>QLTV01004403.1:2685308-2695355 GCA_003457575.1 Thermophis baileyi
ATTCTATTCTATTCTATTCTATTCTATTCTATTCTATTCTATTCTATTCTATTCTATTCTATTCTATTCTATTCTATTCTATTCTATTCTAAATACCATTTTTTTATTTCCCCTGGTCTAAGACAAGCACCTCTCTGAAGTTGCATATTTAACTTGTAGGGTTAAACTCCACGCATATTAAACTTGTACAGATAGTCCTCCACTTACAACAGTTCACCTAGTGACATTCAAAGTTACAATGACACTGAAAAAAAGGTGACTCATGACCATTTTTCTCACTTACAACCGTTCAGCCTCCCCATGGTCATGTGATCAAATTCAGACGCTTGACAACTGACTCATATTTATAATGGTTGCAGTGTCCCAGAATCACGTGATCACCTTTTGTGAACTTCTGACAACCAAACTAAGGAGGGAAACCCAGAGGTGGGTTTCTCTTACCTTCCCTACCAGTTCGGAAGTGCGCGCGTCACATCGGAAGTGCACGAACTATCCGGGTACTAACCCTCTGCGCATGCGCAGAAGCCTTCGTGCATGCGCAGTGGGTTATTTGCCAGCCGCTTTCAAGTAGTGGCGACTGTGGAACCAGTTCGGGGGCGTGGCAAGCCGGCCTTCACTACCGGTTTGGCGAACGGGGCCAAATTTCCGCCACTGGCTCGTGCGAACCGGTCCGAACCGGTAGCAACCCACCACTGGGGAAACCAGACTTGCCTAACAACCATGTTATTAACTTAATACCACGGTGATTCCCTTAACAACTGTGGCAAGAAAGATTCTAAAATGGGGCAAAATTCACTTAACAAGTGTCTTACTTAGCAACAGAAATTTTGGGCTCAATTGTGGTCATAAGTCGAGGAGTACCTGTAATCAGAACTCAATCTAAGATAGTCCCCCTATGTGAGGGATTTAGAGTCTGGAGCAGTGTAGGCTGCGGCTTTCTGGGAACTGAAATCTAGACATCTTAACATTGCCAAGGTTGAGAAACTGGTTTACACTATGAAATACTGTTAAGAAGGGTCATACAATGCAAAACACTGATATTCTAAGTTCAAGCCACAACTATGCTGGAAATTAGCTCTTTCCCACAAAACCATTTTTGTTCCCTGTTTGCTGAAGGATCAATAAGCAGTCCTCCCCATCTCCAATTTAAAAGAAAGAATAAGGTACAGCTGCTTTAGAGGCTACTGAGAAGCTTAAATAGGAAAGTAGCTGTGGTATTCATTAATCATAATAAGCATTCCTTCCTTCCAATATCCCAGCCCCACATTTCGCATATATGCACAATCTACATGTGCGTTGTGCCTGGGAGAGGTAGTGTTTGTACAGTTGGGAGCAAGGTGTTATTGTGTGTGGGTTGTCTCTGGCACATATATGTAAAATGAGGATCCCTGTGCAGATGTATTGCTCTTGTTTTATGTGTAAGGATGTTTCGCTAAATTGTTCATCACTCCCCTGAATTTCTAATAAAAGAGAATAACTGACCAATAGTTAACTTGAGAGATGGATTTAGCGATGTTCTTAGAAATAATGGCAGTTATGAGACTTTCAAGTCCATTGATTGCAGGGCAATAAAAATAATCACAAAGAAAGCAAACATGTAATTCCTTAATTAAATTAATACATTAATTTTAATGTAACTTACCGTGTTCATTAAACAAAGACACTCATAAGCATTTGAGAAATTAATCACAAGGATTTTTATCAATGAAGAATGAAGAAATGTTACGGAGCAAAGACAAATGTGAAAAAGAAAAGGAAGAACTAAAGAGCAGAGCATCTGTGATTCTGGATGTGTGTAGAGATCTCAACCAATATTTAGATAAGGCAATCTCTGTTCTGAATCCCCACTGTAGCTGATTTTCAACAAAGAAAAAGACAGCCTATAGAGTTTTCCCTTGGGAAATTCGAATTGCATTTTAAAATCATGAAATGTAGCTAGTTTGGGGCACAGTCTGATCATTAAAATTAAAACACAAATGCACACCAGATCCCCCATGGGCAGGGTGACGCTTATTGTGCAACCTGATTTGCCCTTATTTGTCCACCTTGGAAATCCCATGAACCTTTCCCGGCAATCTTAACTCTTCTCATTGAGCTGGTTAAGGATATCAAAAGGATAAGGATAATACAGGTAGTCCTCGACTTATGACCACAATTGAGCCCAAAATTTCTGCTGTTAAGTGAAACATTTGTTAAGTGAGTTTTACCCTGTTTTATGACCTTTCTTGCCACAGTTGTTCAGTGAATCACTGCAGCAGAGGTGGGTTCCTCCCGGTTCGGACCGGTTCGCCCGAACTGGTAGCGACCCGCTGGTGATGTCACGGTGATGTCACGGATCCGGTTCGGTCGGTGCCGGTCCGTGGGCGCCGCCATCTTTTTTTTATTATTTATTTATTTTGGGGGGAAAATTGGGGGGAATTTTTTTTTTCCTTTTGGACATGCACAGAAGCTGAGTTTCCAGCATTGTGCATGTGCCGCCATCTTGTTTTTGGCTTTTTGGGGGGGAGGGTGATTTTTTTGGCACTGCGCATGCGCGCGTGCACTTCACCCATGCGCGCCCACGAGGCGTGGTCGCGTGGCGCAGGAGGAAGCGAACCGGCAGCGAGGTAAGTTAGAACCCACCCCTGCACTACAGTTGATAAGTTAGTAACCCGGTTGTTAAGTGAATCTGGCTTCCCCATTGACTTTGCTTGACAGAAGGTCACAAAAGCTGATGACATGACCCTGGGATGCAGCAACGGTCACAAATATGAGCCAGTTGCCAAGCATCTGAATTTTGATCGTGTGATCATGGGGATGCTGCAAAGGTCGTAACTGTGAAAAACAGTCATAAGTCTCTGTTTTCAGTGCCATTGTAACTTTGAACAATCACTAAACAAACTCTTGTAAGTTGAAGGCTACCTATATACAGGAGAGAAGTTCAAAAGTAATGTTAGAAAGTTATTACTTCACAGAAAGAGGAGTGGAAGCTTAGAACCAACTTCCAGGGAAGGTAATGGGTCAATCTGAGTAACTGAGTTTAAACATGCTTGCAATAAACACTTGTCCATCATTTGACAAAAATAAAAAATATAAATTGAATGAATGAATGAATGAATGAATGAATGAATGAAATATAAAAATAATAAATAGATTAAATGAATAGATTAAATATAAAAATAAATTAATTAATTAATAAGAAAACAAACTCAAAGGGCAGACGCGATGGACCACTAGGTCTTTTTCTGCCATCAGTTTTCTATGTTTCTATATTATCCGCTCTCTTCCCTTTCTTCTGTTCTGGGATGCATGGAATGGGAACAGATCTTGTTTCGAGCACTGTTTTTCTCAACTTTGGCAAGTTTAGGATGGGTGGACTTCAACTCCCACCAAGGAGAAGCTGGGCTGGCTGGGGACTTCTGGGAGTTGAAGTCCACCCAACTTAAGTTTGCCAAGACTGAGAAGCACTGATTGAGAGTATTTGTTTAGAAAAGCTTTTAAACCAACATGTAAAGCCATTTCTCAATGTTCTCTGGAAAACCTGGAAAGTTAGATGTGTGATGACCACATGTTAGATTAAATGTGTGATGGCATTTAATGCATCTGGATTTGTTTACTATTGTGAAATGCTATAAGCATAACAGAAAGGAAATTAAGGGGATTCATGCAAGGATAATTATCCATGCCGTGGATAAAAAGTAACATTGATACTGTCATAACCTAAGGTACAATGCAACCCCAATCACGTTGTGTATGCATGGGATGTTCCATGGTGTAAATGTAAATGCTCAAAAGACATGCTCAAAAAGGGCAGATAGATTTTGTACAGAAATCTCTGTAACTGAAAAAAGTTCATGATAACTTGGTTGGAGATTTCAAATACAACTGCTTAAAAAAGAAAACCACAAACTTCTGTTTCTGTTCTGGGAAAAATGATTCAAGTTATGGATGTCAAGCTGCAGTAATGTTCAGTCACACCCACCCCTGTTCTGCAGAGTAATCCATTCATTATGGTTTAAGTATGCATTATGTAACTTGTGTCTTAAGAGGGACATTGTATGGTGAAGATATGTACCAAACTAGGTGCGATGTGAGAAAATACATTGGCCGTTCCATCTTGAATCTATCAGAGCATGCATAAATTTTGAACTCTTCTGAACTCATAATGAGCATCACAAAATGTACTTATAATATGTGGGATTTATGGGGTGTGTGTATGAGTGTTTGCAATGGAGTTGATGTTGGACAGAAGGGCTCTGGAAGTGCCTGTCTTAGTTTTTTTTTTCCCCCTTATTGGCACATGTTTTGCATTGCTCAACTACCATATGTAAGAATAGCTATGCCTTAAGCTCAACAATCTTCCTTCTCACATTTTTTCCTTGGCAAATGAACTGACTTGTTCAAGCTGGAGTTCTGCACCGCAAAATGTAGTTTCTTTTATAAACGGGTCATAAGATAGAACCATACAGGTTGTCCTCAACTTACCACAGTTCATTTAGTGACCGTTCGAAGTTACAATAGCCCTGAAAAAAGGGGACATATGACGGTTTTTCACACTTGTGACCATTGCAACATCCCCAAGGTTACGTGATTAAAATTCAGACACTTGGCAACTGACTCATATTTAGGACGGTTGTGGTGTCCTGAGGTCATGTGATTACATTTTACAACTTTCTGACAAGTTATTGATATGTATTTATGTTGGGGGTGCACGAAGGGAGGCTCAGCCAATCTCATTGTACACATGTTGTGCATTGACAATAAAGGTTGGGTTGGGTTGGGTTGGGTTGGGTTGGATTGGTGGGGGTGGGGTGGGGTGGGGGGGGGTTGGGTTGGGTTGGGTTGGGTTGAATTGAATTGAATTGAATTGAATTGAATTGGCTGTACAACTTGAGTCTTGTGGCTAGAAAGCAACATGACTTGGATGTTCCTCCTTGAAGCTAAACCAATGTTTAGGAATTTCCCAGCAAAATTCCCCTCTTATTAAATTTATTCCGACATCATTAGACTTCATCATTATTACTCCACCAGGTCACCTTATGACCACAGTCTGCAGCTGGCAGCAAAACAATGTTTATAAACAGCATACTATCTCAGTTATCTGCAGTATCCCAAGATGGCATTGTGATTCAGCAAAAGCTAAACGGAATGTAATGGCACCTGGTTCAGATGAAATCTCACATTTGGTTGTTGTTTTTTTTCAAGGAATTGCCTTTTGCTGTTGTTTAACCTGCCATCTGCTTCCAAACAAGACAATGGAGCCTTTGATGAGCAGCGAGAATCCACCAGGTCTGCGTTTTATTGTAGACGAGGCTACCTCTCCTGTAATAGGAGACTTATTAAATGTGGCACTTTCCAGGTAACATTGCAAACTACATCAATTAGGAATGGCAAAAACCTCTGGATTTTTCTCCTGGGGGTATAGGGGAAAGGGTGTTTGCCGAAGGTTATGATTATAGTGTGTTTTAATATGTAACCTTTTATTGTAAACAGCCCTCTCAATGATGTCTGGGTTTTGTTTGTCACAAAGTTATATGTTTGAGCCAAGTTAATAATTGATGGAGCTATACTGGTAATTTATTGCACAGGCCACTGAGGTCCAATTTGCTGACTGCTCCTCGCTTTTTATTTGCCTGCTGATTTGGAAAAGAAAGATATTTCTCACCTGGTCAGGTTGTTAAGGAATACCCCAGCTATCCATTGCTAGCTTCAGGGCCAGTAGATGTCCATTTGAATGACAGAACCTCACAAAACTGAGTAAACCTGGTTCTCGTTTTGTGAACAAGCCTGAGTAACTTTTGTCAGTTTCCTTCCAGGGGTCCATTTTTTCAAAAAGCCTTCCTTTTGAAAGAAAGCATGGGACTGCAGTTAAACTATCATATTAGAAACAGTTTGGTCTATGGTGAAGGCATCAAGCTAGAAACCAGGAGACAGTGAGTTCTAGTCCCACTTTAGGCATGAAGGCCGTCTGGGTGACTTTGGGCCAATCACCAGGAGACTCCATTCTAGTTCCATCTTAGGCATGAAAGCTGACTGTGTGACGTTGGGTTAGTACCTCTCTCACTCTGTCTAACCCACCTTACAGGTTTGTTGTGGAGAAAATAGGATTAGGTATGTTCGCCACCTTGAGTTATTTATAAACATAATAAAGGTAGGATACGAATAAACAAATATTTCTAGAGCCCAGAGTTATCCTCGTGCTTGAGAATGGAGCCTTACTTTAAAATGTGCTAGCTTCTCTTTTATTTATTTATTTGTTTTAAGAAAATTAAAAATGAGGCTTTAAAAAAAAAAAAGGCTAAAGATCCCTACAAAGATACCAGTATCTCATTGCCATAAATCCTTGCTTATTCTCACTTCCATTTATCTTTCACCATCAGACGATCCCAAAGCAACAAATATTATAGGAAGCCAGCATTCAGAAATTGTTCTTCTGTGGATAAAATAACAAAGGCTGGTCAGTTGCAACTTGTACTTATGGAAGGGTTCCTGAGCACAAGTATTTGAAAAGCAATAAAAAGGAAAGTGGTGAAGCTTTCAACCTCCAGGGAAGTAGAGAAAGGGGATCATCTAAACTTCATCCTTTAGTATGGAGCAAAAAAGAAAAAAATATGTCATAAGAATGGAATAGAGCATTCCACACAAGTGGCCCAGTAGTGGGTTCTAAAACCTTTTACTAATGGTTTGCACACACGCGACGCTTCTGTGCATGCGCAGAAGCGTCCCGGGCGGGTGGGCGGAGCCTCCTGCCACCGCCGCTACCGGTTCTAAGAACCAGGCCAAACCGGAAGCAACCCACTGCTGAAGTGGCCTCTGTAATGTCATGGATGGTCAGCAAGAATGGACTTCAGCAACTTTTATCTTTCTCATCTCAAAAGGCTGCATTGGGAAATTGGCAGAAGTACAGGTAGTCCTTGACATATGACCACAATTGAGCCCAAAAATGTCTGTTGCTAAGCGAGACAGTTGTTAAATGAATTTTGCCCCATTTCTTGACACAAGTGAATCACTGCAGTTTTTAAGTTAGTAACAAGATTGTTAAGTGAATCTGGCTTCCCCATTGACTTTGCTTGTCAGAAGGTCGCAAAAAGTGATCACATGACTCCAGGACACTGCAACTGTCATATGTATGAGTCAGTTGCCAAGCTATGATTTTTGATCACATGACCATGGGGATGCTGCAACATGTTGTAAGTGAAAAATTGTCATAAGCCATTTTTTTTCAGTGCCGTTGTAACTTTGAACCATCACTAAATGAACTGTTGTAAGTCAAAGACTACCTCTATTGGGAAATACATGTATATTGGGAAATACATTGAGAAGCATTTTGTTTTATTTGTTTATTTTTCAAAAATAAAAGGTCTCTGCTGGTTAAATTTAAATTGATTTTAAAAGAGCAAAAACTCTTCAAGATAATTGCGTACAAAATTCGGTATTAAGGAAAGCCTCTAAAAGAATGACAACAAATGCAGATTTTCTAGCATTTTGGGTTAGTCCTTGAAAACACACGAAAACCTGTGACATTGCCACGGCCTAGACCACAAGCAATCTACACATCTCAACTGTTGAATTTTTGTTGTGAACTCTGAATAGGACAAGGTTTGGTACATGGAATGGCAATCCTGTTTGTTTTAAAAAAAAAATCTGTCTTCCTAAATTTTTATATCATGAATTAATTTCATTTAGGCGTTTTGCTAATCTCTATAGGAAAAATAAATATCTTTTTGCAAAATATCATAAGGCACTTCTGATTTGCTTCTGATTTGGCACACTAGGGAATAACTACTTAGAGGGAAAGGAGGCATTTGTTCATGTTCAGGTCATTCATGTTTCATTTTGTCCCTCCATTGGCATCCTTTGTTTGACGCTTCTGTTCCACCATTTCAAATACATGGAGACATTAGGACAGGGACGGTAGGCACGCTGGTGCGCTTATGCATGGCCCTTACAGACCTCTTAGGAATGGGGTGAGGTCGACAGTAGACAGGCTAAGGTTAAAGTTTTTGGGGTTTGGGGAAGAAACTACAGAGTCGGGTAATGTATTCCAGGCATTGACCACTCTGTTGCTGAAGTCGAATTTTTTGCAATCAAGTTTGGAGTGGTTTACATTAAGTTTGTATCTATTGTGAGCTCATGTATTGTTGCAGTTAAAGCTGAAGTAGTCATTGACAGGTAGGATGGGTCTAGCAAATGTTTTATATGCTCTGGTTAAAAGTACAATATTACCAGAGAAGAAGCTACGCAAGATTAAGTTAACCACTCTTAATGCCTTCTTAGCAATGCTGTTGCAGTGGGCTCTGGCACTTAGATCATTAGAGATGACTACTCCAAGGTCCTTAACTGAGTGAGGATCGCCAACAAGGTCGTGATTATCTAGTTTGTATTTTGTGTTCTGATTATTTTTGCCAATGTGTAAGACTGAGCATTTGTTGATTGAGATTTGAAGTTGCCACTTGTTTGACCATTCTGATACATAGTCAAGGTCTTTTTGAAGGGTAGTAGGGTTGTCGGAGGTGTTGAATAGTTTTACATCATCTGCGAAGAGGACGCAGTTGCTTTTTATATTATCACAAAGGTCATTTATGTGAAGTATAAAGAGAGTTCGTCCTAAAACGCTGCCTTGGGGGACACTGCTGTTAACAGGTACAGGATTTGATAAAGCGCTTCCTATTTTGCCTGTTTGACAGGAACGCAGTTATCCATTTTTGCAGAGGTCCAGAAATGCCATAAGATTTTAGTTTTAGAAGTAGTTTGTCGTGTATCACTGAGTCAAAGGCTTTACAGAAGTTTATGTAAATTTCATCTATTGCTTTGCCCTGGTCAAGTTGTGTAGTCCATATGTTTTTACAGTGTAGAAGTTGCAGATTGCAGGATAATTTTTTTCTGAAACCAAATTGTTTGTTAGAGAGTAGGTTGTTTGTCTCTAAGTGGAGGGTATTGGATTGGTTAATGATTGATTCCATGACTTTGCAGGTGACGCAGCATAAAGAGATTGGTCTGTAATTTTCAACTAGGCTGGGGTCTCCCTTTTTGAAGATAGGGATGACCGTGGCTAGTGACCATAGGTTAGTTAGGGAGTTGGTCCTCAAAGATTTTTCAAAGATTATGCTTAGAGGCATAGTCCATCTGGTCCAATGGATAGAGATGGTTTTAGATTGTGTAGTGCCTTTCCAATGTTGTCTTCTGTAAAATCGATGTGTATTAGATCATTGTAATTGTGGTTCGACTAGGAAATATTGGACATGAGTTGTTGCTGTTTACAAAGACTGAGCCAAAGAATGTGTTAAAGAGGTTGGCTTTAATGGTTTCGTCATTACAGTCTTTATTGTTAGGTCCTTTTAGGGGTGGGATGGTTCTTGTTTGTTGTTTACAAATTTAGGTGTGCATGCATGATCACATGCACATGTATGCTCTACCCTGAAACATGTTTGTACATTTGTGGCAACTATTGATTCCGCAATATTTCCTATCAGCCATTGGGCAAGGAACAGCCAAAAGGAATCTCTGAAATAGTTTGGGACAATTGTTTTGAGGATGTTTGATTTACTATTCAAGCACAGACAGCTGTCATCGGGGAAGAGGCAGCATGCCAAGCAGAGGGGAGAGGAGGGGAGAGCACCAGAAGAGAGCTAAATGTTGTTTATAGGCAGATCTATTAAATGGATTTTGTAACAGATCCACTCTTGATTCCTACAAAGATGTCTTTTTAAATGAGGTTTACATCACACCCAGCACCCAGCAATTCATCTTCTGCAAAATTCCCACTAAGTTCTTTTGCTCTTCCTAGATAGAAGCACTGAAGTGTTTGTTTATGGGGGGAGCCACTTAAATTTGGGGAAAAGGATGAGAGTCTGCATTGGATCATATATGTGAATGGAGTCAGGATTTTTATTTTTCCATGCATTCTTGGGTGGAATTGATTTATTTTTTTACTTAATTTCTCACAAAGCAGGGAATGAGACTGCCCACTCCTAAGATTTTCAGAATCATTTATGGTATCCATAAAGTGTATCCATAAATGGTATCCATAAGTTATGAGATATAGATGACAGATTGGGTGGGTGGGTG
>QLTV01004403.1:2695694-2706047 GCA_003457575.1 Thermophis baileyi
GGATGGATGGATGGATGGATGGATGGATGGATGGATGGATGGATGGATGGATGGAGGCTGCAATGGAGAAAACGTTTGAAGAATAATATCAGCTCTACAAGGCAGAGCAGACTAGATATCACCTAGGCCTAGAACTACTTTTATTACAATAGTTATAGTAACAGAATCTTGCAAGTCTGAATGTGCTTCCTCTCCTCCTTTCATGTGATTGGAGGTACCTATCTGAAGTGTTTTTGTAAATCTCTTTCTTGGCATGAACTCAAGGCATGTTCATCAATATGTAGATACTTTCCATTGTTAACTCTATTCAAAAGGCAATGCACTGGATTGAAAACTTCATAAGTAGCTGGGTGCTTGATATTATATGATATACAGTACAGTATAATGCCTGGTTTGGGAAATGTCAAATCTTTAAACCAGGGTTTCTCAGTCTTGGCAGTTTGAAGACATGTGGACTTCAACTCCCGGAATTCCTCAACCAACCACACAAAAGTTGCCAAGGTTGAGAATCACTGCTTTAAGCGTTGAAGTGGTATTTTCAGATGTCCTGGAGATAGAAAAAGACAAGATCAACAGATCAGATCTACTGCCTATCCTTTCCTTATTCCCATTCTTATTATATCGGTAAATCAACTGCCTCGCTCACGAAAGATGTAATCCATATCTCTTCACGTGACTTTGCTTGAAATCAAGATTTTTCTCTGAGGGTTTTTGTGGTTTCCAAAGGCTGTCAAGTATAATATACGTGAAATTACAAGCCTATCAGTTTTACTTGGGGATACTGTTAGAGGAAGAGCCATGCTATTTATAAAACAGGAAAACTAAGCTGTAGAGTTTCTTCTCTGGCATTGTGAGATTGACTAGAGGGGATTAAGATCAATTTTCTGATAAAATCCACTTGTGAAATTGACTAGAGAACAAAGTGGCAAGGGAAACATTGTTGGAAGGGGAATTCCCCCTATTTTTTCCCCTTTCTCCAAATAATTGCTTGGGCATGAAAGACTTTCTTTTCTTTTTTTCAAAATCTACATTAGATGCATGGGACTGAAGGGGCAATGTGCAGAAATGAAGGTACAATAGATCAAACCCATATAAGTTTGCCGACAAAAATGGACTTTGCAAAATAGTCCGTGGTAGCATCTGAAACCTGTGACTCCATCAGTTAGGCAGCTGAGATGTATGCCTTATGCCCATGTTAGAGAACACGAGCTATTACATTACATTTTTAATCCAATACCTATTAAATAGCAATTGCATTTTGGAACATTCCTACCACCATATCATTGCATGCATAGAAGTGGATGTCTTGACCTTTATTAACTTTCTTCTCTCAGCCTGGACAAGGAGTTCCTGTGGATTTTACTCTGCTAGTCTTTGTCAACTACAGGGAGTGGTGCTCATCTCCGTTTCAAGGCCATTGAGCCATCACTGTCCAAAACATGTGGCCAGCATGAGTCATGTAATGCTGTTACCTTCCCACTGAAGTGGTATACATTTATCTACTTCGCATTAGCATGCTTGCAAACTGCTAGGTTGGCAGGAGTTGGGATGAGGATGGGAGCTCACCCCATCTCATGGTGCTCAGGTCTTGAACCTGGGTTGCTGGCTTTTCCAGCCAACAAGCCAGAGGTGGATTCCTCCCGGTTCGCACCGGTTCACCCGAACCGGTAGCAACCCGCTGGTGACATCACGGTGATGTCACGGAACCGGTTCTGTTGGTGCAGGTTCGTGGGCGCCACCAACTTTTTGGGGGGGAATTTTTATTTTATTTTATTTTATTTTATTTTTTGGAATTTTTTTCCAGGTTTTTTTTCTTGTGCGCATGTGCAGAAGCCGAGTTTCTGGCACTGCGCATGCGTCGCCATCTTGTTTTCGGCGTTTTTTTTTTTTGAATTTTTTTCCGGGTTTTTTTCTTCTTCGCATGCGCAGAAGCTGAGTTTCCGGCCCTGCGCCTGCGTCACCATCTTGTTTTCAGTTTTTTTGGGTTTGCGGCCATGTGGTGCGGGACGAAGCGAACCGGCAGCGAGGTAAGTTAGAACCCACCCCTGCAACAAGCCCAGCGTCTTAACCACTGAGCCACCACACCACCCCTCAACCTGGATAGGTTGACCAAAAAGAGGTCCAACCCAGCAATCCCCATAATAATACAAGCTGTACTTTCCTAAGAATTTGCATTTAATCATTTAAGAAAATTTATCCCAACTCCCTCTCAGTGACTCCAGGTGGCTTACAAAGATACAAAAGCCCAATGCAAGAACAATAGAAAAACAATACACCATCCTCCAGCAACAACAATCAAATGAAGCACTTGATGGGCTCCATCCCACTCTGCAGTCCCCAGGCCCACTGGCAAAACCAGATCTTCAGAGCCTTGCAAAAGAGTATCAAAGAGGGAGCCAGTCATTATCTCTGTGGGGAAGATGTTGCACAGGGAAGAAGCCAGGGGTGAAATGCAGCCAGCTCTATCCAGCTCGTGCGTGCTGGTAGCACCGGCGGCGGGTGGTTCGGCGAGCTGGTAGCGGTGGCGTGGGAGGCTGCACCCCCCCCAAACCAGGATGTCATCACTTCCTGGTTTTGCGCATGCGCAGATGACGGCGCGCGTGCGAGTGACGCGAGTGCATGTGCAGACGACGGAATGCGCGCACATTAGCGAGCCGGTAGGAAAGGTAAGTGCATTTTACCCCTGGAAGAAGCCACCATAGAGAAGGCCCTTCTTTTTGGTCCTGCTAGGTGTACCTCCTTAGTAGAGGGGACCCATAACATTCTCTGCCTCGCCACAATGATGGGTTCGGTTGATGTGACCAGGAAAAGATGGTCCTTCAAATAACCTGGTCCCAAGCCATGTAGGGCTTTGATGGTGACAACCAGCACCTTGAATTGGACAATCATTTCATTGCTCAAGTGCAAGGAGACAGAGGATGAAGTCCTATGAATCCAGCAGATAGAAACCAACAAAATAACTGTTCCACTACTTCTCATTTCCAGCACATAAAGTTCCATAGGAGCCACTGGCAGACCTTTCTAGCTATCCAAGCAGAGGTGAAAGGATTGATGTAAATCCTTCAGGGTAATGTGTGGACTCATAAATGTTTAAATCTTACTTGTGTGTGCAAGTGGAAAACTAATCCATTCTCTCACATCTGAGTCAAATCCATGATGACACTCACACCTTTGTGCTATATTTGCAAAGCTAAAGTTTCGGGAAGGCAAGGAGGGAAGGGAAGGCATTCACTTTTTTTAAACAGCCAGACTCCTTCGATCAAAAGAAAGTTGACTTTCCAGCCAAGATCTCCTTTTGCACTCTACTAAAAAAGCCCAGAGAAAAAAAATGAATTTACTTGTAAGCATAAATAATGCCAAACATCCAATCCACAGATATCTTCATGTGCATTCATTTTACCAATCTGCATTTAAAATCAGCCTAGATAACTATGCTTGGAAAGACAAAAAAAAATAAAACTCTTTCAATCATTTCGGTTAAATCTCATATCGGCCATATTTTGTAAATACACAGACAGAGCCAATGGTCCCACTGATGCTTCATTTCCCAATAATGAGAGAAGTGGTATTTACAGGAAAGATTTAAATATCTTTTTAGCACCAGACCATACATTTTTGTATGTTATGGATGAACCCCTTAATGCGTGGATGAATAATGTATCCATCTAATTAAATTTTTACAACATTCTAGTACTAGACTGTCAAATATTTGTTTGCAGTTTGCTTCCTCATTATACTGTCACATAATTCTCTCTCTTTCAGTTCAGCATTGCTTTACTATGAGAGAAGCTTCAGCAGAAGAAATTGTCTAGCCTTGGTTTTGGTCTTAAACAGAGTATTGGTTTCTTTAGATTTGTTTGCCACCCATCTCACTTGAAGGCAACTCTAGGCAGCTTACAACATTAAAAGCCATTAAAACCACCAAGAATAAATATTTCTAATAACAGTAAAAATTACAATTAAAAAGATGAGGAAGGGAGCAGGATGTGCATGGAGGGAGGTGCACATCCTGCTCTTAATCCATCAACCTTAATCTTAATCCATCTCTTAATCCAGGGATATCAAACTTGCGGCCCGTGGGCCGGATGCATCACATACTGGCCACGCCCACGCCCGGTTTAGCGAAGGGGGAAAAAGTACCGATACATCATGTGACGCCGCTGTGACGACGTGAGTTTGACACCCCTGTCTTAATCTATCAACCATCTCCAGCTGATAACCCCCTTTTAGGCCCCAGGCCAACTGGCAGACCCAGATTTTCAGGCCCTTAGGGAAGGTCAGAATAGTGGGTGAGGATTTCACCTCAAGGGGAGGGGAATAGTATGTTCCAAAGGGTAGGCGCTGTTCTGACCTAGGCTTCCTGATAAATCATAAAACACAAATGTAGTCCCAAAAAACCTCTTTTTATTTCAACGGCTGTGAATTATGTTCATTCCCAGCTGTAATAAGTCCCAAACAATGTTAATTAGTCCGACATAAGTCTGCCAAAGTCTTTCAGAAGAAGGCTGATAAGCACCAACCTTTATCTCTCTTGACATGTTGCCAAAGACCTAATTGGCAAGGAGCTTTGCAAGGCCAAACAGAACACGGAGTCAGAACTGAGCTGCTGAGTTATAACGACCAGAATTGAACCAAGTTGCAACGAGCACATCCATTTGCTCCACTTTTATATCCTATGGGAGGGGCCAATCATCTCCAAACCTTACTCCCGAGTAGCCCTTTTCATCTGTAATTGTTCTTGCCTTCTGGCAGCTCTGCGCATGCACACATTGGGAACAAGCTCCCCCTGTTCCTCTGCCTTGTTCTTGTCAGCCTCTGGAGGCTCTGGAGTCAGCACAGACCTCCCAGATGGCCCGGGCTAGATCTCTGCCTCTGACAACGAGCCCTCTCCAGACTCCAGGACTGGCCCATGTTCCTTCCCAGCCTCCTCGCTGTCCGATTCTGCTGCCAGCTCTGCAGGCCACTGAAGGACCACAATAGGTACCATGGCAGAAAAGACTCTTCTCCTGAACCCCACCCACCAAAATTCCTTGACCAATGGGGCTCGCAGCATGCCCTTCTGCTGGCACATATGGGGCAGACCAGTCTCATTGGTTGTGATGGGGAATCTACTGAGAAATATGTATTTCGGACATCCACACTGTATTTTGGACATTAATACATTAGAGAGGGTCCAGAGGTATTTTACAAAAAGAGTACTCAACTCCTCTGCTCGCAATAAAATTCTTTTATGACTTCTGCAATAGAGTAGTAAATGTCTGGAACACTTTACCTGATCCTGTTGTTAGTTTCTCTAACCCCCATACTGTACCTTTTACCTTAAACTGTCTACCGTGGACCTTACACGTTTCTTAAGAGTTCCCTAAGGGGGCGTGCATAAGTGCACCAGCGTGCCTACCATCCCTGTCCTACTGTACTCATTTGTATGTACTCATTTTATGTGTTTATGGCTGTTTTGCTTCTTTATATCCATTTATTTGTGCCATTTTTTCATGTGTCCTGTTTCCTTGCACTTGTTGACAAATAAATAAATAAAAAATAAATAAATAAATAAATAAATCCCAGACCTGTATACTATATTGAAGGGGTGGGGACGCTCCTGGGGAGGGGGTTGGGAAGCTACTGAGAAATCCCAGGGCTGTAGAATACATAGGAGTGATGGGATGCTCAGATCAGTGCCACTTCAGATTTTATCTGGGTGAAAGAAGTCTGGATAAGCTGACTTCATTGGTCACCCCAAATTTGTTGTTGTTTGAAGACATCTCTTGCAATTATCATCCCTGCCTGTTCAGATGGGCACTCCTTGTGGACGTAATCTCAAAGCAGCTATTAAAAATATGAAACTAGTGAAAAATGTTGTTCTTTTTACTCTTGCCACTGGCCTCATGCTCAAAGTACATTAGCACGAAATGGTTATAACAAAAAAAAAAATCCACAGGAAGTTATGAAACCAAGCTATAGAATCTACTTTTGGCATTTTCCAATCCTACTTGGAGGTGCCAACAGTTGATCTTTATGATTATCAGAATACAATGCAAAGTTTCTTCCATTTAGTATGAATACAAAGAGTGAGGTGAGCTTTGCCAAATGCCCCTAGTTGCTGGTTCTAATTACAGTTTTCTAAACATTTGTTCTCTGGCTAAATCAATGTTTGTATTTTTTATTTTATTTTTTGTACACTGCACACTAACTGCTAATTGAGACAATCTAATTTAGCACAAAGCAAAATATTTGGGTGATGTGTGTATATTCAGTCTGCTGGGTCTTGTTTAACAAATCATGGCTTAAGCTGCCCGGGAATGAAAGTGGGCTAACTACTGAGTTTCTAAAAATTAAGAAATTCAGAACTTAAGGGCAGAACTTCCATCACACAAAAGGTAGTGTGACATGAACACATTTCTGAGCTAAGGATAACATTGTGGAAAATGCTATCTCATTTGAATCTTCATCCTCACTTTTTTAAAAGCTAATTTCTCATTCTCTTCATTTTTATAACCACTTTATAACTACTTTAATTGAAAATGTTCTAAATAAAAATCACTCTTAACTGTACAAGAACTGTACAGCTCTACAACTGCTCATCACTTGAAGTAAAATCCCTTGAAAAAAAACCTTCAAGGTGTTCAGCAAGAATAAGTGACTTTAATTAAAGCAACCGCAAAATTGAGACAATAAAATGTAGAATTAATATATCGTGCAATAATACACATTAGCTTTTTAGTATATTAAATTAATACACGGTAATAATACACAAGTCTTGATTTTATTGATTCTCTTTAAATAGAAATGTTACACAGATATATCAGTATAGTTTCAGCCAGGGATCAAGCATTAACTTTTGGGTAGTTTGAGTTTTAATTGGGGATGAAGGAAATGTTTTTTTTTCTTTTTGTAACATTTGCCTTTTTTTCAAGTATGGGTTAGATTTTATGAATGATTCTATCTGCACTGTTGCATATTTCTATGCATTTTTGTACAGAATATCCGTACTACAGTTTTCTTACAATCATTGTCTCTTAACTTGTGCATTTCCTATGTAACTAATCTCTTTTTTTATTTACAAAGTGGCACTGGAAAATTTGGAGAAGCATGAACATTGAGGAATAATTGCATCCCAGTTAGGTTCTTTATTCTTAAAATATGAATGAAGTTGTTTCATATTAAAATGGCATGAGATATGCTCATTCTAAATTGGTAGAACTTTCAAAATAGACATTTCAGATGGGGGAAAAAAATGTTACACCCTCCCCAGTTGCAAAGAAACACACTGACCCCAGAAGCTCTATCTTTGCACCTGGTCTTAAACTTAGTGAAAACATGTCCCATTGAGGGGTGCACTCCAAAAGACCTTGATCTGGCAATTGACGCTATGACCTCAGTTATGGGACTTTATCTTGCAGACCTGTTCAGATATAATGACATAACATTTGAACTATAACTGGGAGGAGAATGAAAAACAAAGATGTGAGGCTTATTGAAGGATTCACATGGCTTTAATGAGGACTTGCTATAAAACATAGATTAAATGTCCATGGCCTGTCTTCTTTTTCCTAATTAGAGGGGCTAGTGCAAATTTGCAGCATTTCAGTGTTTAAGGCAGTGACAAGCATCATTTGGAGGCCTGCTATGGCCACATCGGCCAGGGTACTCCAGCTGGTTGGGTGCAGGAGAAGAACCTTCTCTGCCATTGCGCCTGCCCTCTGGAACATCTAACCCAGTGGTTCTCAACCTTTCTAATGCCACGACCCCGCGCGACCCCTGCCCCGCCGCCGCGACCCCCTCCCCGCCCCTCCCCGTGCGCGATGAGGTGACAAAGGGGGCGTGGCACCAGGGTGAAATGCTCCCAGTTCGGCCATGCCTGCGGGTCGCCGGACAGCCGGTAGCCACGGAAGCAGGAGACTTCGCCCACCCAGACGCCACCATTTGAGTTCTTTTACCCTCTGCGCATGCACAAGGCGTTCTGCGCATGCGCAGAGAATAAAAGAACCCAAATGGCGGCATCCAGGCGAAGTCTCCCGCTTCCGTGGCTACTGGCTGTCCGGCGACCCGCAGGCACGGCCGAACTGGGAGCATTTCCAAGATGGTGGGCTAGCGCCCACGGCGACCCCTGTGAAAAGGTCGTTCGACCCCCAAAGGGGTCGTGACCCACAGGTTGAGAACCGCTGATCTAACCCCACAAATTGAGGTCAGCTCTAGCCCTCCTGACCTTCCATAAGAGCTTAAAGACCTGGCTTGGGGTGCCAACATAGGGCTTCATGTTCGGGAATAGTTGGTTGATTAACAACAGATCTCCCCCTCTCTCCTTCTCATCATATTCTCTCCCCTCCTCCCCATTTTTTAGCAAGGTTGATTTTACAGTATTTATAGCATTGTGTTTATATTATTATAAACTACACAGTTTTATTATTTTATTATATTGTAAGCCACCCAGAATGACTGTGCGCAAATGGGTGGTTAATAATTTTTTTACAAATAAATAAATAAATAAATTTGTAGGCTGTAATGGAGACATAGGACCTTCAGGATGGCTATTCTGGAGTTTCAAAGGTGGGATGAGAAGTGAAAAGCTTAAACATGAAAATCAGATGATTGAATTGCAGCCATTTTTGTACTGCAGTTTGTAATGCTGGAAATATGGATGTGGTCAGGTGGTCAGGAAGGGTTTACCTTGACCCAAGAGAGTCATTACCTTTTTCTATTGGGTCAACCAAAAAAAGTTGGATGAATTGATCAGACTGTGGTTACTGGATGAGCTTGCTAGGCAGACAGTCTTGGTTTTGGGCTACGAATTAAGGATGTACAAAAATTCAGTTGGAATCAAATCTGATTCCAAATCAAACTGGACTTTTGATGGTTGATAGGAATCACATTGGTTCTCTCCATATTGACTGAGACAGTTTCTTCACATATGTAGCAACATTATCTAATGTTCAATTCGCATAAATTCCCCAAATTAGAGTTGGATCATAAACCTGCATCAGAAATTCATCTTGGATTTTGCCCAATTTTCCTACCCCTACTATGATCAAAAACATGATTATTCCTAATAGTATCTGTGGTGAGTGAGAATCCCTACAGTGACTATATAGAAATCTATTTTTAAGCCCCAAAGGAATTTGGAAATTAAACTGGGAAGAAAGTTTTTTGCATGTGTTTTATGTGTGGGAAAGGAGTAAAAATCACATAGCCCTGTAAATTTATTTTTTTTTGCAAAGCTGACTTCAACATCTAGTTAAATCTACAAGCATTTCTGACTTCCCTTTCTCTTTTCTTTTTTCTATTCCCCCCTTTATTTTCTGTACTTTTTTTTTTTTTTCAAAATACCCCAGTATCTTTTCTTTGGCACGCTTCCTATTTCCAAGCAGCAGCTGCAAAGAATGAATGGTAAATCAAACACCCTAAAATCTGTTGTTTTAATACAATGTCGGAGATTTGCCGATTCTCTTCCCCTCTCTCATTTTTGTTATAACCATGGTGCCTTGTCTTTGTACTGCAGCAAAATAACTAATTGGTATAGCAAAAGCCTGACCTTTGTTTTTTTGGTGAAAATTAGGGGGTAGGTTAGGGGGTGAAAAGCAGATAATTCCCCGGCAGTTTAGATAAGTAGATATTATAGGCTTCCCATGTTAATTAGTATTAAATATTTTTTTTCAATTACTAGTAGCTTTCATCATCAGACTCTCTTGTAGCAAATGTTGGGTTTTTTTCTGTTCTTCTATCTTGGCATTTAGAAAGCCCTCCCGAACATTTTTCCACAGCTTGTTTTTCCACACAGGCTAACTAATGTGGTCACTTTATGCCCAGGCTTGATGGTGGTACCATTTAACATTTTATGACTTTAAATTAAGGTCAGCAGTAACTAAATTCAACCATGCATTTGTCAGATAACTGCCTTTAAGCCTAGTTTTTCCCTCTTCAAAATAAAATGTTTTATAAAATGCCTTTTGTGTAAAACCAAAAATGTTATTGTCTTTTTGGACTGGAGATTTTGGATTGGTGACTGTTTCATTCTTTTATGGGATATGTTTTTATAGTTTTGTATACTTTCGGGTTCCTCTGGAAGTCAGAAAGTTATAAAAATAAAATAAATAAAACTAATTGTTGGCCAAATCATATTAATGTATCATCTGACCTAATAAATTGTGTTCTAAAATCCATGTCAGTAGGACAGTGAAGAAGACACTAATTACTTTTCTTTTTTAAAAAAACCCAAACATACTAGATCTTCAGAGTTCTTAAACTAAACAGGATGGATAATTGTTGCTGGTATTATTATTATTATTATTATTATTATTATTATTATTATTATCAACCGCAGTAGTGAATCTAAGGCAACTGTGACACATTTTAAAG
>QLTV01004403.1:2732584-2745070 GCA_003457575.1 Thermophis baileyi
AGTAGTTTACAGAGTTAGCATATTGCCCCCAACAATCTGGGTCCTCATTTTACCCATCTCGGAAGGATGGAAGGCTGAGTCAACCTTGAGCCTGGTGAGATTCAATCTGCCAAACTGCTGGCAGCCGGTGATCAGCAGAAGTAGCCTGCAGTACTGCACTCTAACCACTGCGCCACCGCGGCTCATATAATAAATATATATATAATATATAAATATATAGTTATGATGTTATTGTATTGGCTCAGAGATTTTTAGGGATAAAATGGGTACCTCAGCAACAGCAAGATTTGTTCTTAAATCCATTTAGCTTTATGCACAAAAAAGATAGACAAATGTGGAACCCAAAACATATTTTCTACACCCCTGCATTACCCTCCTGCCGTACTCCCCTAAGGGATTCCTTTACTTCAAGATGCTTTTAGCAAAGTTTGGGCAGTCTGCTTCTCTTCCTGCCTCAGTTTCTTCCTGATGTGTGGATTTTACCGCCGCTGGAGTTTAAAAATACACAGAGAGATTTCTAGCTCTCTTCTAAATCAGGTCGGGCATTCTAGGATGGTTTAAGCTGCTTTGAGAGGCTCATCGTAGAACCCTACAATTGTACCATCAGAATTCAGTAGCAAATGGCCAGGCATCAGAAGTACAATTTCCTATGAGAAACAAAGGACACAAATCACTTTAGGCTTCCAGTTAAGTCACCCGATTAAAATAAAAAATGTTCTGCAGACCCATCCTCAGTCCAAAAGCGATGCCATGACAAAAGCACATGACATAATCTCTGGCCCGCACAGCAGAGCCTTCTTTCATGCATCAACTTGGGTCAAGTTCTCCGTAGTCTTCTGCTGGCCCACCTTTCTATGTTACTCACATACATTTCCGCAGGGAACCAGCCAACCTCGTGGATGCAGTCATGAAAACAATTCCAGAACTCTCCCACCTGAGAGGAAGTGCTCTTGACTGTAAAGCTGCCACTTCCCATCCGAAGCTCATGAAGACGATGATCTCCTGATCGTTCCATTGTTCCCCAAACAGGTGACCAGGAAGATAAAAGCCTGTGAATCATTCCAGTTGGATCTGGGGAAGAAGAAAAAAGGAACACCAGGGCCATTAAAACTCTTGTCCTTCTGACCCGAAGATCAGACTCGGGACAACTGCTGGATGTGGAGTTCACTTTGTCAAAGCCACAGAAGGAAAATACACAAGGGTGTTTATTTCCCTTATTAAGGAAGGGACAGCAGTTTGGAGTGTCCTGCCAATACCAAGAATATGGCTTTGCTGGAACTGGGTGTTGATTCAAATGACTCTCCGTGCAGTGAAAAAAAAAATCCCCCTTTACCATAAAGCAAAGTTCACCACTATGCTATCAATTCTTTCTGCCTTTTTCCCTCATTTTCATTCCATTTCACGGAAAATAAAATTGCTATTGAACTCCTCTTCTCCCCCCCCCTTTCAAATGGGGAGCTTTCTTTTGTTCATTCTCAAGGGTGGGATCCAATGTTCTGCCTTCTACCATAGTGACTTCATGTTCCAAGAACTGTGGGATAGTGTTCTCACTTGCAATGCATAATCCTCTTTCCGTGATCATTGGCCTCCTGGCTTCCTACACTTCCAATCAATTGCAAGGGAAATTCCCAGGGAAAAATTCCTTCTAGCAGCAGCAAAGACCAAGAGGTGATAAAAAACCATTGAGATGGTAGATATGGTAGATTTGAGAAGTAAATCCTGACCCTGCACTATGGACACAAGTACAAAAAGAGCAATTTCACTAGATGCCACATCTGTCATCTTGCCTTTCTAGATCCTCCTCCCACTTGTCCACTTCCTAGGGAACTTTTGCACATCAGGAAATGCAGGGAATCTGAGAAACTGCAGTGATGGAGCAGTCTGTAACAGAAAACTAAAAATTGCCAGCATATTTCACCAACTTGCCATAATAGAACATGGTATTAAAACACACACACCAAATAAAGATAGGTAAAGACAGGTAATAGATAGATAGATAGATAGATAGATAGATAGATAGATAGATAGATAGATAGATAGATAGATAGATAGATGACAGACAGACAGACAGACAGACAGACAGACAGCTCTGGTGGTCCAAATATCAAAAACTATGGTTATCAAAATATCACTGCAGTGGATTGTAGTCTGGATTCCCAGCAGGGTCTGCATTCCAAAAGATCGAGAGGCAAAGAAGCTTAGATACAGTAGTTGGTTGGAAGAAAGAGAATTAAGACAGCTCCACTTTAGAAATTCTCTTGAATGATGCAAGTAGGCGCTTTAGTTTGGTAAAATGTTTGTCTATAGCAGTGGTTCTCAACCTTCCTAATGCCGCGACCCCCGCCCCGCTGCCGCAACCCCCGCCCCCTCCCTGTGCGTGATGAGGTGACAAAGGGGGCGTGGCACCAAGATGGCGGGCTAGCGCGTGCTTAGGCGACCTCTGTGAAAGGGTCGTTCGACCCCCAAAGGGGTCGCGACCCACAGGTTGAGAACCACTGGTCTATAGACAAGGAGCAAGTTCCAATTGGGTAAAGGTTTTGTAAAATGTTTACCTTTTTAATATTGTAAACAGCCCAGAGTTATCGTGCGGTAAGATGGGAGGTCAATATGAAAGAAACTGTTTAGAAGTAACTCCATATGTATTTCTTGTTTTGGAGGGGATCTGGACATGTGCCCGCAAACCAAGCCAGCATGGCTATCACAACTTATATTCCAAACATCATTTGCAACCTTTTGTCATGATGCAACTTACTTAATTCATGCCATTTGTATAATGACATCATGGTGCGCATGACATCATCATGGCTTCTACCAGACATTTGTGGTTCTTGGAGTTGTAGTTTAGCAACCCCTGCAGGCTGGTTATGTTCTAAAGCACTATGGAAATTAGGAAGAGAAACAAAAACTGTTTCTGGAGAGAAGAAAAAATGGGGGAAGTTGTAAAACAAATTTCAATACAGTGCTGATATTTAAAAAAGATTTAAAAAAAAATCTTACCTGTTCATGTTATGCTCCTTATATTTAGTCCTAATAGGAAAGAAAACAAGGTGCTAAAATGGAATCTTTGGCTGATAAATCCTTGAGTTGATATGCATTCAGTTGCTTGCTGAAATTTCAAGGCTCTAGCATGTAGAAACAAATTATGAAATTTGGTCAATATAGATATTCCCAAAGTGAACAACATTGTCTAAAGAGGGACAAAATTATGTTAAACAGGGTAGGATTAAAGGCATTTTTCATTTCACTCACTTGCAGATTCCCATTTTCCATTCTTACATTCACACAAGGAAAAATGTTCTAATTCTAATTGTTCATAACATATTTGTTCCCAGTGTTTACCTGTGATACTTATGATAAGCTCTTCTGTAATCAACAGTTTACATATTGTGAATTTAGATATTTCTTGGGTTCCAGAATTTAACATTTGTTCCCAAACTTAGCTTTGATATGAAATTAGCGCTGGATTTGTTATAGATGTTCTGTAGACTGATGTGTAATGAACACTATACTTTAATGTAGCATTTACACAAAGGAGTCATTCAGACATTCAAGTATGACTACAAAAAGGAAGTGATCCCTCAGTGGTTGTGCCTGATTTGATTTGATTTGATTTGATTTGATTTGATTTGATTTGATTTGATTTGATTTGATTTGATTTGATTTGATTTGATTTGATTTGATTTGATTTGATTTGATTTGATTTGATTTGATTTGATTTGATTTGATTTGATTTGATTTGATTTGATTTATATGATACACGTGTGGTGCAGTGGTGGGATTCAATCTGAGCATTTCACAGAATAAAAAATGTATCTTGAAAAATTCATACATAGAAAATGTTATATAAGAATTGGCAATCAGAGACTATTTGTTACCCATTTCATTTTGATTTGCAGATTTGCAGTTTTCCTTGCACAGAATATAGAACTGCTGCCAATTGCTGAATTTATCCTCAAATAATAATTCAGGGATATTAGCAAGAATATGTTTAGAATTATAATTTCTAACCCATGTTCAAATGACTAAATAGCCTTCTTATTGATCTCCATCTTCTTGTTCTTTCATACTTCAGAAATAAATGCAGGCATTCAGGAATCCAAGCATGACTGAGAACAATCATTCTCTATTTGATTACATTGTGTTCTACAGATACCTTTTTACTAATAGCAATAGCACTTAGACTTATATACCACTTCATAGTGCTTTTACAGCACTCTCTAAGCGGTTCACAGAGTCAGCCTATTGTCCCCAACAATCTGGGTTCTCATTTTACCCACCTCAGAAGGATGGAAGGCTGAGTCAACCTTGAGCCGGTGAGATTTGAACCGCTGAACTGCTGAACAGTCAGCTGAAGTAGCCTGCAGTACTGCACTCTAACCACTGCGCCACCTCGGCTCCTCTGATCCTTTATGGATCCTTAATGATCCTTTATGTTTTATTTAGAAGAGAAAGAAACATCCAAGAACATTCATTTTCTAATTTTAAATAAAGAGCAGAGATTCCATAAAAATAACACCATTTATTCAACAACTGAAATGGAATTTAGTGAGCAATAAATAAATATTCCATAGAATGTATAAGCAAAACCCGAGAGTGAAAACAAACCTATTTTAAAACAAAATGTATCCTAAAACTGAAACAGGATAAGCTTCCCTCACTAACAAAGGATTTAGTTAAGATTAGATGAGGCATCAAACCCCCAAATGAGTATTACATAGAAGCAAAAAGTTAGATTTAAAAAAAAAAAAGAATACCTTTGCTGCTATCTAGTTATCATCCCAAGTTTATAACTCAGGCGTGGAAACCCTCACGAAAGAGGTTATGGGAAAATTTATTTACAAAATTGGAAATGATGTAATGGACAGAGAGGGAGAGAGAGAAAGGAAATGATGATACAGTATCTAGAATTTGTTGGGGAGGGGGGGGAGTGGTAAGGTAGACTTTTCTGTGCCTGTAAAGGAAATTATAAAAACACAGTTTTCTAACAGCTGGATATTTATAGGCAGAAAAATGATTCAGACTCAGTAAATGCAAGAAATGGCAAAAGAAATGCTGGATATTACTCTGATTATGATTCAATACTGATCGGTTTTAATATTTACATTTATCTCTGTTGTCGACTTGAAAGACAATGGATTGAATTCCACTAACAAGAACATTTCCCAGTATTCCTCAGAACATTTCCACTGGGAAAAAAAAGGGGGGTGGGGGGGGGAGATGATCTATTTCAATCACTCAAATTCTCTGCGCTCACTAGCCCTGCTTTCCTAATCTTCCAGTAGAAACAAGCCTTGGGTGGGGGGGGGGGGTAATAGCAGACTGCAAAAGCAAGGGAAATGAACAATGGTCCTACCCTTTTCCATTATGAAAAATACTCATTTATTTATTTATTTATTTAATTTATTTAATTTATTTAATATTTGTTTTGTCAAGATAACGAGATAACCTTCATCAAATCCGGCCTTCCTTTCCTCATTCCTTCCCTATTCCCTAATCAGAGAATGTACTGATCTGAAACTGACTTCATTTAGGATTTCGTTCTATGCTAAGGAGACATTATAGGATAATTGGAGGAAGTCTAATCAGAGCACAAGCAAATAGTGATTGGTCAGCTTGAATTTCCTTCCCTCAACACCCTTCCCATCTCTACTCTCTGCCCTATGGAACCCTTGTTTAGTGACACGTATGTTGTTTTCAAGCAGTTGGCAAAAAAGTAAGCCATGCTTGAAACTCCTGGGATCTGTTTCTAGATGTACTCTAGATGTACTCAGAGATTAAAATTTTCGATTCAGTTTAATTTGCTAAGCTTTAGAAACAGGAGATAAGGAACTTCCAGACCGTGTAGACTCTTCAAATCTTCTTAGATTTGAATCACTGAGATTCAATATATAATTAGGCATGAATTTTTTTTAATTTTGATTTTTATTAATTCCAATGGGATTTAAGCACACTTGACACCATACAGAATGAAGGGCATCTGCTTCAGGAAAGAAGATAATAATAGGTATTTACCTTGGTTTCCATTCAGTTTGAACCCAATCTGCTAAAATCAAACCAAGCTGCTAATTTACCCAAACAAGAAACAGAATTAGCCACAAAATTAAGAAGTCAAAATTTATGTCCATATGATGCAATCCTGCAGGAGAAATTGCTAGAGGTATTTAAATGCTATCTCTTCTTGTACTGATTCTGAAATTGATCTGGACATTTCTATTTATTAAATAGAAACAGAAAGGTCGACATGGCAAATTAAGTTCATACAGATTAACTCATCTTATTTATTTATTTTTCTCACTTAGCCACAGTGAGATAAAACTGCCTGGATCTCTGTCTATCCCTTCCTGCCAGAAGCAAACTAGAATTTATTGGACATATGTTTGTGTTCCACTTAATAAAATAATGCGCCAATATTTTTCAGATCAACTTTGTTAGTAATTCATGAAGTGACTATTTATGCTAATCATAACATGTTTGCAGGCCTAATGTATTGCATAAATCTGAATACAAAATATTTAGTTATTAACCAAAATATAAGGTAAAACAAATACTAAATTACATTCAGAAAAAGACATGTATATCTTGGTGTGTGTGTGTGTGTGTGTGTGTGTGTGTGTGTGTGTGTGTGTGTGTGTGTGTGTGTGTGTGTGTGTTATATAATCATTTTCAAAGAGGGTTGTTTGGGGTCATCTGCAACTTATTTAAAGAAAAAAGGATGAATAAATATTGAATTACAAGGACGATTATTCCCATCATAATTCACCTATTTGTAATGACTTCTTGTTATCGCAGGGCTGCTTCATAGCCATAGCTGTGAAGGAGGACTCATTTCCTCAGCAATTTTACCCCTATCAGATTATCTCATCTGATTCTATTATTTCTTTCCCATAAATCTGCTAACAGTGATTTGTTATTTGTGGCCCTGTTAACGGATCTGAAGCACTGTTAAAAGGATTTATCTAGCTTTGTGTCTAAGAGCAGTTGATGTCTTCAGCTTTTGTCACTCCGGCGTTGGGAAATCAATTTGGTGGCTTTTCATACTTAAATTCAGTGGACACCACTCAGTTCTGCACCATAAAATAAGGCGCTGGATAAACAAAAGGTGCAGTAACTGTACTTAATGTGTTGGCCTTGATAGATGAGTTTGTTTAAGTCATAGCAAATGACACTCAAAGTCAATATAACTCACAAGACTTATACTGGCCCCTTTTGCAAGTCTTCCTTCTGCTTGTTTACTCAGCCAAGGAAGACATGAAAATACACACTTGAGAGTTTTTTTCTTTAATTTCTCACTGATAGTGGTGTGAGAAGAGGGTGCTTCTCTGTACAAAATCCACCGACCGTGCTTATTTTACAAAATTATGTATGTCTGCATGTGAGCACACACAGAAACCGTGTATTTTGGAGACTATTCTGAACTGAAGCTCTCAAAAGCCCTGTGTTCTCCCATAAACCAAGTGCTTGAAAAGTACAGAGCACATTAAAGACAGTTGTTTGAATCATCTCAAGTAAATGGAAAGAAAACCCCAAATTGGTGGTGAGCAGGCTGAAGGAATTGAATTGTTGGTGCTTTGGTGGCCTGGACACTTCTAATGGACATGAAAATGTGCAGTTGCTACAGAAGAAGTCCAGCCTTACCTGAAAATTGTTCAGATGCTCATTGTAAGCAGTTAAATACTACAGGACAATCCTGCCAATAGTGAGAGGAACAGATTACAGGGGGGGGGGGGGGGAGAGAGAGAAAAGCCTTCTGATTCTAAACCCCTATCCGTTTGTGCTACATAACAGCCAATATTTGACAGCTCCCTCATCTGTAATAGGTTAATAAGACTAATATGCACCTCCAGTAATTTGTCTTAATACTTTGGAGGTTTGAGCTCAGTCGTGTTTATAGCCCTCTGTTGCACTGCTATATCTCAGCACAGATTGTGCTAGCCAGATGTGGTTTTGCATTCCCTGTTTTATCCTTCAGAGCTAACTGGGCTGAGAAAACAGAGAACAAGCCCTCATTTTGTACATGTAGCATACATACTTAAATGGCAAAGCATCTCATCCAAAGGGACCCCTTCAAGCGTCCGTCCCCCAAAATGACTTCTCCTCGCAGTCTAAAAATGAAACCATCTATTGTGCTAGGTTCAGAAGAGCAAGGAGAACGTATGAGACAGAGCAAAGAGACTGTATGAGACAAGGCATGAGTGACTCTTTAGACTGACAATTCCTGTTGACAACACCCACCCACCCCATGATCATAAATCAAACTGGGTGCATCATCATATTCAACCTTTTCATAAATTCCATGTTTTGAACTTACTCTGGAAAGCACCTTTTTTTTTTTTTAGGTGCTTCCGGTAAAGTGTTCTGATGCCTGTAAGCATGCAGATGCTTCCCAAATCAATTTGTGATGTATCCAACAGCCCAGCCACCTCTTTCAAACTCTTCTGTTGTTACCAGTTAACACAACTTGATCATACGAATTCTGGCTGTCAAGACTGAGCGATGTCAGGGCATCCATCCATACAAAAGTCTCCCTGTCTTTTCTTTGCCAACTTCAGATTTTGAGACTCTTGGCAAGCTCTTGCTAGGAGAGGCAAAGCCTCCATGAGCAGATCCGTAGAATTAGGCAAAGGCTGTTTCAGTAGGAAATTCAAAGGGGGTGGGGGTGGGGAGAAATAGTTGAAGCCAATGTACTGGGGTGCAATGTTCAGAAGGCTGGTTTAATATATGACTAAGTGTCAAGAGTCAGATTTCTGAGAATTACTTTTCAGATAAACAACTTTATAGCACTGCGCTTAATCTTGCCTACTACAGACATGTCATTTATCACCAAATTACTAGTAACTTTAATTCCTGCCACGAAGTCAGTTGGAAATCAAAGCTGAAAGTTTTAAAGGTTTTCGTCTTATCTTAGAGAGAGGGAGAGGGAGAATCACAAATGCACACAACTCCACAAAGTATCCAGACTAACAAGAACAGGGTCCCTTTTGATTCTTACTTTCTAGAAATACACTTGGCAGGCCGTGTCCTAAGTGGAGAAATCATATTGATAGCAAACGTTGTAAAACACACATCCTGTTATTAGATCCAACCCCAAAATAGACGATCCGGCCAAGCCATGAAAACGTCTCGGACGCGAAAGAGTTAAAGTCAGACTGTCGTGCCGACGCTAAAAGCTCTTAACTTTTTTTTTTTTTGGTTAAACGAGTTTCTAGTATGGATTTTTTTTTTTCTGTCTAGAAAATTGGAAGCGGTTCAGTATGAAACTGATCTGTGGCGAAAGGTGGCGCTGTCGAGGTTTAAACGGAACGCGAGTAAACTGGATTTTGTTTTAACTCGGTTCTTATTTTTGCTATTAAATTTAAAAAGAAAAAGCCCCCCCCCCCCCCCCCCCCCCAAAAGACAAAAACCCAAAATCACCCTGTACTAAATTTAAAAACAAAACGCCCCCCCCCCCCCCGCCGCCGCGAAGCGAGAAAGAGCGCACGTGACTGTTTTAAAATAATGAATTGAACAGATCGTCCGTCTTCTGCAAACAAGACTCCGGTTGCATTAAAACAAAAGTTTGCAGAAATTCTTAAGGCTGCCTTCCTCGGATTTAATTCTCTCCCTTTCCTCTTCCCCCCACCCCACCCCGCCCCAAGAAAAAGCCACTTCAAACTTATGTTTAAAATCTAGGAGTCGTCTTTAAACGAACCAGAGAAAAAAGTAACCGATGGCGCTAAGAAGAAGAGCATATTCGTGGCAAGCAATTAGCCACTTGTCTTAACTTTCTGACCTCTCTCGGAGCTACCGATCGGAGGCGGGCGGGGAGATCAGGGCTAAAAAACCTAACTTTGACCCGGAGGCGCCGTGTCCTGGACTCGGAAAACTCCGAGGGTGCCTCCGAGGCGAGCAAAAGGCCGAAAGAGCGGCTGAAGCGTGCAAAAAAAAAAAAAAACCCCGGTTCGGGGTGGTGTCTCCGCTCGGAAAAAAGACTCCGAATTCACTCCCTTTAGATCCAAAAGGCTAAGGGGCGTTTGAAGCACCCTCTCTCCCCGTTCCTTGTCTAGAAAGAGAAAGCTGAACAAAACGCAGAGCTGTTTGGGGGATATCTAGAGAGCCGGTTGGGACTCCAGTCTTCTGGATCACCGTACCAAGAAGACGCTCAAGATGGGAATCTATTTCCAGGACGTTAGTACCGAGTCTTGGGGGGATCTGCGTGCACCCGCTCGCCCATGCTGTCTGTCTTTTCTCACACAGAGAAGGAAGGGTAAGGGAGAGCCGGGAGTTAACCCACTCGAATATAGGTACTCCACATTTGCAAACGTGCTAGAGGACACAAATTCACGCCAGCCTCCAAAAACACAAAACCCCGAAACGCACGGAGGAAAGTGAGAGACGGTGCGTAGAGCACCCTTACCTATTATTTATCGCGTTTTCTTTTGCGGAGTTGAGAGTCCTAGCAGACTACTTTGCCGGTTTAAATGGCTTTCGGGGTCTCTCTCTCTCTCTCTCTCTCTCTCTCTCTCCTCTTTTCTCCCCCCCCTTTTTTTCCTCCCATCTTCCCCCCCCCACACTCCTAATGAGTCCGAGACGGCGCTTTCGGTTAAGAAAGAGTTAAAAAGTTTTGGTCCCAGCTGACAGTCAGCTGATTGGCTCCTGATTGACAGCTTTGAAAAGTTTCCTTGTTTCTATACTATTATGCTAATGAGGAGCCGGATTCGCGGCCGCGGATTGGTGTCGAATCCCGATAGGAGTGTGACGTCAGGCACGCTATAAAACTCAGCAATGCTTTTAAACTGTCCTCCCGGTTCATCTCTTTTAAAATATTTTTTCATCTTGTCGTTGAAGCTGGGGAGTCGAGGGGTTATTTTTTTTCCCTCCCTTATCTTTCTTTCTCCCCTTTGCAGAACTTGGGGAAGGAAGGTCCTCGCGCCCGAACCCTCTCGCTTTCCAAACCTCCCCTCCTTTTAGAAATACGATTGAGCGACCTACCTGCTCTTATTTTGTTTTATTTTTTAAAGCATCCGCCGCGTTCTTTTTTTTTTTTTTTTCCCTTTCCTTTCCTTGGTGCTGAAACTCACTCTTTCTCTTCGTTTGGACTCCGGCCACGGCAAGGGGAAAGAAAAGAGGAGAAGAAACAACCATGAAGTGTTAAAAAAAAAAGACAGACAGACAGACAGACAGCAAGAAAGCCAAACAATCCTTTTCAAATCAACGAGGAACTGCTAAGTAACCTTTCCCTATAAAAACTGCAGTTGTGAAGCTGCAGAGAGAGAGAGAGAGAGAGAGAGAGAGAGCAGAGGAGAAAGGGGAGGGAAGAGAGAGAGAGAGAGAGAGAGAGAGAGAGAGAGAGAGAGAGAGAGAGGGGGGGGGGGGGGGGGAAGAGAGAGAGAAAAAAGAATTGTCGAGAAACCGAGGCGGCCGGATGCAAAAGGCGAGCAAATAGCACGAGCGAAGCAGCGAGGCACGGCCGCTGGCGGGTTGCCGGCTGCAGCCGAGCGGCTCTTTGTCAAGGGAGCCTCGGAGCCCGGGTGCGAGGCGCTGCTGCTGCTGCTGCTGCTGCTGCTGCTGCTGCCGCCGTTGTTGCGGGCTGATCCCGGCTCGCCCCGGCAGAGCGAGCGAGTAAGCGGCGGAGGCGGAGGCGGCGGCGGCGGCGGAGGAAGAGGCGGCGAGGGAGCAGAGCGCAGCTCCGGACAGCAGCTTCCCGAGGCTTCCGCGAGCCGACCAGCAAACTGGCTCATCCGCTGGCAAGTCAGAGCAGCCCGCTGGCTCCGGGAGCGCACCCTTTCTGGAGGACGGGCGGCGGCGGCGGCGGCAAAAGGATGGCATCGGACCTGGCCCTGCACAGCGCCGACCTGCCCACTAGTCCCTTGGCCATGGAATATGTTAATGACTTCGACCTGATGAAGTTTGAAGTGAAAAAGGAGCCCGTGGAGACGGACCGCATTATCAGCCAGTGCGGCCGTTTGATCGCTGGGGGCTCGCTCTCGTCCACCCCGATGAGCACGCCGTGCAGCTCGGTGCCTCCCTCGCCCAGCTTCTCGGCTCCCAGCCCGGGCTCCGGCGGCAGCAGCAGCAGCGACCAAAAGACCCACTTGGAAGACTATTACTGGATGACCGGCTACCCTCAGCAGCTCAACCCGGAGGCTTTGGGGTTCAGCCCGGAAGACGCCGTGGAAGCCCTGATCAACAACAGCCACCACCAGCTCCAGAACGCGGCGGTCGCGGCCGGCTTCGAAGGCTATGCTAGAGGGCAGCAGCTGGCCGTGGGCGGCGGAGGCGGCGGCGGAGGCGGCGGAGGCGGCGGAGGCCTCCCGTGCCCGCTCGGAGATCTCCCTCTAATGGTCGAAACTTTTCCCTTCTCCCACTCGTCTTTCACCAACCGCCCAGTCGCCACCTCATTAGCATAGCAACCCTCGGCCAATTGCTCAGCAGCGCAGCAACTGGCCCGCGAAGGGACCAGGGTCGCAGGGACGCCGCTCACTCGCTCGCTCGCTCGCTCGCGCCCTG
>QLTV01004403.1:2746846-2768337 GCA_003457575.1 Thermophis baileyi
GCCCCACTACCACCACCACCATCACCATCACCCGGCCGGCCACCACCACCACCATCATCCGCAGCCGCAGCCGCCGGGCAGCGTGCAGTCTTCGGCCAGCAGCACCAGCAGCACCCACTACCACCACCACCATCACCATCACCCGGCCGGCCACCACCACCACCATCATCCGCAGCCGCAGCCGCCGGGCAGCGTGCAGTCTTCGGCCAGCAGCACCAGCAGCAGCAGCAGCGGCGGCGGGGGAGGCGGCGGGGGCCTCCACCACCAGCACCACGGTGGTGGCGGCGGCGGCGGCGGCGGCTTGCATTTCGACGACCGCTTCTCGGACGAGCAGCTGGTGACCATGTCGGTGAGGGAGCTCAACCGGCAGCTGCGGGGCGTCAGCAAGGAAGAGGTGATCCGGCTGAAACAGAAACGACGGACCCTGAAAAACCGAGGCTACGCTCAGTCCTGCCGCTTCAAGCGGGTCCAGCAACGGCACGTCTTGGAATCCGAGAAGAACCAGTTGCTCCAACAAGTGGAACATCTGAAGCAGGAAATCTCCAGGCTGGTCCGGGAGAGGGACGCCTACAAGGAAAAATACGAGAAATTGGTCAGCAGCGGGTTCCGGGAAAACGGATCCAGCAGCGACAATCCCTCTTCTCCAGAATTTTTCATGTGAGTTGTGGTCTTCTCTCCCACCCCACCTACCCACCAACCTATACCCATTCCGCGATTCAGCCAGCCCCGTTCTCCGACCCACACGAACCCCCTTTCGCCCCGACAGCCTCTTGCCACTCTTCAGAGCACACGCAGGCACGCGCGCACACAAACACACACACACACACACACACACACACACACACACACACGGGCGAGCAAGCACGTGCGCAAAAGTTCCTAAGGCTGGAGGAGGGAGGGGGGGAAAGGTCAGCCAGTTGGTCCCCGTGTTAATTATTGTTAACTTGGGCCATCCAAATAATACCTGCTATGTACATGCCATCATTACCATCCTATTCTGTTTAAAAGAATAAAGGCAACTTTTGGTGGTACTTTTTAAGGTGGACTGACTCAGATGGTCAACCTTACAAGGTCCTGACCTTTCTCTCCCTTTCCAGCCGTTAGCTTGTGTGTGTGTGTGTGTGTGTGTGTGTGTGTGTGTATGTGTCTGCAATCCAACTTCCATCAACTTATCTGAAAGTTTGCTCAGAGTTGTTGTTTTTTTTAATCTGCTCTATCCAAAATACAAAACACCAATTTTGCCACCCTGAATTCTTCCCGTGGGGTATGAACTTTAGATATAGAGAGGTGCATATTGGTATGTCTGTATTCATATCCCCCATGAATGCAGACATATTTCGAGGACATTTTACTGAAATATTTAAAGAAAGTGTTAAGACTTCAGATTGCCGAATTTTCATCTGTTGTTGAAGTAAACCTAGAGAGTATCAACCTGCCCAAATGGAGCCTTGATCAACTTCCCATGTGTTCATGATGTGATCTTTGGCCTTAAGCTGCCAGACAGGGAACTGAGTCTGCTTTTAGTAACCCATCCTCATCTCATGCATTATTCCGCTTACTAGTTTGTCTTGCATCAATTAACTGTATAAATATTTCAAAAGACTATGGGGGAGAGAAAAAAAAAGACATTATATTGATAAATGCCCTGCATGCTGGACATGTACGGATTTTTTTTTTCCTTTTGCTTGGATATGGACTTTGGAGATATATATAATGGCATGTCATTCATTCTTTAAGTTGTATTTCTTCACCACTTTTTTGAACTGAAAGCAAAAAAGTGCAACTTTTTTTGAGTCTTCCTTACCCATTCAAGTTTGCATCTGTTCTGGAAACTGCTTTGAGTGGCCCCCCCTCTCAAACTTCAGACTTTTTTTTAATGAATTGGAAAAAAAACCATCTCTTCTCGCTCTCTCATATGTAAAACAAAAACAGCAGAGTGGATTGTGATTACAGTATTACAGGAAAACAAGAACTTTGGAAAGAAGTTTAAAAACTTATGCTTAAAAAAATTGCTGCAATTTGTTGGATTTTACATGATATTGTTGCTTAAAGCAGTCTAAAATTTATTTTGGAATGATCTACCCTCTCCCCCCCCCTTTTTTTTTTTTTGTTCCTTTTTGCATTTGGTCATTGTCAAACGTGCAATGCTATGGGATCCTGGTATATATAATTTAATTCAAGCTTTTATTGTCTGTTAGTTCAGTTCAAATGTACGCAACAGATAAAGGAATGTTATAGATAATTTGAAAAAAGTTAGGTCTGTTTAGAAGTAGGTCTCTCTTTTTTTAAATGGTGCACTAAATTGTTCACTGTTGTGATGTTAAAAGGAGTAGAATATAAAGTGGGACTTTTTTTAAAAAAAGTAGCTTATGCAGCATGTGATTGCAACTTAACTATAAGTTGGGTATGTGTAGATCTTGCTATGCCACCAACTGTATTTGGAAACCAAAGTATTAAAAGGGGAGTATCCCTGTTTATATTAATAGGGTTATTTTGTGTTCAAAATGTAACATTGGGGTTTTTTGGGGGGGATTTAAATATTAGGGACTGAATTGCACTAAGATATAACCTGAAGCAAAATATAAACCATTGCAAACTTGTCTAGGATGCTAATACCATTTACAAAGATGGCATTACTGCTCAGTTTTTTAAATAATGCAGATTTTTTTACAGTTGTATTGTGGTGCAGAACTGGATTTTCTGTAACTTCACAAATTCACAAAGTTTTAAAGGCATTAATCAGCAAATTTTATTGTCAGGGACTGATACTCCTGTCTTTTAAAAAAATGGAAAGTAAATACCACAATAAATATAAAAAAATCTTGTCAGTTATTTTTCCCCTTGACATATTTTGCTGTGCAAAATTGTTTTATATCTTAAGTTACCAACTAATCATGTGTGATGTTCCTTATGTGTTTTCCTTTCATTTTTCAACTCTATGGTTATATCAAAAAGGAGGAATATTCTACTATAATAAACTGCATTTTTGATTCTGTACTGAGTTTCATTAGTTTATAGCTTTGAAGTATCTATTTAATCATAGTATCTTGGAGGGGGACACAGATGTTTAGATCAGTTAATCTGAGCAGATAATTTAAATATGTGTGTGTGAGCTGAGAATTGACAAGGTAAAATATAACTGCTCTCTAAAAAAAAACCATTTCATTTTCTCCTAGGCAGATGAAAAGGAAAGACTGTTTAACTTGTCAGTGTTAACTTTTCCAAGTTTTATAATTATTTTAAAGGGGTCTTTTGAGTTTCTTGATAATTATTATTTCAATAATAATAATAATAATAATAACCATTAAAAATAGCCCATTCAAACAAAACAAGGCCCCTCACTCCCCCAAAATAGTTCAGCTGCTTTTTGGAGGAAATAAAGAATTTTGCAGCCAATGACATCTCAAATATGTGGGCATATCATAAGAGTTACGACTATAATTGATTTGTTTTAGATTGAAGCTACAGGCACAGACGATTAAAGCTGTAACTAGTATTCAAAGAATCATGAAACAAATTCGGTGACTCAAATTTGTGAAGAGAGAATCACAATTTCCCTTGCATAATTACACACACACACACACACACACACACACACACACACACACACACACACACACACACACACACACACACGGCAAGCCCCTTTTGAAACAGGTTGCTATTCTTTCCCCTTCCCTGAAATCCCTAACTTGCAGCAAGGTAAGGCCTGTGAGGGCTGGCTGTTTAAAAGTCAAAAATTCCATCAGACTGGCATAGGCTGACCTTTCTTAATTTTAGCTTTAGTAGTTTTTTGTTTTTTGTGTTTAGAAAAAAAATACTTTTACAAAAGTATTCTCATTTATGTATGGGACATTCTGCTAGCCAGATTTTGTCCCATCTATTTTTTTCTCAGAGGGAGATTTAAAAAACAACACCACACCAGTGCATGTATATAATATTTTTAAAAATCTTATTTTCAAGGAGAAGATGAACCGATTGGGACTCTGTCTCTTTCCTTTGTTTTTGTAATTTTGTTTTAATCTATGAAATGATTAAAGCAACCACATTCTTATAACTTGACTATAATACCATTTTATACAGGGAGAGAAGTTAATTCCCTTTCTAGATCCCCAAAGAAAGCAGGACAGGGGGAGAAGAGAAAGAGGAGAGAGAGAGAGAGAGAGAGAGAGAGAAAGAAGAGAGAGAGAGAGAGAGAGAGAGAGAGAAAGAGGAGAGAGAGAGAGAGAGAGGAGAGAGAGAGAGAGAAACAAATTTCTTCTAATGGGTGTAGTTTTAGGTCTTTAGCATCCTACTAGTGAAAAGCAGGCAGGTCAAAAAAAAAAAAAAAAAAAACCAGCCCCAGACCTTGTTTTTAAATTTACAACTCAATTTCTAGAGGTTCCAAGATGCTGCTCTTAAGGCTGTCAAAGCCGCAAGGTCAAAGGTCATTAGGCTTTGAAACAAAGCAACACCCCCAGTCTGGTACAAAAGGGGGGGGGAGCGAATGCATCTCATTTCCCATTATTTTTGCTTTGGCTTTTGCTCTTCCTGCACAGGAAACTTAGGTTGCAGTCAATCGAGCTGGGGGGAAAAAAATATATCCAGTACCTAGCCCTCTTTTAGCTCTACTCCACGTTGATGAGATTGGGAAGCAAGAAAAGGGTCGTAGAGGTGCAGAGGGCTCTACATTCTTCCTGCTTGGTAATAGACATGTCCTTTAGAACTTGACCTTCCAATAATTCAGGCATAGCTCCCTTTCAGCCTTCTCCAGACAGGTTAATATGTAATCAATGGGTAAACTGCCTGCCATTGGCCTATCCGAAAATGATTGTCTCCTATAAAGATAGTAGTAGGGCTTTCTCCCTCCCTGTATCTCCCTTCCTCCTTCATAAGTTTACACTTTTCCAAAATTGCACTGGTTTTGCTTAGCGGTTGCTGCTTGCTCTGGGTTTTTCTGTTTCTTCACCCCCCCCCCCCCAGGATGAGCAAGCAGAGAAATGAACCTCTGCTCTGCATTAAGCCCAGCCTTTGCAAAGATTCACTTTGCATAAAGACATGGTAAATATGCAAAGGTTTCCTCTCCCCTTCCAGAAACCTTGTCTAGTATCCGGCAAAGGAAGAGCCGAGTGTGTGTCTGCCGTGTCCAGCTTTGTCTTGGTTAACATACAAGAAGCTGCTTCTGAATATCAAGCTTGCCTCAGGGGCGTAGATTCCAATGCCAGGCTCCCAAAATGACAAAAAGAAATCCAGCAAGCAAATAGAAAGTGTGCTTGTCATTTGGCCCTGAAGGACAACCTTGAGCGCAGGGCAAAGTTTTCAAGGAGGGAGAAAAGAAGGAAGAATCTCGCTCAGTTCCTTCCTTCTCACAAGGAGAAGAGAGAGAGAAGGAACTTTCCTTTTCTCTCCCCCCTCCCTCTAAAGACAGATTTTTAATGGACAGCTTGGTTCTTATTTCTAAAACAGGAGAGGTTTTAGATTCTGCTGATTCGGTGGCACCGGGGGTTAGATTTGGGCTGGCAGGATAAGGCCGCTGACGCAAAAGTGTAACCCAAAACTCTGCAGGTGCCTCAAGATGGTGAGACGGGGTGGGGGGGGAGAATTCTGATGGGGAAGGTCATGAAAATCTGCCCTAGCCCTTCCCCAGTTCATGCTGCTTTGCCAGGAATCCAGATGCTGAAAAATCAACTCAGTTTTGTGAGTAGAATGCCGTGTGGCCTTTCATGCTGTTTTGTTACTACTATCATCCTCTCCCTGCATAGAACAGTGACTCCCCAGCCATTTTTCTCCTCCAGTGCCTTGCACAGCTCCCTGGCCAGAAGGCCTCATTCCAGCCTGATCCCTTGCAAGCTTGTTCAGCAGTCGTCTTCTCCAAGTTCCAGGGCCCTAGAAACAAAACTCAGAAATGCAAATTGCCACCTCGCTGAATTAATCTCTCTGCTTTGCCCTTATCGAAGGCTTTTTGCTAACCACATCCTGCACCATGCATGGGGTTTTTTTTATGACTTGGGTGCACACACACACACACACAGGCATGTACATCTTTCTATGGGCCTGGCCCCACGGCTGAACTGAAGGATGATCCACCTATCCTTGACTGGGTAGGAAAAGGGGCTGGCATGAAATTTACCATCCCGGATTCCTGTCTCCTTTGTTCCTCTTCCCAATCTCAGCAGCTGACACTCTTCCAAGACACAGGTTTTATTTGAGGCTGCTTTGCTGTTTCTAGAAAGTGCTACCGGAAAACTGGTTGGACTAAGGATGAGTTCAGCCTGTTCCCCCATCAGCAAAAGATGAGATTAAGGCAACACAACCCAGGAGAGAAAAGATGTCACCAGGGTGTGTAGAGGGTTAGCGCCAGTGGGGAAAGAAAAGCACAGCATCCAAATTTGTGTATGCTCCTGTATTATAATAAATATGTATAGTGTGTGTGTGTGTGTGTGTGTGTGTGTGTGTGTGTGTATGTATGTGTGTATATACATATACACATACATACATACATATATACATACATACATACATACATATGTATACACACACACACACACACACACACACACACACACACACATACATACAAATATGAATAACAGACCAATTCTTCTTGGCTGCAATCCTATGGTTTTCAAACATTCAAGGGAATTATTTCTGAATCAATGGGTATTCAATTTGGGGGTACAGGAAAGCTGCTTCCTCTTTATCTTTCCCATCTGAATGGTGTGTTCTTAACCACCTGGGTGCTCCTAGGTATTTTTACTCAGAAGTAAGCCACACAGCACTGTGTATCAAATGCTGATTTTCATAAGGGAGAGGAGGAGGAGGAGGAGGTGCATTCAGACCTCTCCTTAGTTCGCCTCCAGAATGTTCTCCTTTCTTACTAACTTTTATTTTTGTAACTGAACCTGTGTTACAAAATAAGGACCATATCTGCATCTTGTCTTTATTTTATTTTTTTAAAGAACTTAAGTATTCATCCTCTTTTCCCAGGTTCTTTACTTGCCTCCAACTCTTAGTGGCTTCATTTATAACTCTGGGACAGACTTCTAATTCCATCTCCTCCCAGTTCACCTTTTCTTCTCTGCTTCTTTAAGGCCCCCTCACCAGCTTCCTTGGGACTTCTGTCCCGAGGCCCCCTTCCCCTTTGCCTTGCTTCTTCCTTTTACATACCCAAGTATTAGTCATAGTGTGCAAGAACTGGAGACTTTGCTTGTCTTCCAATATCCTTTTTTATCAGATCTAGCCCACCGGCCACATTCTCTGGTTGCAGCCAATAGGGCACAGAGATAGGATTATGCACAGCAAAAGTGTAGCATTGGCTCACACCCATGTAAAAGCATGTTCTTGTAGGAAAGGAAAGAAGGCAAAAGAAAACCTTCATATTTCTCAGTATGGCCTGGGGACAATTCGAAAGTTGTTTGAGCCTTGCTCAAAGGGTTGGCTTTAATTTGAAAGGGCCATGCTCATTTTTACGCATTTTTCCCAACTAAGGGGAAAGGTTTTTCCAAGTCCACATTTCTCCCCAAAGCAGAACTGTCTTTGAGAGAATGGCCACAGGGAGGGAACAGCTGAACCATCTGGCCTCATCCCTGGTGTGCAAAGAACACCCGTGTGAACAACCTCTTCCTCCCAACAAGGAGAAAATAGCTCGGTTAGACCACACCGCCGCCGAGGAAGCAGGACTTACGTGGGGAGCTGAAGTGGCCCGTTCTTGCAACGTTCAGTCCTCCCGCTTCGGGGCACAGACCCTGCTTAACCCTTCTGGCTGGACTCCCCCCCCCCCCCGGTGTGGTCAACTCCGAAAGGCGATGTTTTAAGCAAGCTCCTTAACGCATCGCCTTCATAATGTGAAGTGTTGAGCGTGGGACGGTTCACATCGCTTGGCGCAAGCGGTCTGGGGCGCCGCGGGCTTAAAAGTCCGCGTAAGGCTGAGCTTTATTTCCCTTCTCCTGTTTAGGATCGGAGGATCTCGCGTCCCTTAATCACACGGACATCCATCGCAGAGAGACACGTAGCCGGGCATCCTCACCAAAGCGTTAAGCAAAGTAATTAGGAGGCGTATGAATTGTGCATGAGAAAATCGAACTGTCTGATGAGCTGCGATCCACTGGGCTTGGTGCCTTTCTGCATGAAGAAAAAGAGCTGGAGAGGGCGGGGGGGATCTCCTTCTGTTTATTTGTTTATTTATTTAGATCCCTACCCCATCTTTCTTCTAGAAATTCAAGATAGTTCTCCCTTGGGCAGGTTCTTCCCAAACCAACCCTGTGGGGTAGGGGGTAAGTTGGGCAATAGGATGGCTCCACAGTAACCCAAGAAGCTTGGGTGGCCGAAGGTGGACCTGAATCTAGGTTTCCCTGGACATTGTCCAACACAAGAATCATTGCACTTTGAATCAAAGACTGCGGATGGTCTTTGCTCACACAACACTCTGAACCACAAACCAGCCACGGGCGTTTTAGTCCATCCGGTGGTACAGAACTAGACCTTGGGGTCCGTTTATGCTTCTGGGTGGTTTATGAAGCCTTACAGCTGAGTTTAGCACGGAGTTCCCGNCCACCCACCCACCCACCTGTCCCTTTTCCAGAACACCCTCCACGCAGGGTTGACATAAATGTGATCCGAATCCTAGTTAGGACACTTATTAGTGACTCTTCAGGCACGATCCACGTTCACACGAGATGCTTAGCCTAAAGTTAACAAACGATCCGCGCGAGAACTTCGGCGCTCTGTTGGAACCGGACCTTCGATTCGGGGGGGGGGAGGAGGGAACACCCCAGCTCCCTATTTATCAGAACTTCCTTCCTAACTTGGAGTTAACACTTTCCCGACTTCCGTTCGCTTTTGTCGGGTGGGGAGGGTGGGGAGGGGAACGCTTTTTTTTTTTTTTTTACATCTCGTGCCCTCTTCTGCCAAGTCGAATTTATGTGCGGGCATCAAACTTTCGGCTCTTGGTACGGCCGGCCCGCAAATATCCAACACCGGGAGTGCGCTTAATAGCGCGCAAAGTCGACGGGCGCAGCGGGTGGGGGGTGAGATCCCGCTATATTGCTCGCGTCGATTCCGACGCCATAACGTCCGATCGACCGTAATAGGCTCTAGGGCAGAGTAAGGAGGTGCAGCCTCCCAGCCTCTGTGACCGACTCCAATTCCGTTTCTCCCTCCGTTCAGGTTAAAAAGTGGGAGTCCATATATTTGCATGCATTTTTTTCCGGGCAAAGGTGGGGGGGGGGGCAGGAGAGGAGATTAGGCTGATCACTAAGCAAGCGCTGAGACGGGCTAGGGTTGGCCTTGGAGCGTTGGCCGGTAGGGCGAGTTCGCCTTCCTCGGTTCCTCGGGAGCAAGCTTCTGTGAGTTCAAGCCGGACTTCCTTTCCCAGGCGCTGCGTAGAAAAAGGGGGCGTTTAATGCGAGAATCGCAGCCTCGCAACGCCGACGCAATTATATTACCCGCGTTGCTCCGCCAGCAACTTCAGCAGAACTAACCCGATCTCAAGATCTGGCTGGAGTGGAACGGTGCCTAGGATTGATTGGGCATCTTCTTAGCCACGAGGAAGGTTGCATAGGATCGGTTGGCGCGCTGCGTTCAGGCTGACCCATCCTCACTCCCTAGTGCTATTTGTATTCAAAATGGAGCAACGGTTAACTTCGCTCGGAGCTAAATATTTCTCCATTTATCCCACATATAAATTTCAGCTAGTTATTTCCCAGGAATAAACCTTCCTTGGCTGAAGCGAGATTTACTTCTAAAGTAAGCGCGTTGACCTAATCTCACGGGCCAATGCGGGGAAAGTTACTTTCAAGAGAATGCCCACAAGATTCGGCCAAAACGTCTGGACTTCAGAATCTTTTCACATCTATTTCGCACATATCCTGCCATCTAGAATTAATTAGCGTAATCTAGATTTACAACTTTCTCAGTCAAGTCACACTATTGGAAAACTCAGGGAAAGTTGCTTTACAACAGGTGCGCTCAGGCTTGGAATGCAGCGTCCGGACAAGCGCTGGGCTGCGAGAGAAGCGCATTCTGGTTTTAACACCAGAAACCTGCACTCTCGTCTTATAAGGTCTATTCTCCTCTCTCTGTGTCCTGAGCAACCAGCCTTCTCCAGCTCCAGATGTTTGGAAGTTTTAGGCCTGCCTGCCTGCCTCATGCTACACGCTCCGGACTCGGAGCCAGCTGCGAATCCTGAAGGTAAAAATTGGGGACGCGCGCAGAGCAGCAACGGCCTGGAAAAAGTGGGCAAGGCGCCTCAGCCGTGAAGTTTTGCTTGAAAAGAGACAAAGTGCCTTTGTGTTTTCTCCATCACTGAGCGTGTTTATGCACACACATGTATGTAGCTAAGGCGTGCCTTCCCTTCAGCTGACATTTTAAAGAGCGAGAAAGTGAAATGGCATTAAACATTGGTGTCAGATTTTCCATATAGATTTTTCATGGCGAAGTTTCACCTCCCCAGCAGAATACGAACAAGGCAAAATTTGATCCCCCTTGGCCTCCCCCCCCACCCCCCAATAGCTCAATAGAAATGCCTGATTTGAGAAGGCAGATTTTTCTCGTTGGGTGGGATCCTTATCCCAGATAAAAGGACAAAACTGATCTCCATGATCATATTAAAAATATTCGACATATCCTAGGCATGATTTTCTCACTTCTCCCAGAGTGATTTGAATTGGATCAGGGAGGATCTTCCTCGGAGACGGCAAAGCCGAGAGAAGAAAAACGTACAAAATATCCAAATTGTCTACTTTCCCCTGACGCGCTCAGGGACCAGTTTGAGCGCCAGGCAATAAAACTCTAACGGGGGTTCGTCCTAAATTAGACCTCGCCAAACGGATCTTCTGCAGGGGTTTAGGAATGCCACTCCCAAAGTTCCCAGCCAGCATGGGGTTTTGTTTTTTTCCTGGTAAGGATGTGGTACCTGTAGTTCAGGACATTTGGAGAGCGTCCGGGTTTGGACAGGCCAAACCAAGAAGTGGTTTTTCGGGGTTTCCCTTTCCATACTCTCTTCTACCCTAAAGGAGGCAAGATCAGGGCCTTTCTGCAAAAAACGAGAGATAAAGGACCCCAATCTTTAACCAAAGCAAAGCGCGGCTTCAGGATCGCGTTTCGCTTCTGCTTTTGGCCAGAGGAGGATCCAAAACAACCCATAGAAGGACCCCTTCCCCATCCGCTTCTCCATGGTCTGCACTCAATGGAATGGGTTGAGTCTGGCTGCACGCCACCCCCCCCCCATACCCTTGCTAATCTTTTGGGAGAAGCCAGGGATGCCCCTGGTAGGCAGGCAGGCAGGCAGGCAGGCAGGCAGGCAGGCAGGCAGGCGCGAGAAAGGATGGTTGGTTGCAAGGAAAGGCTGGGGGGTGAATTGCAAAGGTCTGCGCTGCGGGCGGATCTTAGTGGCTCCTTCTTTGCAAACCCGCTGAGCGCAAAGCAGCCGCCCGCATTGCAGCCCCGAGTTTGTCTGAGATGGTTAGTTTATAAGCTCTCCTGAAAGTTTGTTGAATTCAGGAAACCGCGGTAAACCGTGGGTTAAACCCGGAGTGGCCACGCGGCCCCGGAGTTCTGCGAGAAAGCAGGAGTTAACTTCGAGATCGACTCGCTTATCCGCAGCGTCATTCTGGAGCGAAAGGGCGGGGAGGGCGCGGGTGGAACCAGATTCAGTGCGTTTTCACCCACCGCGTCGGGCTTGCCTAGAGATACCCCCCCCCCCCACACACACACACACACACTAGAGAATTCGTAGCTAAATAGGCTCGCGCCCGAGTTCGGAGCTTGCGGTGCTTTGGAGGATAGTTTTGGATCGTTGAGATCGGAGCGTTGCGAAGGCTCTCAGTGAATTAAAAAGCAATACACTTCCTCTGCTTAAAAAATGTTTTGAGGCTGCAGAGCAGAGTTGAACTGCCGGGAATAAATCAAATCCTTAGAGTACGAAAGCAATTTCGGGAAACTTTAGTCAGACCCTTAAGGGGCTGGAAAGAGTTGGGATATTCTTTGGAACAAGACCCATACAGTCTCTCTCTCTCTCTCTCTCTCTCTCTCTCTCTCTCTCTCTGTGTGTGTGTGTGTGTGTGTGTGTTTGGTGACCTGAATGACCGGGATGACTAAGAATCTCCATAGACAAAAAGGCTAACGGATCTACATTTCTGGTATATTTTGTTTCCTCTGTACCGATTTTTAACATGTTTGTAGAAAACGAAGGTGTTGCTCTTCCTTTCCCTTTTTTATACCCCTCAAATGAGTTTTGATGGATGTGAATTAGTATAAATAAACTTAAATGAGTGGCAGGGGAATAATCTGTCACTGTTCATCCTTAGTGCTAAGCTGTGTTTCTTTAATGCTCCCTTTTTGATTCAGCTCCAGCAGGTTAAGTTCACACAACTTCCTGTGCTATAAACCGTGGTTTACTAAGACTGGCCCTTGGTCGCCAAGTCAAATATAAACAAGCAAAGCACAATAAAGGTTTCGGTGATATAGAAGACAGTGAATTATCTTTTTTAAAAAAAGAGACAGCTAGTCTAATCCCCACTGAGTCCACAAATTTAACTGAATTGTTCTTAAGTTAGTTTCCACAATTCAGGGAGCTAAACCCATCAGCTTTTCAACACAACTGATAGTTGTGGTGAAAATTAAAAAAAGAGGAAACAGAATTGTGTATCCCTTTTTGAAACTCTGTTGAGTAGATTCCTCCCAATAATAACAAAGCCTTTTTAAAGTCGAGCTCAACTCTTTCTGACTATTCAGCTTTTGTAGGAACAATATAATGGCTTTGTCCTTACACTTTCTGGAAAGCTTTTCCAGCTGCCTAGCCTATGGCTCTGAAGATTCCATGGTGTGCTAACCAGGAAAGGCCTGGTTAACACTTGTCAAATAGAGGAACTCATGAATGAAGGCAAATATATACAGTATGTCACAGAAGTGAGTACACCCCCTCACATGAGTCACATGACACCAGGGAGGGAAAACGGCTACTTGGGCACGGGCCCCATTTGGACATTATCACAACTCACTTTTGTTGCCAGCAGTTTAGACATTAATGGCTGTGTGTTGCTTTACTTTGAGGGGACAGCACATTTACACTGTTATACAAGCTGTATACTCACTACTTTACATTGTAGCCAAGTGTCATTTCTTCAGTGTTGTCACATGAAAAGATATACTTAAATATTTACAAAATGTGAGAGGGTGTACTCACTTCTGTGACATACTGTATGTCCCAGGATAATGTTGCAGGATCCAATATGGGTTGGTCACCAGGATCAGAAGTACAGTCTTCCAAGTTTTCAGACTCATGCTGGAGCCCATTCTCAGGGAACTTATTTCTCATTTCTGTTCAGAGAGAGGTTTCCTGAGAATGGACTCCGGCACAAGTCCAAAAGCTTGGAAGACTAAACATCTGGTCCTGGTGACCAACTTAGATTGGATTGTTTTCGAGCAGAACAACAGCATTGGTGGTCTTTAAGAGCATAGTGAATAAGATGGTTTAGTTATTGAAGTAATTCATATTTTGGCTTGCCAAATTACACTGAATCATTAAGTCATCAACATGTTGAACTGCAAAACCAACAAACCAAGGTTATCATATTGTGCCAATATGGTCTGCAGTGACATGGGATATATAAGCCAGCCAATTTGATTTCTAAAACAAGCTTATGGTACATGTTGGGTTAATAAAAGAGTTGCTCTATTTATAAAGGGAGCCTTTGTGCTTATGAGTTGGCTGTTGCATCTTGTAATAAGAGGGTGTCTTTTCTTTCTTTCTCCCTCTGTTTCACCAAGGATGAAACAATTCCTGCAAGGATGGTGGTAGTCATGATTTGGTTAGACCAGATCCACTAAATGTTATTCGGTCTTATAATACTGGGCTGAAGGCTGGAAGAAAATGCTTACCTCAGGTTAGCTATCCTTGCAGGTTTATTGTTTCTGATTAAACTCCAAGATCTATCTATAAGTCCTGATGTAAGTTGTTTTCCCCCTTCTGAGATAGTGGTCTGTTTAATATGTTTCTGTCAACCAAAGTAGACCAGATGAAGAAACCAATGCCTTTTTATTGTAATAGCTTTAGTAACAGAATCCTGCAAGTCCAGATGTGCTTCCCCCTCCCTCTATATTCAGGTGAACTAGAAAAGAACCTTTCTGAGATCTTTTCACAAGTTGTTTTCTTGGCATGAGCTCAAGCCCCATTTATCTCATCATTGCCTTGGTAGCATCTCTTCCTCCTATCCTTCAAGGCCATTTCTTATTCCCTCTATAATTTCTAAGGCCTGTAAGAGAAGAAGAGGCAGGGCCTGGGAGCAAAGTCAAGAGGGGATGCAGCCTACAATTGTTATTTTGTTGTTTAAGTCCAACTCCTCTTGAATTCCCGTGGACTTGACTGTCCGTTGACTAGATTCTTGTGTATAGGTTTCAGCAATAAATCTTCTTAACTGGAACTTAATATAGGATCCTGATTCTTCATGCTATTAAGGCCAAAGTTAACTCTTCCAATAACAAATTTTTGTCCCCTGTTTTTTACAGGTTCAAAGACCAATGATTAGCAAACTATTTAATTTTTTTTGCAGCTACAATCTTTTGGTTGTATTACCAGCCATTGTAAATATACAAGCCTTTGATTTAATGGACTTCAATTTACCAGACATTGGATGGAGGGATCCAATTTATACAGGTAGTCCTTGACTTACAACCATTCATTTAGTGACTGTTCAAAATTACAACAGCACTGAAAAAAAGTGACTTATGACCATTTTTCACACTTACAACCATTGCAGCATCCCCATGGTCATGTGATCAAAATTTGGATGCTTGGCAACTGGTTCATATTTATGACAGTTGTAGTTCCTGAGATCACGCAATCACCTTTTGCGATCTTCTGGCAAGAAAGTCGATGAGGAAGCCAGATTCACCTTGCAATCATTTTACTAACTTAACAATTGCAGTGATTCACTTAACAACTGTGACAAGAAAGGTCATAAAGTGGGGCAAAACTCACTTAACAACATCTCACTTACCAGCAGATATTTCAGGCTCAATTGTGGTCATAAGTTGAGGAGTACCTGTATCAGTCTCCACCCCAAAATGCTAGACAAAATCCAATGTATCTGAAATTGTCCAGACAATTTATATCAATTGTAATAATTATAGAATTTGTATATCATTGTACAAATAATGTGCATTTAATACAAAGGCTGAAAATTTGGATTTAATAGATATACCTTCCACCAAACAGACCATTACATTAAGGTTTTACAGTATATCACAAAAATGGAACCCATGAGTAAGTAATTCATTAACTGAACATTCACAATAGAAAATTTAAGCTGAGTTTCAGTAGCAACTGTATTCTCTATTAGTGGAAGAATTGCTCGGAATACTAAATGTCTAAGGAGATTCTCCGTCATCCAGGTCATGGTTGTCCCAAAGGTGCTTTTTCAAGAGGCAACTGGACTTTCTGGTTTTTCTTTGAAGACATTCCAGAAAGTCCAGTTGCCTCTTGAAAAATGTTCTCTAAATACTGTTTTTGTGGAGGTCACTTGGCCCTAAATACAGCCTTGGCAATTCGGAATACCAATACATTCCTATTTCATTGGCACAAGAGGATACAATTTCCATCTGAACCATTAAATAGCATACTGTAATTTTAAAATAAGATGAGGGGGCGGAGAATGAATGTTACAATTCATTGTAAAATCTTTTTTTTTTTAGTCAGAATATGAAACAGAAGAAATAACATCTGTTAAAATACAGCATTTGTGCCATGCTGGATTGAAGTTTTTACATACCTTTCTGGCTATTATAATATGCTTATATAACAATGCTATGAAGCTGATAAGAGACACTTGAGAGGAAGTGTTCAATTCATAAATCTGTGTTGCTTTTTCTAAGGTTGAGTTAAGGTAGCTCTTCTTGGGCCACTGTTTATTAATGCCCAACCATTGTATAGTTTTAATTGAATCTTTGAACTTCGCCGCGCTTGCAGGTGTAGGCATTAGAGTGGTTTTGCTTTGAGTGAGCTGGTGGTGGTAACACCGGAATAAGAATAATATCCTCTTGATACCCCAAAGATAATAAAAAGATGCTGACCTCAACATATGGGATGCTCTTCCATACAGCGCTGGTGAGGATTGAATACCTATCACTTCCAAATAAATGCATCCGTAACACACTGGATTCACCAGCTGGCATCAAAGCAAAGGTCATCCTTGAGGAAAATGACACCCAAGGTCTGGAGGAGTCATCTGCTTTAAGAGATCCTGGGCCAAATGCCTGAGATCACATTTAAAGAGACAGTGTCTCCAAACTGCATTTCTTTAAAAATGAAAAATAAAGCAGGCAGGCAAAGAACAGTTCAGGAAATTCTTCTTATTCATTCATTCATTCTCACATGTCTGTCTAGATTGTAATGTTGGCATGCCACCTCGGAACAACAAGTTTTGCTGTTTAAAAGAGGTCTGTATATAGAAATGCACGAATAGTTGGTTTTTTTAAAAAAAGGAGAGAATCAATCTTTATGTGCTGAATAGAAACTTGGTAATTAGATCAGTACAGTTTGGGTTTTAATTTAAAAAAATAAAATAAAATAAAAATTCAGAGATGTTCTCCAGAAGTAGATTTTTTCTCATTCTGCTCTTTATACACTGCCCAAATTGGATTTATTTACAGCTAGGTCAGCTTACAGCAGTTTTGTGATGGAGTTCATTGGGAAACGTTAACTAGATGCTGATTTCAGCTGCAATCCCTGGTTTCTTTGCAGAACAGCAGTTTTGGCTCGAAGGAGATTATTTTGGAGTAAAACAGGTTATGCAGTGCAAGTTTTAAAAGAGAGCTTTATTCCCATCTCTGGTTTGCTTCACAAATCCTTGTAAACTCTGTCACAATGTCATCCCCCACCCCAGCCAGGTTTTCTCGTTGAATCAAGGGGCATGCAGAGAATTGCTCTGGTTTTCTTGTTCTTTCTCTCCTTTACATCAGCCTTTGCAAAAAATAATAAATTTCATTTTATTGCCCACGGATTAAAGTGCATACCTGCTTCCCTGCTCCCTTTTTCATTTTTGGGGGGATCCAGGCAATGTCATCAAAAAAGCCAAGCCACACACCCAACCAAGAAGAATGCCAATCCCTCCATTGTGGCCTTCTCAATTTATTTATACCTGTGGATAATCCCTGCTTTTTAAAAAAAACCTTTGCTTGTTTTTTTGTCTCCAATCAAAGATCTTTATTACAGTCTTTGGTTAGCCTTTACAATTAAAAAAAGTACACCAAAAAGAGAAACAGTTTAACGCAGCCATTTTTTATTGGGAAAGGAGAAAAGTAATAATACCAGGGCCATACAACCACAGATTTAATTAAAATTTTTGTGTAATTGTGCTTCTTGGTAAAGATATTTCACCACCTGATATGTGAGTGTAGACTGAGCATCCCTTAAACAATAATAAACATAAAATTTATCTGCGTGGACCTCGTGTTTGGAAAGGATTGGGGTGATATTTTATTTTGCTTGTTTTTCTGTCTCAAACTTTCCAAAGCAATGCTTCCGTTTATCATTATTTTTAGCAGGACACAATTTCAGAGAGAAAAATCTGGAGGTTTTATTAGTTAATGTACAGAATGTCCAAACCTTTGTTAATTAAAACAGAATGAACTGGGGAACCGTTACTATTTTTTTATAACAGCATTTTCCAACCTGGCGTTGGCAAAAATGAATGAGAGAAACCTAATTCCTATGCAGTTGGGCTGGTAACCGGGAATGACGGAATTCAGTTGGAGAATTGAGATGGGCAGCTATAGGAATGGAATAAATTAAACAAATGAAATGTTCTTTTTCACTGTGAGGTTGTGGACGCATGATTTAAAACCATGACTTACTCCTTCTCTGAAACACAGATTCTGGAGTCCAAATTTGCAAGGCCGAATATATTTGCAATAAGGAAGTCCCATTAGAAAGAATGAAGTTTACTATTGAATAAATGTCCTGAGCTCTGCTGAGTGTAAAATAACCAAGTTTAGTTTTGATACTTTTAAAAAAAAGATCAGGATTTATTTTTATTAAATAATCAGGATTTATTTTTATTTTATAAAAATATTTTTATTACTACCCTGTTTCCCCGAAAATAAGACCCTCTCTTATATTTTTTTTTGAACCCTGAAATAAGCACTTGGCCTTATTGCCATGCACTCAAAAGCCCAATTGGGCTTATTATCAGGGGATGTCTTATTTTGGGGGAAACAGGGTATTATTATTATGTCTGGATAGTCTATACTGAGAGTTACTATCTAAGACTAGTGAAAACTTAATAATTCAAATCCGAACTAAGGACCTAAGAATGATTAAGGTAGCATCTAAGAATACAGCCAGTTTTAAGCAGGATTATTATTATTATTATTATTATTATTATTATTATTATTATTATTATTATTATTATTATTATTATTATTTGTAAAATTAGGATGTTCAGGTCTGAAAAATTATGATTCATTATAAATTATTGTTATTATTTCAATCTATTTTTACTAAATTAGGTATCCAAGAGAATCCTCTACAACGGTGATGTGAAAGTTTCCTGTTGCCTGGAGCCTGATAAGGTACACTTTTATATTTTTGTTACAAACCTCCGCTTATTAGTATTATTTCTCTGGGGTATTTTGGCAGCGGGTGGAGGGAAGTTATTTACCAGTATATATTTTTTCTGTACTTTAATGCTATCAATTTGCTAGTTTCTCTTTAGCCATCAGAGATTCCCTAAAAAAAGCATTCCTGATATGTCTGCGATCTTTTACAGATGTTGCATGCGAGACAATCCCTATAAATAAATAAAAAGTAATGAGTGCATACATACGCACATGTACAGACACATGCCTTTCAGAATTAACCGTGACTCGGGGAATAATGTGGATTTTTTGTTTTATTTATGTAACCGTATTTGTCAACTCCCACAGTCCATATGATTCTGTAAGCCGCATCTGGGTGGCCTGCAGCCAAAGGTGGGTTGCTCCCAGTTTGGACCGGTTCTTTAGAACCGGTAGCGGGAATTTCCCTCAGTTTGCTGAACCAGGAGCGATCGCCGGTTGGCCACGCCCATGAACCGGCTCTCTCGGTGGCGCCATAGACGCCGCCATTTTGTTTTTGGCTTATGCGCAGAAGCTGTTTTTTGCTTCTGCGCATGCACAGAAGCTGGGTTTTCGGCACTGCGCGCGCAGTGGCGAGGTAAGTTAGAAGCCACCCCTGCCTGCAGCAAAGAGCAATAGTGTACCAACTAAGAGCCAGAGCAGTAACAAAATGCAGGAACATTAACTATAAGTTGTCCTCAACTTACAACCGTTCGTTTACTGACTGTTTACAACAGCACTGAAAAAATAACTTAGGACCACTTTCCACACTTACGACTGTTGCAACATTCCCCCATGGTCAGGTGATCAAAATGCTGGTGCTTATCAACTGTCATGTATTTATGATGGTTGCAGCGTCCTGGGGTCATGTGATCACTGTTAGTAAACTTCCCACCTGGTTTTTGACAAACAAAGTCAATGGGGGAAGCTGGATTTGCTTAATGACCGCTTGATTCACTTGACAACTGCAGTGATTTGCTTAAAAAACTGTGGCAAAAAGGTCATAAAATGAGGCTTTAACCACCGCCTTCCTTAGCAATGGAAATGTTGGGTTCAAATGTGGTTGTAAGTTGAGGAATATCTGTATGAAAGTTGCTATCAACCAGCCAGGATCAACCAATCAAAACCAGAGGCATGGTGGACTTGTTATAAGTTTTTTCTAATTCCGTTCAATAGCTGGCTTGCTAAGTTTACTACTGTGCCCTATATTAAAATGAATATTGGTATTTTTTCTCTCCTTCTGTTCCTCCTTTCCGAGGTAGGAAGCAATTCTAGAATCTGGCTTGCTGGTTGCTGGCACTCAGGAAGGAGCACACATGCATACTTTAGTACTTTATTTTTATTATTCTTAATTTTATTCTGTTTATTTATTTATTTATTACATTTTTTTAACCCCATCTTTATCAATATCCTATATGTGATATATATATTGTAGGTCCTATATCTTAGTCGTTCAGTCTTTTCTAATGATTAATGATGGAGGTTTGTAAACATGCAATATTTTGGTTGTGCTGTCTTTCTGCCACCCCAAATAATGTTTGGCTTCTCTTGCTTTGGCCTGTTGGGGAGGGAAGTCTAATGTAGTGCTTTTCCTCCTGATTCATAGAGCTTGGTCAAAGGGCAGCATCCCATCACTGGAATATTCTTGTTGCAAATTTAAGCGGTTGAAGAAAGAAAGAGCTACTTGCGCTCTAGGTTATGCCTAAGTATAACTAAGAGGCTTACTAACTTTATACTGTACCCTTAAGGCAGGATCTTGCCCTAAAATATTGGCTGCCTTCCCAGCACCATCCCTCAGTTGCTTTTCTCCCTTTCTGTTACTTGTATTTTGCTTTGGGATGAATCTATATGGGAAGCTGTCTGACTATGTATTATCCCAAAGTTGCTTTTTCTGGAAAACTGAAGAAGCTTCTTGGATGAGAAGCGCAACATCTTCAAGAAAAAAAAACCCAAAGAAAGTCCAGTTGCCTCTTGAAAAAGTACTTTTGGGACAACCATGACCTGGATGACTGAGAATCTCCATAGAGACAAAGTATTACATAAATGTAAAGCTATATGCAAGAGAGATTATTTGAAAAGAACAATAGGGAGAGAGTATTAATATGGAGAGGGAGGGAGGGAGAGAGAGAGAGAGAGATGCACACACACACACACACACACACACTCAGAGAGAGAGAGAGAGAGAGAGAGAGAGAGAGAGAGAGAGAGAGAGAGAGAGAGAGAGAGAGAAGAGAGAGGGGGGATCTCCAGATATATATTTGAATGATTGCAACCTTAATTGAGAGTTGAACCCTCCCCCTCTGCCCACCCCACCCCATTTTACCCATGTGCATTCAGCAGTTGCGGTTTCTGCCAATACAGAGATGCATGTATAGTATTGAATTTTTGTGGATTTATGGTAGCAAAAGAAAAGCAGAGAGGAACTTTGCATGCAAGGAACATTCATTTCTCAAGGGTATTTTTGATCCCCAGATCAATCTGCTTTTAGCCTGCAGAGCCTATAGGTTAGTCTGTCCTCCTGTATGCTCTACCCAAGATCAGATGCAGCACTGTTGCTCTTGTTGTTATCCAAAATTTGACATGCACAATGCTCCTTGCTAGATTCCCACAAGGAAATTCAATGGGGAAATTGGCAGGTAGTCAGAAGTCACTCCTGCTCCCACTGCTTTTTTGCCTGCCCAGTTCTGTTTCTCCATTTAGGTAAGGAAATATCTCAGAAATGGTGATCCAACAGGGCACGGATTGTCTGGTCCAGTGGTTCTCAACCTTTCTAATGCCGTGACCCCCCGCGACCCCCTCCTGCGCACGATGAGGTGACAAAGGGGGCGTGGCGGGCTAGCACGTGCTTAGGCAACTCCTGTGAAAGGGTCGTTCGACCCCCAAAGGGGTCGCGACCCACAGGTTGAGAACCGCTGAGCTAG
>QLTV01004403.1:2768378-2803731 GCA_003457575.1 Thermophis baileyi
TGGAGACTTCGCCCACCCACCCGGACGCCGCCATTTGGGTTCTTTTACCCTCTGCGCATGCGCAAAGCGTTCTGCACATGCGCAGAGGGTAAGAGAACCCAAATGGCGGCATCCGGGCGGGTGGGCGAAGTCTCCCGCTTCTGTCACTACCGGCTGTCTGGCGACCCGCAGGCACGGCCGAACTGGGAGCATTTCACCCCTGCAGTGACGGTGGCACCAAGATGGCGGGCTAGCGTGCGCGGCGACCCCTGTGAAAGAGTCATTTGACCTCCAAAGGGGTCGCAACCCACAGGTTGAGAACCGCTGGTCTGGTCAAATATATAAGCATTGAATCTGGCAAGAATTTATTTATATAGTCTTCTGCACTGACATATGACTTTTTTTAATTCTCGTATTATTTATTGTTTTTCCTCACCCAAATCCACACATTTCTCTAATGTTTCAGGAAGAGAGGAATCCTTAGCACTAAGACACACCGTCCCAATGTTGCCCTTATGAAAGGAATCCTTTTGAAGACAAGGGGCCAAGGCAGTTTGCTTCCTCCTCGGGAGCAGATTTAGCAATTGCTGACCGCCAAAGAGGTTCCAGCAAAAATTCATGTAACCTGGAAACAAACAGATATTGGACCTGGTACGTGTTAATGAACGTGCACAGAAAGGTTCAAATTGCGCTGACCCTTATGGTAATGTTTCATATAAGGTTATTGTTGGGAGAGAAATCAAATTTCAACCGCGAATGTGATTGACAGGTGGAAACAGGGGAGAGACACATCAGGTCAGGTGGGGAATTTGAGAAAGAGAACGACAAGTGGGGGAAGTTTCAATCTAATATTAGGAATAATAAACCGAGATATGAAAACTCCAGTTCTTACACTCCTGGGGTTTTCATACGTAAAATTCCCCGTCTTGAACTTCTCCAACCAAAATGACTTTTTTAAAAAAGTAGGGGATTTTTAGATCACGTAGCTGATACTTTAGGTTTTTGGGGGGAGAAAAGGATCAATTTCTGCCATTATTAGTGTGATGTGATGAAAGATAAAGTAATAAAAAAACAGATTTTTTTTGTCCCTTTAGTTCGAAAATATTATTGGCACAAAACCAGTCATTCATATTGTACAGGAAAGGGCTACATCAAATATAATAACGAATTATCACATAGGTTGATATGGAGGGAAAAGATTAGAGCCATGAGAGTATTCAGTTTTGAGATTTAATTTAAAGATGATTCTGAATTCCTAAATCAAGGATTAAAATTGAAAGGATGAGTTGGATCATTATCAGATACAGGTAGTCCTTAACTTATGACCATTTGTTTAAAAACCATTTGAAGTTACAATGACCCTTAAAAAAGTGACTTACAACCAAACCTTGTACTTAACAGCTGTAGCAGTGTTCCCTTGGATAGGTGATCAAAATTTGGGCTCTTGGCAACCAGCGTGTATTGGTTGCAATAGCCCAGGGTGATGAGGTCATCATTTGTGACCGTCCCAGGGGTCTTCTCATAAACAAAGTCAATGGGAAAGCCAGATTCACTTAACGACCGTGTGATTCCCATAACACTGGAGATTCGCTTAACAACATGGCAAAAAGATCATAAAACCAGAAATTACAATGACTGCATTGCTTACTAATGGAAGTTCTGGTTCCAGTTGTGCTCATAAATCAAGGACTATCTATATGTTGAAATGAATACAGTTTGATCAGTCCAATCTGCTTATCTTGCTTGCGTTCATGCACACACACACGTTGTCAATCCATAATGGATCAACTTTGTCGAAATGAGACAGTTGTGTATCTCGGTGCATTGGACTCAGAACAACAGTTCAGAACAAACCTGGGTTGAATTCTCATAAGTTAGTAAATACAGTATGTATTCTGTTTTCCTCACCTAGTTCCTATGTTTGATATATATACTGGGTTGCAATAACACTTAGTTACAAAGTTATCATTTCTTGGTTTTATTTTGATCAATTGGATATACAATTATATTGTTCAAGATAATCACTATTTCCAGTTTTCTATTTAAACTTAGCTTATACATGGTACATGAACAGTAGAAAAAGGTTACAGTAGGTAACTGAATTGTCACCTAACATTTGTATTTCTTTTTTGAATAAGCACTAATGCATAGTTTATTTTATCTTATAAATCAAAATGAATAAATCAAAATGAATTAATCATAGAGAACCTGCAGTATACAACATGGTAATATATCTGTTAGGGTTTATTCCCTTCACACTTAAATGACCTTGTAACTTTTAATGTGTAATTAGGGTAATTTTTAACCAACTTGATTAATGCTTAGATTCTTGGAAGAAAAAAGCTTACAACAAGGAAGATTGTGTAAAAGTTGTGATAGATGAAAATCAAGGAAACTGTCAGTTACGGCGGAAAACATTGTTTAATTGCACTTCCAAACAAGGGAAAACAATTTTTAGAATGTATTGTAATCTATTTTCTTTTAAAGAGGTTTTGGTGCCTGATTTTTAAAATGCACAATCTCCTCCCAACATAAAAAATAATTGTGACAAAACGTATTATTTTAAAATAAACCGAGAATTCTTTGCTTCATGCATTTATAGCTGTTTGTAAACTTCGGTTACTTTCCAAGTGTAGGGGTTCCATGAAGAAGGCAATTTTGTGTTTAGGTGTTTAGCTGTATAAATCCAATGATTGTCTTTTTGATAGTTGTTCGAACACTTTGATATAATGAGTAGAAGATCCAAGCCAGCTTGTTATTTTGCTTTCTGCAGTGGGCCTAGAGCTGAAGTCAACAGAGGCAAAAATTTAATTTATTTAGGCTTAATAAGGCCCAGACTTACTCATCACTTTGTGAGAATAAATCAAGAAAAATAATCTAAGTTCCTGCAGTTCTCTTAGATCCTGCTTCTTGTATCCTGGAATTAGATTAAAAAATATATATATTCAGAATTGGAAATCATCAACATCTTGCAAGGAATCAGAGCTCTCACATGAAATTTGATGAGAGTTAAGGGAGGCCATTGATAATTAGTGGGACAGAGATGGTGACCATATTTAATTTAAAAATGTTGTGGTATTTTTACCATTATTTGAGGCCAAGAAGTGGCGTCTGAATTTGGAAAAGTTGCAGATATGACATCCAAGACCAGGATTACAGCTAAATATGCCAAATGCAGCCAAGGTTTGTAAGCCAATAATAAACTATAGATTAAGGCTAGTTTCTATTTGCACAGAGTTAACCTCCTTAACTAGGTCAAGATGCTTTATCAAGCTTTTCAGGGCCCAAGAGTTTTCCTTTGAATCCTTAATAGAATATGAAACCTGTAAGCGGCCTTTTTGTATAAGTTCTGTGGTAAATCTTTCAAAATTAAACTCCTGTCCCTATCCAGAAATGAAATGACTCCCACGTCCAGATAACAGGTGATCTTTTCAGTCGTACTCCTGGCTCAACTTGGGCAAACAACGGCTCTGATTTCATCAGTAATAAACTGAGTTTTCTACGCAGAAGGCTTTTAAATCAACATGACCTCTCTCTTTCTTTATATAACATTTACTCTAACTTTAGGCAATGAGTTACTCCGACTGGCACAGATAGGAATGAAGTGTCACTGCAGATGAGCTGTGATTGGCTTTCAGTTCTCAACCTGCTCAAAGGAAACACTAATCTGGTAATGCCTCTCAGAGATACTCAAAGAATGAAGGTTTGTTTGTAAAACACTCTGACGTCCCATAATCTTGTAGTGAAAGGAGTTGTGCAAGGGAGCCTCAGCTGTTCCTGTGATATTCTTTTCCTAGTAACGAAGAGAAGGACTAGAGGTGACATGATAGCAGTCTTTCAATATTTGAGGGCTGTCAGAGAGAAGGGAGGGTCAACCTGTTCTCCAAAGCATCTGAGGGCAGGACAAGAAGTAACGGATGGAAACTTATCAAGGAGAGATCCAGCCTAGACCTAAGGAGAAATTTCCTGATAGTGAGAATAACTCATCAGGGGAACGTCTTGCTTCCAGAAGTTGTGGGTGCTCCAGGTTTTTGACAAGCGAGTGGACAGCCATTTGCCTGGAATGGTATAAGACAGTGATGGCTAACCTTTTTCTCGTCGCATGCCGAAAGCGCGTGCGTGCGCGTGCCGACACCCATAACGCAATGTGTGCGCAACAGCCCCCCCCCGCACCCCAGCCCCGTGCATGCACATGTGTCCCCCTGCCCCCATGCATGCGTGCACGACCCCCCATGCTCCCCCCGCACATGCGTGCATGACCCCCCCGGGCTCCCCCGTCCCCTCCAGAGGGCCTCTGGAGCCCGGGGGAGGCCGTTTTCACCCTCCTGGAGGCTCGAGGAAAGCCTCCGGAGCCTGGGGAGGGCAAAAAACAGGCCTCCCGAAAGTTCTGGAAGTCCTGAAATGGGCCCGTTTCCGGCCTCCGGAGCCCGGGGGAGGCCATTTTTGCCCTCCCGGAGGCTTGAGGAAAGCCTCCTGAACCTGGGGATGCACCCCACCCTCCACGCATGTGCGGCAGATACCCAAAAATCAGCAGGCCGGTGATAGGCACGCACACATGCGTGGTCGAGCTGAGCTGGGCGACGGCTCACTTGTCCGCAGAGAGGGCTCTGCGTGCCATAGGTTCGCCATCACGGGTATAAGATCTCCTGCTTGAGCAGGGTGTTGATCTAGAAGACCTCCAAGGTCCTCCTTTGTTATTCTGTATTTTTTGTGTGTACTAGTGGGACAAGGTTGTATGCCAAATATCAGTGAGCTTCCTCTTAGGATGTGGGATTAGAACACAGTTTTGGATATAGAGAAATGTACATGTCAATGTACAGTAAATCCCCTCACTTTGAGGCAGAGGATTGAAAACCCTCGGTAATGTCAAACCATTGTCAAAAGTTGAGCGTAAACTTGAATGAAAGTTCCATGTCCTTGAAAACACTTTCCTTTTGGTACGTACTGAACTCATTGGCCAATGTTCACAGAGGTCAGGCTGTCTTTATCACTTTTTTCCCTTTTCATTTTAGAGCCAAACAGAAAAAGAATCCATTTCTGTTGCAATATCCATTCCTAAAGTTCAAGCTGTTTTCATAAAGTCATAGAATCCTAAAAAGGAACGGGCTATTGCGGTTACCAAATCCATATCTCTTGGCATGCTTCAGGAATCCACATTAAAGCTTTTGCTTAACTTTTCTATGAAGTTATACAGCAAAGTGTTGGGTTGGTTTTAAGATAGTTTCCCTAGTCTTCACCTGAGAATCTGCCTTTTTTGACTTAAGGCCGTTACCCAAAGCAATGAGGACAAGTTCTAGCCTTCTCCTGTGTGATGGCCTTTGAGATGATGATGAATTGTGGTGCTGGTGTAATTACTGTGTATACCATAGACAGCCAGAGTAACTAACAGAGTTAGTTAACCAGACATATCAATAGAAGCTAAAATCATAAGACTACATCTGCCTTACTTTGGCCATGCGTGCAAATTCAATGGAGAAGGCAATGATGCTAGGAATGGTTAGTGGACAAAGAAGGGGCACGCAAAGAACACGCTGGCTTGATAACATCAAATCTGATGCAAAGTTGAACATACAACAATTGAAAGAAGCTGTGCTTGAAAGGGTAGCATGGAGAGCATTTGCCTATAAAGCCACCAAGAGTCGGACACAACTAAATAGTTAACAACAACAACAAATTTGGTTAACAAAACAAATTTGCTGTGTTCATATAACAGGTTATGCTCAGACCGAGGAACCATATTATGGATTAGCTACATAGCCTGTTCATGTAATGTGTGAATCAATGGCTGGGGTTCTCTCCATGGCTGAATCACAAACTTTCTACTTGAACATAATGTAGTATCTTGTGTGGACCCAATCAGAAAGTACTATCCTATCAGTCCCAACCCTGGGTTCTAACTTACCTCGCTGCCGGTTCACTTCCTCCCGCGTTGTGTGGCCGAAGCACGCGCGGGCATGCGCAGTGCAAAAAAATAAAAAAACAATTCTCCACCCCCCCCCCCCAAAAAAGGCAAAAACAAGATGGCGATGCATGTGCGGTGCCGGAAACTCGGCTTCTGCGCATGCACTGAAGGGGAAAAAAAACGGAAAAAATGCAAAAAAAAAAATGCAAAAAAAATGCAAAAAAAAGATGGTGGCGGCACCAACCGAACCGGATCCGTGATGTCATCGTGACATCACCAGCGGGTCGCTACCGGTTCGGGCGAACCGGTCCGAACCAGGAGGAACCCACCTCTGAACCATACCCAATTCCTTCTCATCAGATTAGTCTCAGACCCCGCCCCCCAAGAGTATCCTTGTTGCCTTTCTCTGAACTCAGTCCAGCTTGCAACCAACTGACTTGCCTTGGGATGGATATTTTCAACTGCACTGGTATTTTGTTATGAGGTAAGAACCTAGGCCTGCAGCCTGATTTGTTCAGTTTCTCTTAAGGCTGACTGGGGAATTCTGGGAATTGAAGTCCATGTCTCTTTAAGTTGCTGAGGTTGAAAAACATGGCTCCAAAAATTAGCCCAGCTTTTATAAAGAAGGGCAAAGACAAAATGATAAGAGATCCTCCTGAAGAACATATCCCTTGACCAAGGCTGCTTCTCTGAGGAATTACAGACAGTCCTTTACTTACAGCCACATCTGGGGCCAGAATTTCTGTTACTAAAGAAAGTGGTGGTTAAGTGAGCCACACCCAGTTTTATAAGTTTTGGTCCTGTGGTTGTTAAGCTAATCACCGTAGCCGTGAAGTGAATTGCACGGTTGTTAAACTTCCATCATTAACTTTGCTTGTTGGAAGTGGCTGGGAAAGTTGCCTGGGACACTGCAACCCTTGCTGGTTACTAAGTGCCCAAATTTTGAAAACCTGTCAGGTGCAAGAAGTCAGGGACCAGAACAGAGTTCAAAAGTACTACAAGTTTATTTCATGCCACATGTACACAAGAGTCTGAACCAGGGGTGAAATCCAGTAGGTTATAACAGCTTCTGGAGAACCGGTAGTGGAAATTTTGAGTAGTTCGGAGAACCGGTAGCGAAAATTTTGAGTAGTTCGGAGAACCGGCAAATACCACCTCTGGCTGGCCCCAGAGTGGGGTGGGAATGGAGATTTTGCAATATCCTTCCCCCAGGAGTGGAGTGGGAATGGAGATTTTGCAGTATCCTTCCCCTGGAGTGGGGTAGGAATGGAGATTTTGCACTATCCTTCCCCTGCCACGCCCACCAAGCCACACCACGCCCACCAAGCCACGCCCACAGAACCAGTAGTAAAAAAAATTGGATTTCACCACTGGTCTGAATACTAACGGTCAAGGAGAATTGGTGCCAGATAAGAGTCAATGGACTTCAAGGGCGGCTTGTGATGAGCCGAGGTGGCGCAGTGGTTAGAGTGCAGCACTGCAGGCTAATTCAGCTGACTGCTAGCTGCAGTTCGGCGGTTCAAATCTCACCGGCTCAAGGTTGACTCAGCCTTCCATCCTTCCGATGTGGGTAAAATGAGGACCCAGATTGTTGGGGGCAATATGCTGACTCTGTGAACCGCTTAGAGAGGGCTGTAAAGCACTGTGAAGCGGTATATAAGTTTAAGTGTTATTGCTATTGTGGAGGCGCAGAGACTCCAAACTGATGATGCATTTGACCCCGCCCTTGGTCTCAGCCTGATTGTCTCCTACATCATTTGAGCACAGGGATCTGTCTGAGTGGTAGAAGTGTGAAGACGAGTTGCAACAGCACTTTTTTTCAGTGCTGTTGTAACTTTGAAGTGTCACTAGATGAATGGTTGTAAGTCGAGGACTGCCTGCACTAAAGATATTGAAACATGCGCAGAGACACATGGACAGTAAATGCAACTGGACCAGAGCATCTGTGAACCACGACTGGAGTTTTCCAGGAGAAATTCAACTGATCATCACTTAAAGACAGCTGCAACTCCTGCGAAATGACTCCAGGTGGAAAACTTTCTGTTGGTCCTTTGCAGGTATTAGAAGCTCATTAAGAGTTGGCAAGAGCACCCTGCAGCTTAATCGCCAGTCGGCTGGAGAAAAAAAAGGGGGGGGAGGGAGGGAGAGGTGGTTTTTTTCTTCTCCACCCTAAAGGATCAACATTTTTCTAAAATACAGCAAAACGCCGTATTTCTTTCATTCCAGGTGCACTTAGTTACATTCCTGCTTTTACACCATTGCTCTTGCAAAGCAGAAAGGATCGTCTCGTCCCTCCAATCTAAAATGGGAGAAGGCGAAAGGAAAAAGAGTCAGGGAGGGCAAAGGAAAGCAAGTGCTCTTGTGGGCTGATGTTATCTAGATCTTACTACAGGCATGCCAAGTACCCAGAAACGATTGGTTAATTTTGGTAACTGCAATAGCTACAGCTTAATGGGGAAATGATCTCCCAGCCATTGGGCTCTCCGTTAACCTGGGGGGGGGGGCGTGTTCCCTGCTCTTCTCTTGCTACAGCTGCTTGGGATGGTTGCTAGGTGACAGTCAGGGTTAGAGATGTGGATTTCCACCTCAAGCAAGCTTGGTAGTTTTAAGGTTATATAATTCCCCCCCCCAGGTGATAGTTGTAAACCACAGAGATGATTTCAAGGCCATCCTCCCCATCAAATCACGTAGTCCAAATACGTGTGCAGACTTTAAAAACTGAGATGCTAATTGGAATCACACGTTATAGCAATAGCACTTAGACTTATATACCACTTTACAGTGCTTTACAGCCCTCTCTAAGCGGTTCACAGAGTCAGCATATTGCCCCCAACAATCTTGGTCCTCATTTTACCCACCTTGGAAGGATGGAAGGCTGAGTCAACCTTGAGCCTGGTGAGATTTGAACCGCCGAACTGCAGTCAGCTGAAGTAGCCTGCAGTACTGCACTCTAACCACTGCGCCACCTCGGCTCTTATTTATGCAGGAAGGTTTTCCATTTAAAAAAAAAAAATCTACATCTCTAACCAGGAGAGAAGGAAAAGTAGACACCAGGTTTGGGAGTGATACATGGGTCTATGTACAGTATATCATCTGTACTTTTGGGCAGTAGCTTTAGCTGTCTTGTTTTTTAGTGCCATGGTGACTGTGTGAATTAGTCCGGGAAGTTTTCTTTGCAAGATTTTGGAAGTGGTTTGCCATCACCTCCTTTTTAGGGCTGAGAAAAAGTGACTGGCCCAAGGTCAGTGGGACTAGAACTCACCATCTCTTGGTTTCTAGCCTGGTGTCTTAAATTTGAGACCAAACTGGCTCTCACTTTTTGTAGTAGTAGATGTGCTTATTATATGAACATTGCTAAATATGGGCATATTACAGTACCTTCTTTTACATTCTTAAATAAAGACAAAAATACATTTACTGCACAGGCACTACCATTCACATATCAAGCCTTGTAGTGGCAACAGTCATCCTTTTACACAGGGGTGGGTTCTAACTTACCTCGCTCCCGGTTCGCTTCCTCCTGCGCCGCGTGGCCACGCCTCATGGGCGCGCACGTGCTTTGTGCGCACGCGTGCATGCGCAGTGCAAAAAAATAAAAAAATTCAAAAACCCCCCACTGAAAATAAGATGGTGACGCATGCGCAGTGCCGGAAACTCGGCTTCTGCGTATGCACAGAAGGAAAAAAAAAATTCAGACAAATTCAACCCCCCCCCCCCCAAAAAAAAATTCCAAAAAAAATGGCGGCGCCCACGGACTGGCACCGACCAAACTGGATCGGTGACATCATCGTGATGTCACCAGCGGGTCGCTACCGGTTTGGGAGAACCTGTCCGAACCGGGAGGAACCCACCTCTGCTTTTACATATTTACAAACTTTTGTATTGTTACACTTGTGTTGATCTTGTGAAGACCCCGCCAAGTTGTTTGTTTAGATTTACAAAGTTTATAGTGCATTTGTTTCATATTTCAGCTGTGTTTATTTTCCACTCGCTGTACCTACAGCTGTACATTTAATATATCAATGTTAGTATACCAGTACTACTAGTAATAATAATAATTATGCTGATCTGAATATGTTTGTGTCTTGGTGGTACAAGAATTAGAACATATTTATTTTGCATATTTGTGTATGCAAGTATGCTTATATATAAGCATACATGCATACACAAACATATTTTCACATACAAAAATAAATGAAACAGACAATATACATTCTGCTTTTTTTTCTGTTCAAGGAAGGCTTAAAATGTTTCAGATGCTCAGATTTTAAGAGAGAATGCTGTGTTTACTTAATTTATGGGAATTGTGAGAGCCAATTCTAGTATACAGATTTGCTGTCAAGTGTGTCTCCATGGAGGTGAAGTAGCAAAAAAAAATAATAATCCTGTATTTTTTTATACAGGTTTGAATTTCTGAATTAATAATTTCACTACAGTAATCTCTGCCACTCCTTAAAATTAATGCAGTGTTTAAATAAGAGGTGGGGTTTTTTTTGAAATGTAATGTTTGCTTAGCTTAATCCCCACTTTTGTAGAATACTACCAAACATAAGGATAAAAAAAAATGAAGATGTTTTTCTGTATTCAGATGTAACATTACTTTTTTGTAGTTCCTGGAATGCTGATCTTGATTAAATTTTTGGCCCTTTACTACTATTGCTTTCTTGCACTTTTGACATGAAGCACATAAGCCTTTTGCATTTTCCATATGCAGATGGAGATTAAATGATGAATTTCGCAAATAAAATATATCTTTATGACATAAGAAAGTAAGGGATAGGGAGGAGAAGAGAGACTTAAGTTTTTGGTTTTGTTTTTAAAATCATTTTAAGCCTTCTTTGTCAATTTCCATCATTTATACTAACTTAGGAAACTTCTGAAATTCCAGAATTCTCCTTTATACTGTGGGAAGTAATTTTAGGCCACTGGCTGAGCACATCTATGTGAAAGAAACGTAAATTATTTCTTTGAACAGTTAATTTGGATTAAGAATGTCTTTTCTTAACAGAACAATTAACCAGTGGAATGGCTTGTCTTCAGAAGTTGTGGGTGCTCCATCACTGGAGGTTTCTAAGAAGATATTGGACAGTCACTTGTCTGGAATGATATAGGGTTTCCTGCTCGAGCAGGGGGTTGGACTAGAAGACCTCCAAGGTCCCTTCCAACTCTGTTATTTGGGTATTCTGACTAATTTTATCCTTTGCCTTTCCCTCCCCATTTTCTTCGTTTCATTAAGATTGTGGAAAAAGGGTACATGTGTCTATGCATATACAAATCACACATACAGAACAATTGTTAATGAATCCCATTAAGGAAACCATGACTTCACAGTTTGAATCATTTGAGAAAAAAAATAAAACAAAATGCAGAAATATGATCAAGAACTGCATTTGAGTTGCTAATAGCTGTTCTGCATGCTTTTAAACTTTGTGCGCAAAGAAAACTCATTGGCACCAGCATTTCAAACTTTAAAATCAAAACCTTTTACAGGTAGTTCTCAATTTACAAAGGTTCATTCAGTGACTACTTGAAGTTACAATGGCATTGAAAAGAGTGACTTATGACCAGTTACCACCTTTGCAACATCCTTATGGTCACATGATCAAAAATTTGGACGCTTGGCAACTGACTCACATTTATGCCGATTGCAGTGTCCTGGATTGTGTGATCACCTTTTGCGACCTTCTGACAAGCAAAGTCAATGGGCAAACCAGATTCACTTAATAACCACGTTACTAACTTAACTGCAGTGATTCCCTTAACAAATGTGGCAAGAAATGTCATACAATAGGGCAAAATTCACTTCACAACCGTGTCACATAGCTACAGAAGTTTTGCTCTCCATTGTGGTCGTAAGCCAAGGAATACCTGTGTTATTATTATTTTTGTCTTCTGCAGTCAAAATCAGAATGGATTCATAGGGTTTATAGTTTATATTCCATCCCAAGTTTAGCATTCATTGATTAAACCTCTTTATGGAACCCCAGGAAGTTGTTGGACTTATTTTCAGGTTCAAACCCTCTCCTAGAAAGATTCTCCACCTTGACTCAGTGTCTTCCGTTTAGAATTCTCTTCCCTCCCCAAGGCAGTCCATTTAGAAAGGAATGTTTATGAGAAGCGCCTGTCAGATGGCATTTTTACAGGTGCTTCAACCCAAAGGTGAAATATAAAGGCATGCCTTCCCCACATAGGGCTGTTGCTACATGAAAAAGTTCTTCCCTTGTTAGTTTGATAAATAATTTTACTGGCTAGAACCCGCTGGGTTTTTATGTGGGCTGTCTGTTTTTACTCGCTGCAATAAATTCCAGCACTTGGTGGGCTCAGAAACTCAAACACATAGCAGCTTCTCCTTCGGGTGAGCTGTTGCCTAAAATATTCAGGTTTTTTTATTTTCATTTTTAGCTCGCCACTTAAGTTGGGGTTTGTATACAGGAGGCGGGAATGGTGTATTACAATGAAGTACTTTGGATTGCAAACGGCTGGATAAAATACAGTCATCTTGGAAACTTCTCAGTTGTAAAAAGTAAGATCCCCTCAGATAGAATTCTACAAATTCAAGGCAGAGATTCTACGTTTGCAGAAAATATCTACAGCATTGGCCAAAATGATGCCTTTTTTATGAGCACACCAAGGATTTTAAGTACTATAACTCTGTCACCTTAGCAAATGTTGTGATGTACACTATAGACACACCTCAACCATATATGCCTAAAACTACACCGGTTTGCTATTGTGGGGAAAATAGGAAATAGGAGTATTATGTATGTTCATTGCTTTGAGTTACTTATAAAGCAATAAAGGCGGGACAAAATTCTAATGAATAAATAAATATTTAAAGCATTAGGTCATACTTACAAAAAATTTTCTCTGAACACTGAATAGGGCAGAATAATAGAGTTGGAAGGGATTTTGGAGGTCTTCTAGTTCAACCCCCTGCACAAGCAGGAGATCCTATACCACTTCAGACAAATGGCTGTCCACCTCTTCTTAAAACCCACCAGTGATGGAGCACCCACAACTTCTGAAGGCAACCAGTTCCACTAGTTAATTGTTCTCACAGTCAGAAAATTCTTCCTTAGTTCTAGGTTGCTTCTTTCCTTGATTACTTTCCATTCATTGCTTCTTGTTCTACCCTCAGGAGCTTTGGAGAATAGCTTGACTCCCTCTTCTTTGTGGCAGCCCCTGAAATATTGGAACACTGCTATCATGTCTCCCCTAGTCCTTCTTTTCTTTAAACTAGACATACCCAATTCCTGCAACCGTTTTTCATATATTTTAGCCTCCAGCCCCCTAATAATCTTTGTTGTTCTTACCATAGTCTCAACATCTTTTTTATATTGTGGCGACCGAAACAGGTTGCAAAACAGGATAATGCAGGTAATTGTGCAAACCAGGGGTGAAATCCAGCAGGTTCTGACAGGTTCTGGAGAAACGGTAGCGGAAATTTTGAGTAGTTAGGAGAACCGGTAGCGGAAATTTTGAGTAGTTCAGAGAACCAGCAAATACCACCTCTGGCTGGCCCCAGAGTGGGGTGGGAATGGAGATTTTGCAATATCCTTCCCCTGCCACGCCCACCAAGCCACGCCCACAGAATCGGTAGTAAAAAAAATTGGATTTCACCACTGGTGCAAACTGCATTAGTTAGAAGGCTTCATGAAATACATGTTAATAAAATAGGTAGGTAGGTAGGTAGGTAGGTAGGTAGGTAGGTAGGTAGGTAGGTAGACTGATAGATGATAGATGATAGATGATGGATGGATGGATGGATGGATGGATGGATGGATGGATGGATGGATGGATAGATAGATAGATAGATAGATAGATAGATAGATAGATAGATAGATAGATAGATAGATAGATAGATAGATAGATAGATAGATAGATGATAGATGTTTTAAAGGATTTCTCAGCAGCTGGATAATTCCACCTTGTAATGTGCTACAAACGGAAACATTTAGTTTTTAAATTAGCTTATCTGTTTTGGAATATAGCATATGCTTGTAAAAGCAGATGCACAGAAGAGAGAAATGTTACTTACAGTTTTGAAAATGAACTCTGCATGTAAGTAAATGATTGTAGAAAATGCATTCATATACCAAGAACACATTTATATTATCACGAATTACTGGTAGACCTTCTACCAGTAGTGGACAATCCAAGCAGTTTTGCTGTTCCGTTCTTGTTCTTTTTATTTATTTAAAAGATTTATATGGCCATCTGTCTTATGCAATAACCATGGGTGGCTCACAAATAACTAACAAAAAAACCCCAAACCATGAATATTGTAAAAACATAATACAGATACTCCTGTTGCTTCCAAACATACCACAATACCACATGTCTACAAAAAACCATACTGGATTTTAGTCTCATGCTACCCCAACACTTGTGACATTTTTCTCCCCCCCCCCCCAAATTTTGACCTAACCTTTCATGACATTGTTGGAAGTTGGTACGTAGCTCCTGGGGCTCTCCAGTTGGCACCTATTAGAAGGCTAAGCTGGCATTGGTGGGGCTCCAATGATATATTTCCAGGAATTAGAAAAGGGACATCAGTTGTTGCCAAATCAGAGAGGAAAATTTGAGTTTCACCTGTATGCTTCTAACGTCTCTCATTCTTCATGAATTGCCTTATTTTCGTTCTTGCTTGCCAGAGGTTTATGTTTTTTCTTTCTTTCTTTGTTGTATGCCAGGTTCCTGTGCTTATCTTTTAAAAAATAACCCTTTTTTTCCAGTTAAGCTTCTTAATTTTCTTTTCCCAATTAGGGATCGAGAAAACATGTTACTGTTAGCTAATTCTCTGTTGATCACAGCACTGTTAAAGGCACACTGGCAGAGGATGGCTGTAAATTAGCAATCTTGTAAACATTCATTTGTTTTCAAGATAGCCCATTACACACCAGTTTATGAAGCGCACATGTGTCATTTAACTGACAAAACAGTTTCCTTTTTATCATTAGTTTACTTGCTCATACCATGGAAAGAAAACCAGCAATTCCTATGTTTATAAAAAGATAGACTTTACCAATCAAATAAAGACAGTGATAAATCAGAATGAGATTCCACGAAGTAGGAGTTCTGGTTGGCAAATTTGGAAGGCCCAGATAAATTTAATATGCTCACCTAAACAACAACCACCTTTATTAAATAAGACATTTAGGGGCCTCAGATACAAACTGTATTTCTATACTAAAACATTTTTTTTTAAAAGACATACAATAGTTTTGGAATTAGGCCAAGGACACCAAATAGCAAGATTTGGTCAATATTCTAGCTGTTTCCTAAATAACTTGGTCTGCAGTATATTGACAACAAAAACCAGAATGATTGACTGAAGGACAAAATATATGAGCAGATATATTTGCACAAGTAAATATAGTTGGCATACATATTATACACAAATCAGGGATGTCTGTAATGGTGGAATAGAATCATTAAAGAAAAGATGCCAAAGGAGAGAACAAATGAAATATGAATGATAAAAAGTATTTCAATAATTAAACTGAATTATTGAATTGCCTTATGGTGAGTTGTTCCATGGTGAGTTGGCTGTGGCGAGTTGTCCCATAGCATGTTGGCCATGGTGAATTGGATGTGGCAAGTTGTCCCATTCCATGTACAAATGCATAGTCTTTGTCACTATATAGTTACTTCCTGGAGTCCCTAACCCTAACCCAACCCAACCAGATACAGAAGCTGCTTTCATATAATGTGCTGGGCCCAAACCCATCATCTATATTATGGTGCTGGCTGGATCAATGTGGATCAACACTTCTACAGGCCTTTTTGCACTTGGGGATTAGACATTACAGAACCGAAGAATCCCTGTTAAAACCAGAACTCTGGGTGTGCATTTCATTCCTATCAGGAGTAGAAATTTGGTTTCTCAAAGAAATGGAATAGAGTAGACCACCTAATTATAATGAAGGGGAAAATATTGTCCTTTTTTGAAAGCAATTCATTTGCTTTCTTGGATGATTAATGAATTAAAGATAGAGTATATTTTTTTATAGCCTGATTACCTTTGTGCAATAAATCTAAACACTAGTATCTGCCAATACTGAAAAACTAGCCTATTTTTCCTCTTTTTAAAAAGCACTACAAGCTAAGTTGGACTTCTTATCTCTCCAGTTTTTAAGAAAATAAGATATATTTTTGGCATCATATTATCATGCTTCTTGAAATCCAAACCATAAAGGAAATAAATTAGTCAGAGAAGTAGCAGAAAATGGTTATACAGAAGTTTTTACTTTTGCTCCGTTTGCAGAAGGAAGAGCTGACGATTGAAATCCTGTGGAAATAAGCAATAATAGAATGTGTGTATGTGTACTTATACACACACGTACACACAGACCTGGAGGAAATCAGGTGGAGAGAATAGGTTTATGCTCTACCTGAGTTCCTCCAATATATTTATTCTCCACTTGATTTCTTTCAATTTTTAAAGCCTTTAACATGGGATTGGATAAGGAAGAATGATGTCTGTTTGAATGTTTCCTACAGTTGTGCAGTGTACTGGAGTTGATGGTGTGGTGACACAAATTTCCAATGTCTTTTTGCAAGGAGATTTCATGCCATTCAACGGAATTGTGTTGAACATTGTGTGAATAATTGCAATTACAGACAAGGAAAGTGGATTAGAGTGATCATTATCAAGCATTTCAGTGCCAAGAGACACTATCTGTGAAATTTGTTCAGCTTCCTAGGTTAGCCTAGACTAAACTTTGGGGTTTCTTGGTAATCTCCTCTGTGGCTGTCAACCATCCCATTTAGTCACCTAGCAAAGAAAGCCATGACAGTGATATTGAACCAAGACTGAACTTGGTTGTTTTCTTGTAGATGTTTCATTACCCAAATTCAGTAACATCATCAGTGCACTGCAATGAGCTGATGATGTTACCTAGTTTGGGTCATGAAACGTCTGCAAGAAAACAACCAAGCTTAGCGAGCACCAAGGACCCCACAGTCCTCCTCCTCCTCCTCCTCCTCCTCCTCCTCCTTCCCAAAGTTGGGCCAATCCTCCAATGAGGATAAATAAAATCTTTCTTGAGTCAAGCTGAATTCCAGGTCTACTTAGATGGACTGAAGTTGTTTTCTTGGCAACAATGTAGAGGTGGATTACCTTTGTTTTCTTAGAATGGTGGCATTCCCTTTGGTACCTAACAGGCCTGACCCTGCTTAGCTTTAGGATCAACCAAGGTTGATCTTAATCACCAACCACGAGGCCAGAGAAGAACAGAAGAATCTGTCTGGACACTGTAAAGTTGGTTTTCTGAAACACAATCCACAAGAAGTCTGTCTTTATAGTTTTGCTATAAACAATTTCCTCCTCCTATTTTCCCCACAACTACAATCCAGAGGTGGATTCCTCCCGGTTCGGACAGGTTTGCCCAAACCGGTAGCAACACACTGGTGACGTCACGATGACGTCACGAATCCGGTTCGGTCGGTGCCGGTCCGTGGGTGCCGCCATCTCTTTTTTGAATTTTTTTAATTTTTTTTAATTTTTTTAATTTATTTATTTTCTTCTGCGCATGCACAGAAGCCGAGTTTCCGGCACTGCGCATGCATCGCCATCTTGTTTTTGGCTTTTTTCTTTTTGAATTTTTTTTATTTTTTTGCACTGTGCATGCGCGTGCCCATGAGGTGAGGCCACGCGGCGCAGGAGGAAGCGAACCGGGAGCGAGGTAAGTTAGAACCCACCCCTGCTACAATCCTGTGGGGTGACCTGGGCTGAGAGAGAATAACTGGCTTAAAGTCACCCCGCTGGCTTTCTTGAACCCATGGTCTTGAACTCATGGTCTCCTGGTTTCTAGCCTGGTGCCTTAACTACTAGACCAGGGGTCTCCAACCTTGGCAACTTTAAGACTTGTGGACTTCAACTCCCAGAATTCTTCAGTCCACAAGTCTTAAAGTTGCCAAGGTTGGAGATCCCTGGACTAGACTACACTGGCTCTCTCTTAATGCTTGCTATGCTCTGGGGAGTGGGGTAAGGTGCATTCATAAAAGTTTTTATTCTGTAACATTAAGAACTTAAGACCATATATTTGGAAGCCAACCAGTTTGGAGAAGTCTTCGCTTAGCCATAATATGGTTTGTTTAGTTTGGCTTTTTGTGCTACGTGAACTCAGCCAGGGTGATTTATTTAAAAAATCAAGGTTAAACCATGGCTCAGCAGGATGCATGAATCAATTCCATATCTTCTACTTTAATCAACCCACAAGCATTTCCATATTAGCATTCTCTGCCAGTTATGCGATTCTAGTATGCATTTTTAGTGAAGTAGGTTTTCCAGGAAAGTTTGAATTGTAATTTTTGGAAGGAAGTAGCTCTAAAAATCAGAATGATTTGCATGTGTTAATTTTTTTAGATCCTCCCAATTTTCAAAGGGAGGATTTAGGAAGAATGCTTTCTGTTCAATGTTGTGAATGAAATTTGGAAAGAATACTGGTTGAAAACAAACTGCCACATTTGTCCAAAGTATGCCTTTTCAAATTTTGAATAGGAACTCTCTTCTGGAAAAATTAAGCAGTGGGACAACTTCCAGAAAAAATCTTTGGGTTGAAAGATTTCCTGCACTGTTAGCCTCTTGGTGTGTGCATTGTAACTAGTTGTGACATGCATATATTGGATTAGCCTGATTAAGATTTCCAGATGTTCCATAACCCGATCACATTTATGGCACTAGTTAGCCCCATTTTGATTGTACAGGTAGTCCTTGACCAGGGGTGGGTTCCACTTACCTTCCCCACCAGTTCGCATCGCGACGTTTTGCATGCGCGCGCTCCCTCGGGCAATTTGGCTTCCACACATGCTCAGCAGCTTCAATCAGCCTGAAACACAGCTGAGGAGCTGATCAGCTGTGCTTCGGGCGAAGGAATAAAGGTCAGTATAAACGCAGGACCGGGCGGGAGGGCTCTTTTTCAAGCGGCAGAACAGGAAAAACCTTCCAAATAGTAAAAAAATTCACTAAAAATTCCCCAAAAAAGATGGCAGTGCCCACGGACCGGCACCAACCGAACCGGATCCGTGATGTCACCAGCGGGTCGCTAACGATTCGGGCGATCCAGTCCGAACTGGGAGGAACCCACCCCTGTCCTTGACATACAATCATTTATTCAGTGACCATTCAAAGTTGCAATGGCACTGAAAAAAGTGATTTATGACTATGTTTCACACTTACGACCACTGTAGCATCCTCATGGTCATGTGATCAAAATTCAGACGCTTGGCAACTGGCTCAGATTTATAAGGGTTGTAGTGTCCCAGGGTCATGTGATCATCTTCTGCGACCTTCTGACAAGCAAAGTCAACGAGGAAGTCATTGACTTTACAACCATGTTACTAAGTCAACAACTGCCATGATTCACTTAGCAACTAGATTAGATTAGATTAGATTTATTATATTTGTATGCTGCCCAACTCCCAAAGGACTCTGAAACTACGGCAAGAAAGGTCATAAAATGGGGCAAAATTCACTTAACAACTGTCTCACTTAGCAACAGCAATTTTGGGCTCAATTGTGGTCAAGGATTACCTGTACTTACTTCCCAGAACTCATCATGAACTGGACTTATGTCAACATATAGGATCTCCTGCTCTATATGCCATTCTTTTACAAATCCAAGCAGTCTTGTAGGAAAAGCTACATCCTCTAGCAGATGTTTGCTACACCCATAACTAGCATTGCTTTTTGAATTCTGCAGACATTACATATTGGCAAGCACCCCTTAATTTTTGCTACGGTATTGTTGCATCTTTTATCCATCTGCACCCTGTCTTCTACTGCTTAAAAACTAAGAGATCTTTTTGGATAACGCTCTATGTTAGCTTTATAATATATCCTGGCAAGCTGACAAATGTTAGTCTGTATACCCCAGTTTGAATGGTTCCTTTATACAGTGTGGAGTTCAGTTCTTGAATTCTCTTCCCCTGGCTGTGACAGTAGCCAGTCATTTAGATCATTTTAAAAGAGTGAAGAAATTCATGGAGAATTAGGCTATCAATAGCTATTAGCCTTGATGGTCATCTATGACTTCCTGTATTATCAAAAAATATAGCCAAAATAACAGGTGTTGAAGAGTAGCAGCAGAAAAGACAATTGCCCTGTTATCCATGCCTGTAACTTTTTTGAATGAACTTAACTGGACACTGAGGTACGGAATGATGGATTACGTGGTGCTTGGATAAATAATAGGTAATATTTGTATCACACACATTCACGTATTTACATGTCCATTAGAATAATGATAAGTCCATCAGGTACTCAGTGATTGAACGTTTCCAGCCCTTTAGGAAGGAGATTATGATTAAGAAAAAGACAGTATTTGCAACTCAAGCTAAGAAAAATCCAGTGTCTCTGTGTGCTTTAAAGTTGTTGTTTTTTCACTCCTTTCCTCCTCTCAACAGTAACTGCAGAGAAAATGCAGGCAATTTCCTTATTTTTAAACATGTTCCCTTGGATTTAAATTTCTGGACTGCTTGTCTCTTGGCTGTTTTTCTTCTTCAAGCTGTTTTAAGCCATTAAGATTCAAAAGATAAGTGTTTCTTTTTCTTTTTTTTCAAATATGAATTATTTCTTTCAGAAATGACACTATTTGGCACAATCAAGCAGTGTAGAAAAAGAAAAGAAAAAGAAGTAAAATCACTACAGATTCTTTAGACAAGCTTTCAAGAAGCAGTGTATTCATTTCTTCAGACTTTTGAAATGCAATTGATTGGGCTTTTATTTTCCAGTAGAAAACCCATGTCTATATTCAGATAGACGTATTTGAAAGTAATGCTCCGGGTTCTTAAATAGTACCCTGTTTAACATCCTGATTCAGTCTTCCCACCATTTTAATGAGGGTTTAGCTACTCACTCTCACCAGAAACTAAATTAATGCTAATTTTTTTTATGGTGTCAAATCAATGAAATAATAGTGAGATTTTCACACACGCACACACACACACACACATATGGTGTTTTTTCCCATTCAGCCAGCATCTGTTCCTTATTTGGGGTATAGATTCTAATGCACAGTTCCTTGCGACAGCTATGAGGTAAAAGTTGAGACGGGTGTCACTTTTCATTAATAGATCATTATCATCAACCCCTGGGTCTGCACCTCAGCAGAAGTAACTATACATTGCTGTCACCTCCAATATCTGTTTCAGGAGAACAGGTACGGATGATTTACCTGACACAAAACAAGGGCTTGATTTCTCAAAATTGAAATGCTCTCACTATAAGCTGATCAGAGGCTCCATCCTATTCCACAAAGTAGTTGTTTCATATTCTTGAAGGATCCATCTTTATGAATTCGAGGTCTTGAGTTATATTGGGGCATGTCTCCTAGAATTCCTATTCAGGGAGCAATTGGATGCCCTTGGGACTACATGTACACAGGTGCTGTTGCTGATTCCAGTCATGTGGGACAGATCACGATCAATAGAGTTGAAAGGGATCTGAGAGGTCATCTATTCCAACTCCTTCCTCAGATCCACTAGACAATCTCTGACGGATGCCATCCAGCCTCTGTTTGAAACCTTTAAGACTGCAATGAACTCCGTCCATTAAGAACCCTGGTGGCGCAGTGGTTAGGATGCATTATTGCAGACTAACTCTGCCCACTGCCAGGAGTTCGATCCTGACCAGCTCAAGGTTGGCTCAGCCTTCCATCCTTCTGAGGTTGGTAAAATGGGGAACCAGATTGTTGGGGGAAATAGGCTGACTCTGTAAACTGCTTAGAGAAAGCTTTAAAGCACTATGAATTGGTGTATAAGTCTAGGTGCAGAGGTGGGTTCCTACTGGTTCTAACCGGTTCTTTAGAACCGTTAGTAAATAAGTGATGACGCCATGGAACCGGTTCTTTGGGTGTCTGCGTGGGCGCCGCCATCTTTGATTTTGCTTCTGCGCATGCGCAGAAGCTATTTTTTTATTCTGCGGGGGCGTGCGTGCGCACGGCACGACCCTGAGCGAACCGGCAGCAAAAGGATCCAGAACCCACCCCTGTCTAGGTGCCATTGTTATTATGTGGCAGCCTGTTCCATTGGCTCAAATTGTGAAGAAGTGCCTGCCAATATATAGCCTGAATTTACTTCCTTGTCATTTCAGTCCACTGTTTCTGAATTGGCCATCTGGGGCCATAGAAGATAATCTATTCCTCCTTCTATGTGATAACCCTTTAGCCATTTACTGTGAAGACTGCTATCTTATCACCCTTCAGCCTTCGTCTGTATTATCTGTTTCATAAGTCTCTCCTGTTTTCATATTTTACGAAAGAAAATCAAATCCTTGGATTTAAATATGTTATTTAACATCTGTTTTCTCAAAAGATACAGCTTAAACCTATTTTATCTTGAAATGCTAATCTCTAAAATTTGAGAGTTTTGTGCACTAAAGCCTGCTTCTTATATTAGTCCAGGAGATATGGATAAACTTGATTGATACTGGACTATACAAATAGCTCTGTCTTTGTTCAGCTGATATAGGGGCACACAGATTACCCCCCCCCCCCAAATGAGCTTTACATTGACTATAAAGATTCACAGACCTCTGCGTAGGCTGCAGCATTTTGGATCCATAGGTGATGGTGAGAAGATTGGATTCTAGCCCAATCTAACTATACTTCTAAGGATTTTCAATTGCAAATTGGAATGTACAATTTCCTCCAAGGATCCATATCCTCAAGGGATGAATGACTAAGGATCCTATTTCAAAAAGTTTATGAGAATGGGTGCAGGACATAAACTAAAATTAATATAAACTGTAATATCTTGCTCAATTAAATGCTATTATTGTGTATTTAATAGTTATCTTCTGTCACAGTAACTGACATTCACGGGCAACTTCTCAGGCCTCAAGTTATGCATCTTAAATTGTTTAAATTCCATTGTGCCCGTTGTACCCTAGATAGAATTCTCTGATCCAGATACCCCATAACTGTCTTCTGGATCTTTTTCAGAGCCCAATCTTGTTAACTTCTTCTGTACGCATGTGCAAATAAAAATGCAATAAGCAAAGCAGCCCTTACACCGAGGGTTTGTATGTTTTCATGAGTAACAAAACTGGGGATAGTCTTCAAAATTCTTTGAGATCACAGAAAATGTAGACTGCTTTGTCTAGAATCTTTTTAATGGTGAACAAAATCAGTTATCCATTTCTCATTTGACTAATATCTCACCCTATTTCTTCTAACCTGTCAACTGTCTAACCAACCAAATGACCCTGAAATACCGAAAGTAAAGGAAAATGATAAACTTGTCTCTGGCTTCAGATTGTCATGCACGGGTAGCTCTTAGTTAGAGGAATGTACCTTATTTAGATTGATTTAAAAGATCATTTAAAAACTACTGTGAGTTCAGAGTACAGTTGTCAGACTGCTAACTATGATTAGGGATTACAACTAGGACCTTCATAAGAAGGTATTTGCTTCACATTTTAACACGAAATGACCTAATTTTAACACAAAATTGCCTAATTTGCCGATGCCGGAATATATAGATGAAATGGAATGTGCTTGTATGCCAAACCACATTTTTTTCTCTGACTCTTGTAATGCAGTATAAACTTCAAAAGTTCATATGTCACGATGTAGAGATAGCTGCATCTAGCACTAGCAAAAATGGCTTGGAAAAGTACTTGCATTTGGAAAAGGATACCAAAATTGTTAGGTTCAAAAAACAAAACACTTCAAAATGTAGGCATGTTTTATGCAAACCTGGAAAAAGAGGTTCAGTCTTTTTTGCTGCATACTTCCTAGTGATGAAAACCAATAATGGTCTCAGTTCATAATCTTTCTTTTGATTATCATCATGTTTTCAACCATATCCTTGAATCTGCCCAATCTGGAATGCTATGGTTGTGCATAGGAACATCCAGGAAGAGATCAGGAAAGAGAGTTTATTAGATCCCTAAAACAGGGGTGAAATGCTACCGGTTCAGCCCGGTACGGGCGTACTGGTAGCGGCGCCCTACCGGTAGCGGGAGAACCGGTAGCGACGGCAGCGCGAGTCTCCGCCCACCCACCCGGACGTCGCCATTTTCTTGGTTTTTACCCTCTGCGCATGTGCAAAGCGTTCTGCGCATGCGTGGAGGGTGAAAATGCCCATGCGCGAGCGGAGCGTGGGTCAAAAAGCGCACATGGAGCTTCCGAACCGGTAGGGAAGATTTCACCGCTGCACGAAAAGATAATTTGGTACTCCAAAAGTTGTAGACTGTAGTCTGATTAAAAAAAATGTTATTGAAATCCTTCTCTATCAAAAAGATTAGCTCATCCTTTTGCCATTTCATATATAACACTGTTTTTCCTTGGTTTGATGGGTTTCTGTCTTTATCTTAGTAGTTGAAGTGCCAGCAAGTTTTTAATTTTTTTAAAAAATATATATAGACGGAGTTATGAATGTGTGATAACATTAATTAACACTTCTGGAGAAATGCAAACTTTTTGTCATAGTTTTTCATCCGTGCTTTCAAGTAGAGAGGGTGGGGGAAGAAAGATATGCATCAAAATAATGTAATTCTGAATGGAAAGGATACTGTTCTTTTTGAGTGTGAATGAACACAACGGAACCACTTCCACCAAATGTACACATTGAATAGGCTTCCTGTTAAATTCTACCATGTAGGCTTGCAGCATTGGCAGAAATGAAATGTCAGTTCACATTTTTAAAATAAGCATATATACTGCACTGCACACCAAGACAACTAGACACAAGAACAGTTTTTCCCCGAACGCCATCACTCTGCTAAACCAATAATCCCCTCACCACTGTCAAACTATTCACTAAGGCTGCATTACTATTACTATCAGTCTTCTCATTGTTCCTATCACCCATCTCCTCCCACTTATGACTGCAGGACTGTAACTTGTTGCTTGTATCCTTACGATTTATATTGATACTGATAGTTTCCTGATTGCTTATTTGTACCCTATGACCATCATTAGGTGTTGTACCTTATGATTCTTGATGAATGTATCTCTATTCTATTCTATTCTATTCTATTCTATTCTATTCTATTCTATTCTATTCTATTCTATTCATTAATAAATATCTGAAAACTCAGTATTCTCCCACCCAAAAACTCAATGTTGCCAGCTTAGATGGTGTTTTGATGGTATTTTCATTGAGGACCTGTATACTGAACAGGTCAGAAAGAGGACTGAGCAAATATCTTTTGGATTGGATAACCATTTGTCTGAAATGGTATAGAGTTTCCTGCCAAAGCAGGGGGTTGGACTAGAAGACCTCCAAGGTCCCTTCCAACTCTGTTATTCTATTCTATTCTATCTACAGACCCCTCATATCCTGGACATAAACTACTTCAACTCCTCCCCTCAGGACACCGCTATAAGGTATTGCATGCCAAAACAACTAGACACAAAGACAGTTTTTCCCTCCTTGCCGTCATTCTGCTGAACACCTAATTACCACTACATAAGACCTGTCTTATGTCTAGCTATATCTATCCATGTTGTATGGCTGTAGTATTATTATTATTCTTCCCATCTTCTTTACTAGCCCCTCCTAGACCACAATTGAGCCCAAAATTTCTGTTGCTAAGCAAAACAGTTGTTAAGTGAGCTTTGCCCCATTTTACTTCCTTTCTTTCCACAGTTGTTAAGTGAATCACTGCAGTTGTTAAGCTAGTAATACAGTTGTTAAGTGAATCTGACTTCCCCACTGACTTTACTTGCCAGAAGGTCACAAAAGGGGATCACATGACCCCGGGACACTGCAACCGTCATAAATATGAATCAATTGGCAAGTGGCTGAATTTTGATCACATGACCATGAGGATGCTACAACAGTTGTAAGTATGAAAAACAGTCACAGGTCACTTTTTACAGTGCTGTTGTAACTTGAATGGTCACTATATGAATTGTTGTAAATTGAGGACTACCTGTAATAAATTTTGAAAAGTGTTGGAGGGGATAATTCATCTGCAACTTTAGAAACAAAGGAAGTTGAACTCCTTTTCTGAGGCACTGAATCAAAGTATTGCTACCTGAAAGATAAGAATTGAGGTAATTGGTGGATCTGGGAATGAGTCCAAAAATGGCTAGTGCCAAGGAGAGTTTTTTCTTCTTCCAATAACTTCAGTGGACTTTGGATTAGGCCTTGATTTCTGAGTCATTGCCGCTGGGAAGAAGGGGACTGTGCTGCAATCTAGTGGACTTAAATTGGAGGTGAGCCATGATCTGTCCTTTTTACACAACAGTTCCATGTGCAAAGCCTGCCTCCCAGCTGTGTGTCTTCGGTGTGAAGAGAGAGAAACAAAAATGTGACCACAGAAATTTTAGTAGCAGCATCTACAGAGCTGCAACAGCAGATCGGCCATTGCAAAAGATATTATACCGCCCCCTTAACTAATTTATAAAACAGTGCAAGCTAGAAAGAGTGTTGTATGAATAGAAGATGGTCTCATAGCATTTGAAAGAAGCCAGCCAGTTCTTCGAAGTCTTCTGCATGCCAACGTCCACTCATGATTTTAAAGTCCACATTTCTAGCTTATTCAGATATGAAAATCCCACTGAAAGTACCTCAGAAATGTAATATTGGATGGCAATGTAGGTACGACTTGTGTTCTACATACCGTTGAGTTCTTCCTCATTTCACTTGTCAACTGTTTGTTCTAGTGATGGTCCACAAGTCCAGCCTGAAGGATTACATAGGTACAGGGGTGGGCTGCTGGGGGATCGCAGGGGTTCGGGAGAATCTCTAGCTAAGATTGTGTGTAGTTCGGAGAACCCCCAAATCCCACTCCTGGCTGGCCCCCCCCCCCCCACCCCACCCTGTCCCTCCCAGGAGTCCCCATGCGGCCCATTTTGGATGCAGGTAAGTGCAGGGCGTGCGCGGAGGCTTGAGGAGGGCAAAAACCGGGCCTACCGGAAGTTCGGGAAGGCCTGTTTCCGGCCTCCAGAGGGCCTCCGGAGCCTGGGGAAGCCGTTGTCGCCCTCCCGGAGGCTCAAAGAAAGCCTCCGGAGCCCGGGGAGGGCAAACCCCCCCCCCGCCATGGTGCAGGAGGCTGACTAGGCCATGCCCACCATGGCCACGCCCACCCAGGGCGTATTAAATGAATACATTACTGGACAAAACATTGCTATTGCTATCCAGTCACTGATCTGATGAAAAGAAATGTACATAGTATTTCTATTTCCTTCTTTGTATGTTAATCCAAAAAAGGACAGTTGATCTGAATCAAACATGCTTTATTTCTTCCCAACAAGTTGATGGAAAAACACTCAAAAGTATTCTGGTAAATGGGTTCTTGTGGTTTACAGCAGTAAGGTTAGTAAGAGAGCTTAAAGCCCTCCTTAGGATGATAAGGTTTGTATGGATAAGGTGCCCAATTGCAATTTCCTGCATGTCAATATCTCTCATTCATTGACCAATAATCTCTTTGGCCTTGCAAAGATTTAATTCAATGGTGGGGGAAAAAAATCCTTAAAATGGATGCCCTGATAAATAGATCATGGTATGTGATATACTCCAATTAGTTGCCCATCAGATTCTCAAGAAGTACCTCTCACCTCACCCTTTTTAAAGTGGTTGAATTCATTCAAGATTCAAGTAGTAGAAAGGAAGCCTACAAGCTATTATATGAGATCAAGTGATAACACCCAGGGGCCATAAAAACTGATGACTGCTATCTTGGTTCAACCTTTCCTTTATCATATGTTACCAAGCATGCACTAAGCTGGAGCTGAGCAAATTTCAAGCTTCTAGTGGGAGCTGAATTTACTTTGCTTCCCGTTAGAACATGAAGCAAAGAGAAGGCATTTGCAAAAAGGAGATTGGTGAAATTGTGGAAAGGCAGGTCATGGAGTAAAACCATTTATTTCAAGAGGAAAACTTGAGCATAAAGACAAATAAGTAGTCCAGGGTTTATTGTAGCTCCAGACCTTTAATGGCCTAAGCTTAATAAAAGCATGGAAGCCATCTGGCTGTTACTGTGAAGCAATGAAGCCAGCTGGGTGACCTTGGACCAATCACACATTCTAACTCTTAGGAAGAAGGGAGTGGGAAACCATTTTTGAAATCTTGCTAAGAAAACTGCAGGGACCTATCCAGGTAGTCACCAGGAGTCAAGACTGACTCAAAAGCACCATATGGCGAGGGATGGATGGATGAATAATATGGCTAATATTATGGCAAGAACTTTCTACTGTTATAAAATATATAAGAGCCCTGATGGCACAGTAGTTAGAATCAGAGGTGGGATTCAGCAGGTTCTGACCAGTTCTGAAGAACCGGTAGCAGAAATTTTGAGTAGTTCGGAGAACCAGTAAATACCACCTCTGACTGGCCCTGCCCCCATCTATTCTCTGCCTCCCGAGTCCCAGGAGATCAGGAGGAAATGGGGATTTTGCAGTATCCTTCCCCTGCCACGCCCATCAAGCCATGCCCACCAAGCCACGCCCACAGAACCGGTAGTAAAAAAATTTGAATCCTACCACTGGCTTAGAATGCAGTATTGCAGGCAAAGTCTGCCCACAGTCTGGAGTTCAATCTTGACGTGGCTTAAGGTTGACTCAGCCTTCCATGCTTCCGAGGTCGGTAAAATGAGGACCCAGATTGTTGGGGGCAATATATTGATTTTGTAAACTGCCCAGAGAGTGCTATAAAACACTATCGGGTAGTATATAAGTTTAAGTGTATTGCTATTGCTAAGAGAATCCATACCTATTAATAAGTGATTTGGAGCTGCTGGTTTGAGGACACTTTCTTTCCCCATTGGTTATAAGCTACGTTGCAATGTAGAAACTTCAGCACTGTAGTAACAGCAAGCACATCAGTCAATGTCATTAGTCGTTGCTTAGTTGGGACTGTGCTCCTCTAGGGCAGAATGTCATCACTTTATCAGGCTCTGGCAGGGCTTGGGGGGGGGTCACCTTTTTTGACACTGCAATGCAGTATGAATAAAATGGACTTGGAAACAGAAAGGGTAGATCGAGTACATCTTTGCTAGTGTCTGCTGCTTGGATTAATATTCCCTCTGATGAAAATAACAGGCTCAATAGCTCTCCTCATGGTGAAAAAATTAGAAAATTGGTGTTAGATCAAGAGAATTGAATTGAATTGAATTGAATTGAATTGAATTGAATTTTTATTACAATCACTGATCAGAACTGCAAACAGAAACACAATAAAACTAAAAGCAAAACAAGACAAAATATTAGAATAATGAATATTTATGAATTTATTATTCAGTGAATAATAAAAATCTGCCTAGGGTTATAGGTAGTACTAGTAGCTGGATACCCGTGCTTCGATATGAAACTATGTGATCGGGCTTGATAAATTGACAGTTAAAGCTTGAAAATTTATGTAGAATGTGTAACTCCTTAGCATCAGAGTGTGTTAATATAAGGCAACTGTCAGTTGGAACAGAGTTCTTTTCAGGTGGGGAGGGGGAGTAGAACGTCTAACTCCTTAGCATCAGAGTGTGTTAATATAATACTGTATAAGAAATACTAATGATCTGATGGTCATTTCGAAAAATCCTTTCTTAGCGAGCACCTAGAAGCCAAGAGGAATATACATGCCAACTTTCAAGTTTGTAGGCTTTACGGTTCTGGAGATTTCATGATGAGTGAGAGGTATTTGGCCTTTGTATATATATATATAGATAACAAGATTTAGCTATGTTCAAGGAGATTGAATCATGCTGAACTGATAACCATTATACATTAAAAAAATATATCAGAATTTCCTGGGTGTTTTACCAGGTAGGGAACTACACAGTGGCTCCTTGAGTCCTTATAGAGGCTACAGTATAGCAGGACAGGAGCTGTCGTTTCAATAGCCCCTTGTCCACTGGGGCACAGTCTCAGCTCCCAGGGAAGTTTTTTGTATCGGCTCTCCAGAACTGCTGTGGGGAGAGTGTTGAAGCATGTTAATGTTAGGGCTCTCTGGAATTTATTTATTTATTTATTTATTTGTTTGTCAAACATGTACAAGATAGCAGGTCTAGGTATAAACATCATAAACATCATCAAGGTGAATACAGATAGATGAGGACAATAGGACAGTAGGACAGGGACGGTAGGCACGCTGGTGCGCTTATGCACGCCCCTTACAGACCTCTTAGGAATGGGGTGAGGTCGACGGTAGACAGTCTAAGGTTAAAGTTTTTTGGGTTTGGGGAAGAAACCACAGAGTCAGGTAGTGAATTCCAGGCATTGATCACTCTGTTGCTGAAGTCGTATTTTCTGTAGTTGGGATTTGGAAGCAGTTGGGTGGTATAAATATCTCACTGGCTTGTTAAAAAAAACACAGAGAGGGGGCTTGACTGCTCCCCACCCCACACCCCAAAAAACATGTTCTTGGGTAGAGCAGGCTGATTCTGCTGGACTTCCAGGTCTTAAATACCTTGCTGATGTGATGAGTGAATGCTCAATACAGAGAATAAACAAACTTTTCATTATTTTTCTGAAGTGTGCCTCTGCCAATGTAGGAAAATGTTGAAACCAGCATTGAAATTTGCCTAGTTTGTGCTAATGCCTTATAATAAATCTCCCGGTTCTGTTTAAGACACTGCAGTGTGCAATTTATTCTAAAACTGCACTTACTGTATTTTATGTCTTTCTGTAATTGGTTGTTTCATCTGATTCTGATTATATTCATGTATAATAGCGACAGGCTCCAGATAGGAATTAAGAATTATTGAATGAGGAAGTTTTGGGGGGGAATTAAGACCTTAAGCATCTATAGTAGATATATGTTATGATATTTAGAAATACATCCAAAATGTGCTTTAATCAAATCTTGAAAACAAATTGACTGATAAATCAAACCCTGAAAAGAAATTGGCCAATAAATCAAATCTGAAAAACAGAGTGACAGATAAATCAAGTCTGTAAAGGAAAGCGGACTGATAGCTCAAAGTCATGATATGTTTATTAAAATAAGAATCTGCTTTGCACATGGTTCAGTTTTTTGCTTCCTGCAATCATATTAATTAAGCACGAGCAGTTCTTGTGCACATCATATGGGGAAACCGATAAATGCACGTCTAAAGCAGCAGATGAATATTTTTCAGAGCTTTGGTCTTCTTCTAAATATTCTTGGTAAAATTCCCTTCTGAACGAGCGAACTTATGTTTGCACTGAAGTACAAAGGTTACTGATAATTTATACTAAAGATACCTCTTCAAATCTTGTTTCTCCTCCCAAGCAAGGAAGCTCTCCAGGTGACTCAGGGTCATTGGCTGAGTCCAATTTTATGTTAAGCAATTATACAATGTTTTCACTATTGGTTTAACGTGTCTTGTGAACATGTCTTGTTAACATGTAACATGTCTTAATTATTAGTAGATTAGTACTTCCTGGAGACATTGGGCTTGTATACTATTCCCTTCAACCCAGGGGTGGGTTCTAACTTACCTCGCTGCCGGTTTGCTTCCTTCCGCGCCACGTGGGCACGCCGTGTGGGCGCGCATGCACTACGCACGCGCACGCATGCGCAGTGCCAATTTTTTTTTAAAAAGCCAAAAAAAGCCAAAAACAAGATGGCAGCGCATGCGCAGTGCCGGAAAGAAAAAAAAATCCCGCCCCCCAAAAATTTTTTCAAAAAAAAATTTCAAAAAAAAAAGATGGCGGCGCCCACAGACCGGCACCGACCGAACCGGATCCATGACGTCACCGTGATATCACCAGCGGGTCGCTACCAGTTCGGGTGAACTGGTCTGAACTGGGAGGAACCCACCTTTGCTTCAACCTCTTCTGCAGGGGCAGAAAATGTAGCCTGGGTGTTGCAAAGAGCTTGCCACCATCTCGTGGTGCCCTTTTGTAGTTTTGAGGTGTTTAAGAAGACCAAGATATCCATTTCACTCCTTATGTATCCCAGATTCTTTTTTAAAATATGGCAATTTATGGAATTGCCCTTGGTACAGGTGTGACTATCAGCCGATATAATTTGCAAATCCCCCGCTTTCCTTTCTTTAAAATTAAGTGTTAGAATAGGCAATTTAATGTCCTCCAGAGTCTTATGAATGGTGACTCCCATATATTGCCTTTTCTCATGATGGTTGTGTTGATGGGAGTTTTAGTCCTAGAAATCTGGAAGACACCATATTGTCTAATCCTGTATAATGAGGGGCCAATTATTTCAATTTCTTAGCAATTTGGTAAAGATGCCTGATATTTTTTTAAAAAAAAAAAAACTTAATATCCCCAAACAAGTCCACAAAAATTGAATCCATGTGTTTGAAGATTTGAAAGGGATAATTTATGAAATACTCTTGCTTGCTTTGATGTTGATCACAGGTCCAAAGATGAGAAATTAGACAGTCACTACTCTAAGCTTACAATCTGAAAAGGAAAACACACACACACACACACACATACATACACCTTTTTAAAACATGATTTGCTAAACAAGTTGTTATAGTCTGGTTAGACATTGTGCTATGCCATAATGGGGAGTTATAGATATTATTAAGCTACAAATAAATCAACCATACTATGCCTTAATATGATACCGAACCAGATATTTGAATGCTGAAGAACAGTGTTGACTAGGAATTCTAGGAGAATGATTTCAAGAAACCCAGAGGTTAATAATTTGGAAAGTTACAATAAATGATACTCTTATGTTATTACTTTTAGACTTCCATTCTCCTGTTGTATCTGCAAATGGAAGATTGGAGTTCTTCAATTTCTTTCTCACTAAATTATGTTTTATGAATCTGAACCATAAACTGGCTAGTATTGACTGGCTTCCTAAGGCACGGTTCTTCAGTGGCTTGTTTTACTGAATCATAGTTACCAGAAATTATATTTTATGCAGGTTCAGCCATAATTTAAAACTACAATAAGGTAAAAACGATAGTTAAAACTTTGGCTTTTCCTCCAGGGAGAACAGCAGAGCAGGGATGGCCTGAAGTCCATGATTTATTCACATGACAATAAATCACTCTTTTATCATTGCATCTGAAACCAGGGAGGGAGAAGAATCAAACTGAATACTTTCCAATAGAGTTCGGTGGAATTGTTTCGTTTTCCCCTCTGTCCAAGTGATGCACAGAAAATGCACTTGAGAATGAAAGCAATTTGCTTGTAATTGATTTGAATGAGTTAATAGAAATAGCAAATTCATGGAAAAATGCATACAATGAATGAACTTTTGCATGATTTTGCTATTTCTATTAATAGCAATTAATACAATTTAAAAAAGAAAAGAAAATGGTGCTGCCTGTTTGGAATAAATGCTTCTCTTTTCTCTGGGGTTAATGCATCTCTTTGCTAGGGCTGTGTTGCTGAACGGAATGGCAAAAAGGGGGAGAAATGTGTAATGAAGGTGCTTCCTGCATAGCTGTTTATGTTCTTTCAATCTGAAGAGCAACCAGGAGAAAAAGCAACCAATGTTTGCAGCAAAACCAAGGCCTATTGGAGAGGAGACCGGCCATGTTAAGAGTCTATGCATCCCTCATTTGTTTGTATTAGGCTAGACTAAACCAAGGTATTTACACAACTTGCACTAGCCTGTGGCAGGGCCACACAAAGAATAGCAGCAATCTTCATTTTGGGGTGTGCGTGTGTGTAATTATTCATCTTGTGCAAGTCACGTGCTGTGACTGCCTCGTATCTGTAACCCCAGGTTTACGGCTGTTTAGACTGCCTGTCGCTCTTGTCTTTCAGCTCAGTCTTGCCAGCTTGAGTTATGGACTGAGGCTGCCATCTCAACGCAAAAAAAATGGTAATTGAATGACAGGGAGAAAGTTTAGCTAAAGGTAAACGACGTTGACAGGCAAGTAAGAGGTCCCAGTTGTTTGACTCTGAATGATTATTCAAGGTGCCTCCATAGTTTACTATGATAATGGCCCCCCAAGGTTGTTAACTACAAATGCCATAAGTCCCAGCCAACCTAGACAGTGGTGGGGAAGGATGGGAAATGCAATCCATTGAGATCTGTGTCTATCCTAGAGTAGGCAATGACCTTAAAATTAACAGCTAACCCTCTCCTCAAGGTGGCAACAGATCTAACCTTGTTACAATTTTTCCTCCCAAAACATTTGATATGATAACATTTTCTTCTCTGGATCAAAAACAAAGGCACCCTTCTATAGATTTGGTGTCTCGTTTATTCTGCCTAGGTGCATCAGTGGAAGAGGGCCTACACATTTTTGTCCTTCAGTTCCTCAAAGTTTTCCTTGGAAGCTTAGTTTGACCAGCAAGTCTCTGTATGTTCTCTTTGACTTTCAGAACAATAGGTTCAATATTTTTCCTGAGTCAACAGGACTCAGACAACAATTTCAGAATTTGAGGTATTCTCACCCTCATTTGGACATCTTGTTCTACCTGCATGTGTGAAGGCAGAAACAAGGGTTTGAATACCTTAGTTGAGAGGAGGCCTCTAATTATGTAGAAGATGAAAGTATACAGAGCATTTAAACAGGGCATTGGAATCTTTAAATTGTACACATATTCTCAATCATTCTGGATGTAGAGCAGGGGTGGGTTCTGACTTACCTCGCTGCCGGTTCGCTTCCTCCCGCGCCGCGTGGGCGCGCACGCGCAGTGCTGAAAATCCAGCTTCTGCGCATGCGCAGAAGCAAAAAAAACAGCTTCTGCGCATGTGCAGAAGCAAAAAACAAGATGGCAGCGCCTATGACGCCGCCGAGAGAGCCGGTTTGGGGGCGTGTCCAGCCGGCCATCGTTGCTGGTTCGGCGAGCGGGGGGAAACCCACCTCTGATGTAGAGTGCTGATTGATTACCACTCAACTGATTTCAAGCCTCGGGTATTTAGAAAGCTCTGCCTTCCATTTTCAAAATTTTGACACTGCAAACATAAACAAAAAAGTGCATTAATAATCACAGTGTTCAAAACAAGGCCTTGGAGTGCCATTTTTAGATTTTTTATTGTCCCTGCCATTTGCCTGCTATTGACCATAGGAGTAAGCTACCATTGATACCCATCAAGGTTTAGCCTCCATCTATGCCTTGATAGTGCTAGTCATTCTTTTGCAACGTAATCTGTTAGACTATCTACTGGTGAAAATTCCAGCTTGGGGGATGGAATGGGGCCAAAATAAGATTTTTGTTTATTTCGTTCCTGTTTATTTTCTACATCAACCCATTAGACGAGCACTAAATCAAACGAGCAGATCATCATCCGCTAGAGTTGGCAAAGAAATATCTTTTGGTGGCTTCCGATGATGCAGTTGCCATGTCACTGATTGGATTAAAGAGCTCTGCAAGCAGCGGCAGAAAGGAATTCTTGCTGATTAATTACTCTCACATCAGGACTCTGTGTGTGTGAAAAGGCCCTGGCGGAGAAATTGGAATATAGATGGATTTAGCTTAATGCCTTATAACTTTGCTGCCTAGAGGTAATTTTAACTACGTTGCTGGTGACCCAGTTTGTGTCAAACGTGACCCTCTGAATGGAAGTGAGTTTCTTCTGGTGGAGAGCAAAGGTTGGATAGACAGGTTTAATTTTGAGCTGAAGATCATTTTTGCAGCATGATCCCTGCCCTCCCCCCAC
>QLTV01004403.1:2803768-2816391 GCA_003457575.1 Thermophis baileyi
GTCAACCAATTTCACTCCTCTTGAAGAAATAATAAGATGAAAGGTTAAATTTCTATGCATTTTTCCAGGCAAGGCATTATTTCTCCTGGGATATGAATGAGTGAAGTCATTCCTCGACTAAGTATTAGGTATAGGATACCAGAAGGAGCTAGAATCCGTTAGTTCTGAAATGCCCTCCAGCATTTTTATTTATTTATTTATTTATTTTATTTGTTTGTTTGTCAAACATGTACAAGATAGCAGGTATAGGTATAAACATAAACATCATCAAAGTGAATACAGATAGATGAGGACAATAGGACAGTAGGACAGGGACGGTAGGCACGCTGGTGCGCTTATGCACGCCCCTTACAGACCTCTTAGGAATGGGGTGAGGTCGACAGTAGACAGTCTAAGGTTAAAGTTTTTTGGGTTTGGGGAAGAAACCACAGAGTCAGGTAGTGAATTCCAGGCATTGATCACTCTGTTGCTGAAGTCGTATTTTCTGCAGTCGAGTTTGGAGCGGTTTACTTTAAGTTTGTATCTATTGTGTGCTCGTGTATTGTTGTGGTTGAAGCTGAAGTAGTCATTGACAGGTAGGACATTGTGGCAGATAATTTTATGAACTACATTTAGATCAGTTCTAAGGCGACGTAGTTCTAAGTTGTCTAAGCCCAAAATTTCAAGTCTTGTGGAATAAGGTATTCTGTTGCGAGTGGAGGAGTGGAGGACTCTTCTCCTTCTTCTTCTTCTTCTCTTCTCTTCTCAATTCATCCGCTCTAGATCTCCAAATGACTTCCATCCTTTCTGTGTTCCTAAATACAGCAGAGGGTTCATATTATTATGATTTAAGATTTATTCCCCTCTGTGCTTTTAAGCAGGCAACATTCCTTAGGCTTGTTCCTTTTATGTACTCGTCCAAGAATTCCTACCTCGTGTCATTTTGAAATATGTCTTTTATGGATACTCATCCAATTTTGTTATAATTGCTCTTATGAAATATTCTTCTAGTTCTAGTGATTTCTTAATTTTAAAAAAATCCTTCAAAACCATGTAAGATAGCCAATTTAGCTTTCTCCTCCATCTGTATGTCAATTCCCCTCTAAAATCATTCAAATTGGTGAGCATCTTTATCTGTTGATAATAAGTTCCAGAGATTAGATATGTCCTTTATTTAAAGATAGCCAGATCTTGGGTCATTAACAATAGTGTACAGAGATTTTAGCCACCCAGTGAAGGCAATCTTAAACATAATACACCATATTGCAGAGTTCTCTGGGTTGAAAGAGGTTGAAAAAGAATTTGAATATGACGTTCTAGATTCTAGAGGAATAAAAACAGAGGAGAGAAGTAAGGAAACAAGCATGGTCTCATCCCATTGCCATGGTAGTGGTGGAAGCTGCAGAATTATGGTGCTAAGAATCGTAGGAGGTCCAGTCCAAACACATCTAGCAGATGCTAGGTTAGATAAGACTGTTTTCGATCATTCAGAATATGAGAGAGAACCAGGGGGGGGGGAAGGTCTGCAGAATGACAAGGGGAAATCTTTCTTTGCAAGGGGAAGTTGCTTATGGATTAGGAATATACACAGAGCAGAAGAAAAATAGCCGTCTTCCTTCAGGCCACATTCTGTACTGGCCCCATTTGACTCGGCCATGTGTTGTGTACAATACATACAGTACTTCTTTCCTTTACTTCCCTAAATTAAGTTGTTTTCTTCTGTGGGTCACAAGGTTGCATCAAAACTAAATTTTGCCGTGTTTCTCTTTTGTATTTTTCATTGGCCTTGTCCTGCAGGCAGGTTTCCAAGCTTTCTGTTGAAGGTGCAGGCTTTAGAAAGTGAATGAGAGCCAGTCTTTTGAGACGTGTGTGCTGTTTCTTGATGATGCAGCATTTTAAAGGAATTGCTCAAAATAGTGAAACTCGAAGCGTAATGGTGAAAGTCAGCCGCTGAACCTTAGGAAACCCTTTTTCACTGGTAGAACTTGCAGTTTGGATTTTTGCAAGGTTCCATCTCCAATAGTTGATGTTCAATTTGGTTAAATAAGCCCTCTGCATTTCATCTGGTGAACCAGGAAGAAAGCTGCATGGAACCAGGGGATAGAAAGCAAGGTCATGATTTCATGAAATTTCCTCTGAAAAGCTGTATCTGATGTTTGCAGCAAGGAAAACATTCTTATCTAGATTCAGACTTGTCAACAGTGTTTTGCTTCTTCTTCTTTTTTTAGATTTTTTTTAATTAAACATACAAAATTCAATGTCTACATAAACAGTGTGTTGTCTGGGTACAGTTAATTTTGAGATAATAATAACAGTGTTAATCATAACATTAATAATAATCATATAATAATAATAGCATTTGCTTATCCATTTTAGTAAACCTTCCTTATATAATTAATCATTCTCTTCGGCTTTTAAATTTCTAACTTCTGTTTCTGTTAGTTAGCCTTTGGTAAAACAAATCCCATGTTAAAAAAATATTCTGTTTGTTCTTTCTCCTTAATTTTAAGTGTTAATCTATCCATTTCTGCACAGTCTAATATTTTTTTATTACACTTTCATCTGTAGGGATCTCTTCATTTTTCCACTGTTGTGCAAACACAATTCTAGTGTTTTGCTTCTTCCTGATCTGGACCTTAGCACTCTTTCATCCATTTACAACCTTCTCGGTCTGCTATTTGGTTTATGAATGAGCTTTAAAGAACTTAGCTTCATTCCTTAAGTAGGGTGCTACTTTTATTTTTACCATGGATTTAACAACAATGCACCAAAGCTTGGAAATTATTTGCACATGGTTTGCACGTCACTTCCAATAGGGTATCCTTTTCAGCAACAAATAAACAATGGTAGGTTGCAAAGTCCAGTGGTGATAGAACTCCCAAATTCACTTTTAATTGCCTCTAGTCTTGGACTTGCAAGCACAGAGGTAACACCCATTGATCTCCACTCTTTCTCATGACATATAGAGATTTCATGTTAAGCCATAGTTTTGCATAACACTTGCCTATGCCAATAAACCCCCTTTCCATGGGTATGCATGCCAATTCAGAAATGAATAATAAATGTAAGTAAAAATATTAAACATCATTAAATGCCTGTAATGAAACAATGCCTTGGGTGCATATATGCTTGTCTTAATGACCAACTTCAAGGATTGTAAAACAAGATGGCAAGGCATGTAACTATCCTTCATTTTTTTTAATGGAAAGACAGACTTGAGCTATCTTGGCTAAAATGGGGTGGGAATGCCTGCATTTTTAAATTTTTGAAGGAATAAGGTGGCAACAGGATTGGTTAATATCAGAAGTGGGATTCACATAATTTACCTACTGGTTCACCCAGCACTGAAAATGTGAGAGCGTGCGTGCACCCCTTCCGTGCATGTGCTTTGTTCGCACGCACGGCTTGCACACATGCACGCAGCTTCAAAACATCCCTAAATAGGATGTCATAGCGCCACCCGCAGGACGCTACTACCAGTTTGCCTGAACCGGTCCGAACCAGCTGAATACCACCTCTGGTTAATATGGGAAGAGCTATGTCACCAGCACAGATGTGGTCAGATTTTTTAAATTTCTTTTTCCTTGACAGACATTGAGTTTCTTAACTACAGCAATTTAACTAGATTGACTTCTTAACTACATGAAGGAAGAAGCAGTGTTTCTCAACTTTGGTGGCTTGAAGACTAGTGGACCTCAACTCTGGGAACTGAAATCCATACATCTTCAAGCCACCAAAGTTGAGAAATACTGTTCTAGAGCAGGGGTGTCAAACTCACGTCATCATGGTGGCGTCATGTGACATATCGGGACTTTTTTCCCCTTCGCTAAACCGGGCGTGGGCGTGGCCAGTGCGTGACGCATCCGGCCCGTGGGCTGGGAGTTTGACAGCCCTGTTCTAGAGCATTCAGGAATGTCTGAATGAGATCCACTGATTTTTTAGGAGAGAACTGCCCTGAACCAAGTTGATGACAACTTTACCATTCTAAATTCTAATGGATATAAAAAATTTCGCTCCCCCCCCTTTTTCCTTCCTTTCCTTTTTTAAGCTAGAAAAGGAGCTTAATTCCTCTATTCTATAGAGGAAAGGTGTGTGTGTGTGTGTGTATGTATGTATGTATGCTGACCAGAGGCATATTTGCTGCTTAGGTTCTCATCCTCTTGGCTAAACTTAGCAATAAACAAACTAGCAATTTCAGGCGCTGGCTGCGAAGGAGTAGCCGGCTGGAATGTCTTTAAAATGAGCTGGGCCTAATGTGCAAGAAATTATTTCTTTGGGGTTTTAATTAATAATTCTCTCCCGTCCAGCTCAGAGCAACAAGGGAGGTGGGGGGGGCATCTCCTTTCGACATTGCACAAGAAGACAAAACACAAAGAGGAGGAGGAGGAGGAAGAAGAACAAGGTTTTGTAACCCTCCAAGTTACTTCAGGCCATTTTCGTTGCCAGGGATAACATCTTAGAAAAGGAACAAAGTATTTTGACCAGCGATTCACGTGCTGTTTTATTCTCTCTGACACTTGCTGTTTCCCTTGTTCTCTCTTGCTGTGTTTTCTGGATGTACACAATAACATAAAGGTCTTTGCAAGTGCAGGCTTTGAAAATGAGCAGAAAGAAATGTTTTGGACCACATCCGAAGTCCATATCTCTCTCCCTTTTTGTATTTTTAATGCGTCCCGGTCAGCTTAAAGAAAAGGCACCCCTACCTTAAGGAAGGCCCTCCCTAAGGTTAATGTGACACTTATAGCTGCGGTTGTCTTTTTCTTTTTTTTCTTTCTTTAGGGTTACAGGAAACCTGAAAACGTTAGGCTGCTTTAATGAGTAACACAGAGATGCCACATTGGTCTGGGGACTACATAATTCTCCCAAATATGTGAGGAAGTATGGGCTTACTTCCAAAATGTTGGTGTCTGTGCTGGATGTGGCAGTGTGTGTGTGTGAGAGAGAGAGGGCAGGGATAGAAACAGAATGAGAGGGAGAGAGAGGGACTGCATATCTTATATCATTTAAAATATATGTTAATATTTTTTCATTTTTCATCCTAAATTTTATTAGGAAGAATACTGAATATAAGACTCTTCCGGACTATAAACCACTGAAAAATATTTAACTGGTTAATTTCATATACTATTGCTATTTTTATACTGAAGCCGTTTTAAAAAGGAAGGGAGGGGAAAAAAAGATAAAGATTTGATTAGATCTCCTTGGTTTTTAAGCATATTTTCTCTTCTTAGTCCAGAAATGTCTTAGTCGGCTTTGAATCCCTTCTTGGTTCTTTTCCAATGTTATCCTTTTCCAGTTAATGATGATGGCATATTGAATCTCAGATTCACTGTAAAAATAATTAAGTTAAATCTGGCTGGGGACCAAAGTTAGTAGGCCAAGGTAATGTGTCATAAAGGTGTGAAATTTGAACTTTGCAGTCTGCAAATTGTGCATAGTCTGACTGCTGGACTGAACAAGAATATTGTTGGGGAAGGAGCTGTTGAATTGTGGCAATAACTTCAAAGCTACAAGAAAGATATTTAAAAGAAAGATGTTGAGATACCAAGAAGAAATTTGAAATCAAAGAGGGTAAGACATTATTATTTAAATTTAAAATTAATAAATTAAATGTATATAAACAGGAAGCAATCCCCAGACTCACTAGCACTGATGATGTTACCTAGTTGGGCAATAAAATGTCTGCAAGCAAACAATCAAACTCAGAGAGCATCAAGGAATTACAGTTCAATCCTGAGTTACATATATTCTCTTCTGTTGGAAATTGTAAGCATTATTTTTATTTTATTTATTTATTTTGTCAATCTCATATTAGATAATACATATAAGTATATACATAATTTGAATACATGAAATGAATAAAAGTAAAAGGGAAAATTAGGACAGGGATGGTAGGCACGCTGGTGCACTTATGCACGCCCCTTACAGACCTCTTAGGAATGGGGTGAGGTCAACAGTAGACAGTCTAAGGTTAAAATTTTGGGGGTTTGGGGATGAAACCACAGAGTCGGGTAGTGTATTCCAGGCATTGACCACTCTGTTGCTGAAGTCGTATTTTCTGCAATCGAGTTTGGAGCGGTTCACTTCTCTGTTTAAAAGTACAATATTACCAGAGAAGAAGTTACGCACGATTAGGTTTACCACTCTTACTGCCTTCTTGGCAATGCTGTTGCAGTGGACTTTGGCACTTAGATCATTAGAGATGAATACTCCAAGGTCCTTGACAGAGTTATAAATTAAAATTAAAATTAAAATTTAATTTAATTTATAAATTTAATTTATAAAGTTTATAAATTTAATTTATAAAGTTATAAATCAAAATTATAATTTTAATGCTTAAAATATGAATAATAATAATAATAATCTTATTACTAGTAATAAGAAGCTAAAGTGCTCAAACAGACAAGTACCCACCACATAACACTCCAAACTCAACAATTGTTGATAAGAAAGATTACCCCCCCAAAAAAAAAAAAAGGTCTGGATAGTGGATGTGGCAGTACCTGGAGACAGCAGAAGAGAAGAGAAAAAACTGGAAGAGATAACAAAATGATTTGCAAATAGAAATAGAAAGACTGTCACAACAGAAGGCAAAGATAGGTACCAATAGTAATAGGTTGCCTTGAGCGCAATCCCAAAACATCTGGAACACCATCTGAACATCATCGACACTGACAAAATCACCACCAGTCAATTGCAAAATGCAATTTTGCTTGGAACAGTTTACATCCTGTGATGATACCTTGAACACCATCAAACATCCATATCTGCCTATCCCAGGTCCTTGGCAAGGATTAGATAGGTGGATAAAAATGTCAAATCTAGTCTAAACAATTGGTTGACCGTGTGAGCAACCATAATATATTTAACTTTTTATAACATCATACTTTAAACTGGTTAACACAAAGTGGAATAGGAACTGAAATACTTCTAGTCCAACTCTTAGATAATAGAGGCATTATATAAGTTGTCATGTCAGGCAGAATCCATTATTTCTTTCCCCCCTTAGCCTTGCTGCCTTAACTGCCAAGATAGCAACTCACTGTGTCACAAATTGCTTGGTACCTTGAAGGAGGAAATTCAATTTTCTTTCAACATTCCAGTTCCTCGTGTCATCAAGGAATGGGGATAAATAACGATCCCAATATTTAACATACAACCAGCCAGTTTGGATGATATGGATGGACAGGCAATAGAGAATCAGGCGATCGATAGCAACACATTTTGATGGTGTTGATTCTCTCTTAAATCACAGGCAGAAAATTTTACAACATTGGTTACTGGGAAGTAATGGTGGAAGGAGCTTTTGCTTTGCAGCTCAAGCTTCTCAGCTTCCCAGATACAACTATTTGGCTGGTGTGTATCCCAGAATGCAAGACAAGATAAGCTTCACTCTTGCATTCTTAACAAACTTTCCAATTTGTAAAAGGCCACAGCAAATATATTAAAAGTGTAACAGAATGACAATGTAATATTAAAAAAAAACAATAAGGCAAAATCAACTTCTGTGCTTGTAATGAGAGAAAACTTCCCAATTAATACTGCAAATAATACGTTCTTCAATATTATTAACCAGTTGGCAGTCCCAATATTTATTAATCTATGGCAGCTCTAATAATTTTCATAAAGAGGCATGCAGCTATGCCTCTTTTCAAGCAGTGGGGTAGGCTTGGCTGGGGTTTATGAATGGCTGTTGGGGATCCAGCCTAGTGATCTCTAAAGCTGTAAATTCCTTGACCTTGTCAAATGAGATCAATTGGGATGATGCTGGTTCCAATCTCTTCTGTGGAATGTTATTTCCAGAATCTGATGCATGGTATTACTGCTTCCGTTGCTTGTATGTCCTTCAGCTTAAGCTGCATGGTGTGGGAAAATGCCTGAAGGACCTATTAAAGTCAGATGTAGTAAACAAAGCACTTCTACTCTACCTTCCCCCCCCCCCTGTGCTGGTAGACCAGCAGAAGAATCTGAAGGACAACACAGGGACTTAGGGATTTTTAACCTATAACCCAGTTCATTTCCTTCATGAAGAAGTTCTCCAGTGGAACTAGCTCTCCCCCAGAAATAAGAGCAGGATTCTCATTATAAATATTCATACAGTTGGCAAGACCTGGATGTGTTCGGGCAGGTATCTGAGGACTGAGATGTGATGATGTATATATCCAGGTGTCAGGCGCAAAGAATCAGGACTGTCAGTTAAATTGCAGCATAGGGTTTTCATAGGTATTCAAACCTATACAAAGAATCAACTAAATTTCAACACTAAATTGATGGCAGATAAGGGTCATCAGGATTCAAGAGGGGTTGGACTTTGACTGTTTGTGGCAATGTAAGGATTCTCAGCTTATTACGGGTTTAACTCCGTTCCCCATCTCTGCCTGCCCTTCTCCTACATCAATATGTGTATGGGTTTTGTTGATGGCTGCTTGTTATTATTATGATTTACTAAATTGTTGAACTAGATGAATACATACAGTAGTGAATTTCCTTATAGTGTATGGCTTTTGTAAGCCATTTAGATTCATTTTGACTGAAGGAGTATTAAAGGACCAGTAGGTAAGCAAGCAAGCTGAAGTGATACAGAAGAATGGGAGATATATGCTAAAGGATCTCTTACTGGGCATGTTTTTAAAAAATAGAGAGAGAAGATGAAAAGAGAACGATGGTCATTTAACCTTGGCAATATTTCCTTTATGCCCATCCCAGTGGTGAAATCCCAATTTTTTTACTACCGGTTCTGTGGACGTGGCTTGGTGGGCGTGGTGTGGCTTGATGGGTGTAGCTTGGTGGGCATGGCAGGGGAAGGATACTGCAAAATCTCCATTCCCACCCCACTCCAGGGGAAGGATACTGCAAAATCCCCATTCCTTCCCCACTCCTGGGGGAAGGATATTGCAAAATCTCCATTCCCTCCCCACTCCTGGGGGAAGGATACTGCAAAATCTCCATTCCCACCCCACTCCAGGGGAAGGATACTGCAAAATCCCCATTCCCTCCCCACTCCTAGGGTAAAGATATTGCAAAATCTCCATTCCCACCCCACTCTGGGGCCAGCCAGAGGTGGTATTTGCCGGTTCTCCAAACTACTCAAAATTTCCGCTACCGGTTCTCCAGAACCTGTCAGAACCTGCTGGATTTCACCCCTGGCCCGTCCCCTCTCCCTACCTCGATACATGGTGTGAATAGAAAGAACCAAACTATCCGTCTCTATCTCTGATTTGCAGTAGATAACCGGACGCTTGCTATAACCATGTTTTCAGAATGGCGATTCAGGGGATTAAGAAAGAATTGTTTGGGACTCTGTGCAGGTTTAACTACTACAACCCATGGATGAGAAAAACCAACATAATATACCTTCCCTGCTCTCTCATCACATCAATACATGGAAAATGCATATACCATCCCCCTCCCTTGTCATTAAGGAAAGTATGAGCAGGATTAGAAATAGAAGCCTCCGACAGCTTGATTTCTTCCACAGCATGCAATAAACCTTTATGAATATGCAGACAAAGGGGGATCCCATACCAGGACAGTTGAGCCACTGTATAACCAAAAGCAGCATTCCTTTTCTTGCAAAGCAAGCCTGCTTTTGCAGCAGCTAAGCAGTATAAAATGTGAAGCCAGCAGCAGTTAATCTGGCTTACTTTCCTGGGAACTAATGCCAGGCAGAAAACCTCCTGTGGATTATTTTTTTCCCCTCTATCCCCCTTCCAGTTCTTATTCAGTACAATGAAGGAGAATTTGCTTTTGAAATTTCTTTCAGGGGAAAAAAAATTTTCAATGCTTGTGCTCATGCGGTTTCAGGATGACCCAGAGTGGCAGGATTGCCTTGTCCTTCAATGTGGAGCCAACTTCTCAGGGATCTGCAGCAGGGGTGAAATCCAGCAGGTTCTAACAGGTTCTGGAGAACCGGTAGCGGAAATTTTGAGTAGTTCGGAAAACCGGTAGCGGAAATTTTGAGTAGTTCGGAGAACCGGCAAATGCCACCTCTGGCTGGCCCCAGAGTGGGGAGGTAATGGGGATTTTGCAATATCCTTCCCCTGGAGTGGGGTGGGAATGGAGATTTTGCAGTATCCTTCCCCTGGAGTGGGGTGGGAATGGGGATTTTGCAGTATCCTTCCCCCAGGAGTGGGGTGGGAATGGGGATTTTGCAATATCCTTCCCCCAGGAGTGGGGAGGGAATGGGGATTTTGCAGTATCCTTCCCCTGGAGTTGGGTGGGAATGGAGATTTTGCGGTATCCTTCCCCTGCCATGCCCACCAAGCCACGCCTACAGAACCGGTAGGGGAAAATTTTGAATTTCACCCCTGACCTGCAATCTCTCTGGCTTTCCATATTGCCATTAAATCCCAATGGGAAACCATTGAATAAGACTCTATCCAGGAAATTGATTCTGATTGGAGTAGCCAGGGAGGATTGGTTGATTGTGGTTGCAGACAGCCAGGGAAGCCTTAGAGTGTTGAGAAGAAAACAACCACAGTAGTCTACCATGTCCAAGAAGAAATAAACACCCAAATCCATCAAATGTTTTAAAGCATTCTAAGAATAAAGTAGAAAAGCAGAAGACCATTCCGTAGAGGAAGAAAGAAAAGTTTGAGGAACTTACAAATAGCTTTTTTTTTTTTAGCATAATGTCACCTAGAATGTCTTCCAAACATATAATGAGGACTATATGTAGGAGATGACCAAGATAAGCCCGAGGGTGGGGTCAAACATATCAGTTTGATAATGTGTCTCTACACCCCTATAAGACCCCTAAGTCCAGCCCCCTTGAAGTCTGATGACTCTTATCTGGCACCAATTCACCTTGACCGTTAGTAGATAAGATTCTTGTGTATAGGTAGTATGAAGTAAACTTGCAGTACTTTTGAACTCTATCCTGGCTCCTAACTTCTTGCACCTAACGTTATATAAGAAGGCTTCTGTCAAGCAAAGGAAGTCGGGAGTCCAGGCAGTTCAAATGAATATATAGGTTTGTTGTATGCCAAAGCTCTCAAAAGAATCTGAACTACTAACGGTCAAGGCGAATTGGTGCCAGATAACGGAATTCAAGGGTGGGCTGGACTTAGATCTCTTGTGGACGTGAAGGGACTCGAACAGGGGTGGGTTCTAACTTACCTCACTGCCGGTTCGCTTCCTCCCGCGCTGCGTGGGCACGCCTCATGGGTGCACGTGCGCACATGCATGCTCAGTGCCAAAAAAATTTAAAAAATTCCAAAACAAAAGCCGAAAACAAGATGGCGACGCATGTGCAGTGCCAGGAACTCGGCTTCTGCGCATGCACAGAAGAAAAAAAATTTAAAAAAAAAATAAAAAAACTTTTTTTTTCAAAAAAAAATCCCAAAAAAAGATGGCGGCGCCCATGGACCGGCACCGACCGAACTGGATCTGTGACGTCACTGTGATGTCACCAGTGGGTCGCTACTGGTTCAGGCGAACCGGTCCAAACCGGGAGGAACCCACCTCTGGACTCGAGACTGATGATGTATTTTATCCCTCCCTCGGGGCTCAGCCTGGTCATGCTCATGTCCTACATCTTCAGCAGTAACTATCGCCCAGAGTCTTTCTCCTCCTTTTAGCTTCTCCGTCTCCATGTGTGTGTGTTTTAATGCAACGAAACAAAAGTCGCTATACTGTGTTATAGCTAACCAAAACTCCAACACCAGGAGAAGGGGATGAATTGTAAGAAGAAATGTCAAGAGGTCAGCAAAGAGGATCTCTTTTAAAAGGTATAGCTCTATTTTATTCTGCCTTGAAGGATCTGCGGGTCTCTTTCCTGAAAGTAAGAAATGTCGAAAGGTCGTGCCAAATAGACACAGACCGCTGTGCCAATTTCTCATGATTGTTTGCACAGTGGAGTGCAAGAAGCAATATGCCCCAACTGTGTAAATGATGTTTCTTTCCAAAATATGGCACTACTGGAATATTGAAAGAGCTCACAGCAGAGTCACTGGGGAGAAGGGAAAAAATATATACCAGCATTTTTGTCTCAACTCGGTCCACAGATTCAGTACGAGGAAAAAGAGGGTTAAATTCTTCAAAATGAGAACCACTGGCTCATTTGGGAAACTGCCTTCTGCTTTCCTGTTTTTCCCCTCCTTGCGACTTCTCTTTTCTACCTCAATTTCTTTTCTCTGCCTTTCGCCTCAGCCTAATCGTTCATTTCCGTTCCTGCCATGAAAGCCCTTCATTTCTATAAGCTGCCATTGTAGCTTTGCCTTGTGATTAAATGGCCTCTCCTTTCCCCCCACCCCAGCCCCCCAAAAGGTGGGTCTTTTAAATTGTTAGCTCTTTTATGCCTGGTTAGAAGGGAGCTGTGTGCAGAAAGGAAAGCATAAGCACTCCTATTCTATCCATCTTGCCACGGTTCCAAAAATTGGTAGGACTGGGTAAACACATCTTTGATTAAAACCTTAACCCTTTTAAAGTGTTATTATCTAGAAAGCAAAGTCACAAGAGAAAATTACTGATTGCACACCTTAACAAATTGGAACAGGGATAGGACAAATACCAGCTATTCCAATTACAGACCATAGCCTTAGAGCACTCCCTTATGTCTGCAAATCAGAACCCAGAATGATGCATCGTAAAATTAGAATGGCCATACTTCAAATGCAAACAGGTTATTAAAATCAGGAATATAT
>QLTV01004403.1:2824554-2857477 GCA_003457575.1 Thermophis baileyi
CTCTCTCTCTCTCTCTCTCTCCCTCCCTCTCTCTCTCCCTGTTCATTTGTATTGAAAATATACACTCCAGAAATTTTTTCTTTCCTCATTGATGACAACTTAGTATGTCACCCTGAAGCTCCAGATAAATAATAATTTAATAAGAACAACAACAACAACAACAACAATAATATCCTTTTTAATCATAGAATGCATTATAGAATGCATTTCACCTCCTGCTCCCTGTCTTTCAGAATTGCTGGTCTTCTAAAACACAGACAATGAATCCTAGGTCCACTGTTCCTAATTGAATATTTGCATATCTGAATGCAGTGCTATATACTGTATCTAAAAAGAAAAATAGAGATAGAACTAATTTTCTCAAGACATATTGAAGAGAGAAACTGAATCACGGTTTTTTAAAAAAAGGGGGGGGGAGGAATCCTAAGGACAGTATAGCAAAAAAACCCAACCTATCTGGTCCTTGGCAGCATATTAAAATAATTTGTAAAAGTACGTTTTATGGGACAGAGTAAATAAAGTACATCATATATCATCCCAAAGGCATGCAGAAATGAGGTGGAGAAAAATTGCCATTGGACATTTTACAGAAGTCTCTTTCCATGAGTCAGCTTCTTTTTGTGATTGTGGACTCGCCAGCTGCAAACTCTGCAATGTTGGCTTATCTCCTTCCTAGGATGCAATTAAGTTATAATTGGCTGCACTCTCCCCCTTTGGAGATGAGAATAATAAAAACTTGCAATAGAAGAGAATATTTGTAGCTCAGGGTTGAACTGTGGGGTCCTTGGTGCTCTCTGAGTTTGGTTGTTTTCTTGCAGACATTTCATTACCCAACTAGGTAACGTCATCAAAAAAAAAAATCCTCTGTGTGGGAAGAACACGCAACAACTAGATTTTCAAAACCAAAGACTGCAGCTATTATGGTATAGTCTTCGAGGTATTGGAGCAGAATGACCATTTTCTGATCCACTCTCAACCATGGAACCTCATGGAGTTATTTGGAGTGAGTCCCTCTCCTTCAATGTAATCTGCCATATTCGATGTTGTTCTGGAGAAAAATAGGAAGAAGGAGAACTGTGTACATTGACTTGCGTTTCTGAATGGAAGACAGGATATAAATCTGAAAAAATAAAGAAATCCACTCCTTGACAGCATGCATAATAGCCAAGTCTGATTGAAGTGCTTCTCCAATTAAATCAGGAAATCCATACGTGTCTCTCCGCATCCCAGCCTTGCTTCTTGGCAGTAAAACTATAACAATCATAGAGAAATAGCAATTTATTTATTTGGGGGGTTCCTAAAGCTGACAGACAGACCAGGAATCATGCTAATGTACTACAGGTAGTCCTCCACTTACAACCATTCATTCAGTGACCAAAGTTATAACAACACTGAAAAAAGTGACTTATGACTGTTTTTCATACTTATGAAAGTATTGTTGCAGTCACATAACCAAAATTCAGACGCTTGGCAACTGACTCATATTCATGATGGTTGCATGTCATGTGATCACCTTTCGCGACCTTCTAAGAAGCAAAGTCAATAGGGGAGCCCAATCACTTAACAATTGTGTTACTAACTTAACAGCTGCAATGATTCTCTTAACAAACGTTGCAAGAAAGGTCATAAAATAGGGCAAAACTCATTTAACAACTGTCTTGTTTAGCAATAGAAATTGTGGTCATAAATTGAAGACTATCTGTAATCACCTGATATTCTTCCCCCACCATTCTTGTTGGCCAAGATGATTTTTCATGCAGTATTATGATTTCAATATGGATAGCTCATCCATAGATCTAATTTCTTGTTAGTATCTTTGTATTTAATTACGCTTTATATTTTTATTGTAAACAGCAAAAAAAAAGCATTATATCCCATGCTAGGAGATGATTGTTATATTTATTAGTGGTACAGTGTGACCATTAATATTATTAACATCATCAAATGACCATACTCAGACAAGCATTCTGTACAACTAGCTGCAACAGTGTTAATCTCTGTTTTATGAGTGTGTGATGGTATAACTTATTTTATCAGTCTTACTACAGACTAGAATCAACTTTTTTGATGATCTGTAGATTGGCAGTGGAGGATGGGTAGACCAGTGGTAGTAGGGAAGCTGAACCCATTTCCTCCCACCCATTTAATGGTAATGAAACAGAATTCTTCCTCTTCTCTTCCTGCTCCCTCCCTCAGCTCTCTTGAACAGTGTCAACTTTCAAAGCACATTTATAGACAAGAACAGGACGCAGAGTCTAAATGGATTTCCTAGAATCCATAGGTGGGACAAAACAGGCAATTATGTCCTTAATTCAAGGAACTATGCATAACACAAAGAAGAAGACAGCATTCAAACAAGTCCCATATTTACTGAGTATTTTTAAAATGAACCACATTGATTGAGTTGTTGATTGGAAGGTCAAACCATCATTTAAAAGTAGTGGTTATATTCTGCTAATGGTGAGTCCAGAAAAAAAAACCCAACCCTATCTTTTTCTATAGATAACTGCCCTCTGCAATTGAAACTGAAAACAGTCCAATATTTGCAGATTCTCCGTATTGCACTGAACGAAGAAGCTTTGAGTACCACAAGCAGTTATTTCAGCTGTTGTGTTTATACATTGTCAGTGGTTCATTTTCTAATGTACACGTCTGTCTATGCACTACAAACATTATTAGAAAGCCAGTTGGGTCTAGCGATTAAGGCACTAGGCTAGAAACTGGGAGACGTCAGTTCTAGTCCTGTCTTAGCAATGAAAGTCAGTTGGGTGACCTTGGGCCAGTCAGTCTCTACGAGCCCAATTTACCTCACAGGATTGTTGTTGTAGGGAAAATAGGAGGATGGAGGTGTGTTGGATACGTTCGCTGCCTTGAGTTATTTGTAAAAATAATAAAGGCGAGATACAAATAAATATATAAATAAAGACCAGCTCTATAGTTTCAGTGTCACCTTAAAAATGTGTAGATTATATTGGTCCGAAATCCCTCATTTTTCTGCAAATGTCAGTTAAACTGGGAAATACAGACTCACTTTTCATTGCATTTGTTTCCTTGGAGTGTTGAATTCCAAATGATATCTGTGCTGCTGTTAGACATTGGGTCATCTTAAGTGTATGGCTTTGAGGAGGAACATCTAATCCAATCTGATCAGCTACTCATTCCAATGATAGACTCTTGGGCTAAGAATGGTTGTGCTGGCATATTTGTTGGTGGTAAAGTTGCAAAGCATCCCAAACATATGCTGTGGTTCTGTAAAAATGCATGGTGTAGCATGATATGAAATGTTGGATGCAAAAATCAGGTTCTTGAGAAGCTCAGCTTATTGTAGAGCCATGCTTCTCTTAGTCCTCCTTCTTGCTAATGTTGTAAAGGTATAAATTGCCATTGTTTCTCAAGGAACACCACTTCATGGCAGAAAGAACTGCGTTATATCCAATCTGGTTCTTACCAGATACCTTGCACTACATCTTCCAGAATCCCCGTGGTCTTTAGTGGCTGAGATAGCAATAGCACTTAGACTTATATACCGCTTTAGAGTGCTTTACAGCCATCTCTAAGCGGTTTACAGAGTCAGCATATTGCCCCCAACAATCTGGGTCCTCATTTAGTTGTAGTTTAGATATAGTTCAACCACCAAGATCATCTCAGATTAGGGAAATACACTATAGTACATGCCTTTCACATATAGTGTAGTTTTTACAATCTTGGTTTATCCTATTGAAAAAACATCTCTGTCCTGGGTTAATGAAAAAATCTCTCTGGGTGAAGCCTGGAAAGCCAACTTTGGCGATTAGAGTAAAGATCTGTGGATTAATCATGCTTGGCATATACAAGGATGGGATTCCCTCTCCAAAAAAAAGTAGGGAAAATCATGCAAAGTTAAGGAAGCCATGCAGATACTCCCAGTCAACATCATTTGTTCCAATTGCAGAAGGTCGCAATTTAGAACTTCATGATCCGAAGTTATACCCAAGGCGCAAACTACGTGCAACCCTGGTCACATTAGAGAATTGTCTGCTCTGCCTGGCAAGGGTCCCTTTTCCAGCTTTTACAGCTCCCAAGGAAAGAGTCTTGGCTCTCAAGATTTACAGTATTCCCACCAGAGTAGAAACAGTTGGCTTGGCAAGGGTGCAGCATTGGTACACACTACTGTGTATGAAACTGTTTCCCCAACCCACCGTACAAATGAAGAACAGTAGTAGAAATGAAAACAGACAGACAAGATGACTCTCCCATGCTAATTATAACTCCTCTCCATTCACCTAATTTATGTGATGCCACTTATCCAAAATGAACCCCCTGATTCTCCTTTCTCCCCCCCTCCCCTCTCTGTTTTTCTGGCCGTTGTTGGAGTTTGGCAAGAGAAGATCTGAGGCCCAGAAGCAATTTTCCATTTGGTGATTTATGAGGTGGCCCAGAACAGAAACAAGCCACCCTCTCTGTCTGGGTTTTTATTGCACAAACGTATTTTAAAATGCTTTGGCTTGCTCATGGCAGGGATTCCCAACCTTTTGGCAGCTAATAGGGAAATTTGGAGCTTCAGAAGCAAGTGCAATGAGGTTTACAATATGGCTAACATGGGGATAGAATAAGCTGCTCTCTCTTCCTCTTTCTTATTAGAATTATTTGCCCCAGAAGCTTCAAGTAGCACACCCACTCTATTTACAAGTTGGTAAGATCACTGCCTACCATCTGTTTAGTTTCTAAGAAGTTTCTTACCCCTTGCAAGGTGTTTTTTTTTTTCAGTTGTCTCTTCAGCAGAGGACCAGCTTCTAGGCCAGTGATGGCGAACCTTTTCGGCACTGAGTGCCCAAACTGGAACGCGTGCCGGAATGCTGAAAACCCGCAGACCAGGTGGCCGGTGCGCATGCCGGCCATCTGGTCTTTGGGTTTCCAGCGCGTGCATGCGTGCTGGCCAGCTGGTCTTCACATGTGCTGGAGCGCCAGCCACCTGGTCTTTGGGTTTCCGGTGCTCTGGCGCGCGCGAAGACCAGCTGGCCGGCGCACATGCTCTAGTGTGCATGTGCGCATGCCACCTGGTCTTCGGGTTTCCTGCGCACACATGTGTGCCGGCCAGGTGGTCTTCACGCACGCTGGAGCGCCGGAAACCTGAAGACCAGGTGATGACGGCGCGCGTGCCCACAGAGAGGGCTCTGTGTGCCACCTCTGGCACGCGTGCCATAGGTTCGCCATCACGGTTCTAGGCAATCAACTAAAGTTTTATATTCTTTTATATTCTATATATTATTCTATGTTCTGTGTCCTGTTCCTGTTCCTTCGTTTTAATGAAAAGAAATGTTAAGGTTCGTAGGGACATGGAAATAAACATGATCCTGCAGATGAGTGCATAGTTTGTAACTTATTATGGACATGCAGATTACAAACGCTTATCTTTCATTTTTATGGCTTGCCAATTGTCTCCTGTAAATAACTCACAGGGCAATAACTTTGTCATCTCATCTTTGTCATTTGTTTCTTTTCCAAACAACTCTGCAGGGTAAGTTAGACCAGAAACTACTGTTTGGCTCAATGGGTTTATGACTGATCAGGAATCTGAAATTATCCAGTTTGTCCTGGTGAAAGTGTAATGGTGTCAGCTAGCTATCAAGCTGAGGAAATCAGGAGTCCAGGCAGTTCAAATGAATATAGATTTATTGTAAGCTAATGCTCTCTACAGGAATCTGAACTACTAAGGGTCAATGCAAATTGACAGTAGATAAGAGTCAATGGAATTCAAGGTGGGCTGGACTTAGATCTCTGGTGAGCGTGACGGGACTTGAGACTGATGATGTGTTTGACCCCTCCCTCCGGCTCAGCCTGGTTATCTCCAATTCAGTAGTCCTCTAGCTGTACAGAATCTGATAAGCTGTACGCTCTGATTCCCATCACTTAAGCAATGTCATCCCGTAGAAGCCAGGACACGAGCCACCTCAGTTGCTTTGCTGCCCCATGGATAGCATTGAAATCTGAATTTAGACAGAATTTCAGGTCCTGAGGCCTCTTAAGTTCTAGATTTTTGTGCCTGTTTTAATTGTTCGGAACTGTCAGAAGTTGTTTCTGGCACAAGGTGTTTTTATTAGATTTTAATATTTCCTTTGATTGTGTACGACATCCTGGGTTGCACATTGAGAGGATGGCTGTATAAATTGATTAATTCATAAATAAATAAATAAATAAATAAATAAATAAATAAATAAATAAATAAATAAATAAATAAATAAAAAGATAAATCAATAAATTCCAGAAATTCTTTTTTTTTTAAGTTTTTTTTTTTTTACAAATATATCATTGTGTGAACAGTGTGGTACCGGAGTGTCTTACATTTTATTACAAATAGGGTTACAAAGCAATATTCTTCATATTTAGTACAATTGACACTTTTATAAAGTTTTAGTAATAATACACATATTTTGTTGAATTATAATCTTTCATTCTTTGATTATTCCATATTTCAATAGGTTATTTTTATACCAATCTACAGATTCTAGATGTCACTCCCTTTTACTACCAATAAAGTATTAATAATCATAATTGTTGTGTTTAACAAACTTATATAGTTCTAATAGTAGTACACAAATTTATGTTAAATTATAATCTTCCATTGTTTATCCCCTTTCTAATTTTTAGTTATGCCAGCGTTATTTTTTAAAAAAATATCCCCTTTCTAATCACATTTTAATACAAATAAAATAATATTCATCATATTTACATTGGACAAGTTATATAGTTCTAATAATAATACACGTTTTTGTTAAATTATCTTTCATTTCTTATCTTATTCAATATTTCAATATATTGTTTTTATATCAATCAAATTCCACATATCATTTCTTTTACTACAAGTAAGATTCCTGGAATTCTTCAATGTTTGAAGAGTTGATTTCCACATTCAAATTCTGTATAGTTTGGGAAGAGATGTTTAAACTATTGCATTTTAAATCTGCCTGAGGTCAGCTTCATTTGAGAATGCTACATAATATTAATGTAGTCTTGTGTATGTATCCTAATCTTATTCAAGGCATATTTCCTCTGTCTTGGTGACTGTGACAGACAATTACTGGGAATGCCCTAGACCCATGATGGCGAACCTATGGCACGAGTGCCACAGGTGGCACGCGGAGCCATATCTGCGGTCACGCGAGCCTCTGGAGCCTGGGGAGGGTGAAAAATGGGCCTACCAGGCCTACCGGAAGTCTGGAAACGGGCTGTTTCCGGCCTCCAGAGGCTTCAGGGAGGCCTGCTAGGCCCAAAATGGGATGCGGGGGGGTCGTGCGCACATGCGTGGGGGGGGCATTGAATTATGGGTGTGGGCATGTGCGTGTGTGCTATCGCACACACACACACGCTTTCGGCACCCAAGGAAAATAGATTCGCCATCACTGCCCTAGACTGTTCTTTTTCAGGAAAGCTCTTCACTGATTTTTAATAATAAATGGCCTTGAACTGGGCAAAAAAAAGGAATAATTTTATGCTTGCTTAATTTCTTTCTGATTAAGAAAGCTTTTATTCTTAAATGTCCATGAGGCTTCTTTCTAAACTCTTTTTCTTGGTGAATGGGAATGAGGTTAGTTATCTTATATTTTATTATTTGTTATCATGAAAGGAAATTGGGATATATGATTATTTAAAATATTATTACTTTGACTAAATGAGGTTCTCCCTCCATAGGGAGGGAGTATAATCTTTGTGACAGCCAGTTTGGTTTAGTAGTTAAGGCGTAGGCTTGAAACTGGGAGAGTGGGAGTTCTAGGACTTGCCTCGAGGCACAAAGACAGCTGGGTGACCTTGGTCCAGTCCCTCTCCTAGAAGGCAATGGCAAATCACTTCTGAAAAACTTTTCTAACAACAACAAAAAAAAAAAAAAAAAAAACCTGCAGGAATTTGTTCAGAACTCAAAACTGACTCGAAGGCACAATAAATAAATATCCTTTGTGCTCTTGTAGAATAGATTCAATCATTTTTTTCTTTATTATTCATTTTGACGAAAGAAAAATTGATTTTGATTTTTTTTAAATGTCAAATTCTCAGGTGGGTGACCGTTTTGTTCTTTGCTAGTCCAAGAGGGGTGTCTAAATGTCCAGCTTCTGTTGTACCATTAAGTTTCCAGTCATCTGTGGCTTCCTACATATCCATTGTTTCTCAAGAACAAAGATCACAAATCAACTCTTTTCTGCTAGGCTTTTCTTTAGTGTGAGTAACCATACAGAAAAATGCACAACAGAAAGCAGAAACTCAAGCAGGGGTGAAATGCTACCGGTTCGGCCTGGTCCGGGCGTACTGGTAGCGGCGGCAGCGCGAGGCTCCGCCCACCCACCCTGACGTCGCCATTTTCTTTTTTTTAACCCTCTGCGTATGCGCAAAGCGTTCTGCACATGCGCAGAGGGTGAAAAAGCACGCATGACGGGTGCGCGCACTTCCGAACCGGTAGGGAAGGTAAGTAGATTTCACCACTGAACTCAAGCAATACCATTGGTTGCCATCTCCAATAAGAAATAAGCTCAAAAACACCACTAAGTAAAAATTGGGAGGAAAAACCAACTTCTCAAACCAACTGAAACAAACTCCACGAGGAAAAGCTTTGTTTTCAAGAGAATCAAACCTCTGACAAATTGCAAAACAGATTAATTATTCTCTCTGCAATGTACAAATGGACCATGACTGGAAAAAAAAATGGACCGTTGCATTTATAAATCAGCCAGCTTGTGGGCTGTGTGTATGTGTACACACACACACACACACACACACACGCACACACACATTCCAATAGCTCTGTGACCTACATTTTTATTATGAGACATATCTGCATACAAAATCTAAACTATCTTGCCTGGCAATTGCTGACCTGTTTCTAATTTTCTTTGCAAAATGTTTGCAACTGTGCGTATTGTGTCCCAAAGTTGCTTTTCCAAAAGGCTAACTGGACTTTCGTGGTTTTTTTCCTTGAAAATGTTTCGCTTCACATCCAAGAAGCTTCTACAGTTCTGAAGAAGCTTCTTGGATAAGAAGCACACTGAAGAAACTTCTTGGATGAGAAGCACAATGTTTTCAAGGAAAAAAAACAAGAAAGTCCAGTTATCTTTTAGAATACACCTTTGGGACAACCATGACCTGGATGATTGAAAATCTTCATAGACATGTGCTTATTAATGGTTTAATATAGTTAACTTTTGCCGATTAAACTTCTTTCAAATGAAACAAAGTGAATCCCTTGATAGAACAATAAGGCTGAGGACTATAAACAAAGCCTTAATGCAACTAGAATTTCAAGGCCAGTGATTAGATAGCTCTCTCACACATGCAACGCTGTCACAAGTAGGTAAGCAATACCCAGCTGGATTAGACCCCCTAGACCAGTGGTTCCCAATGTGGGGCCCATGCCCCACAGGGGGGCAATTTGATTTTTAATGGTGGCAATTGGAACCTTGTTTAAACCAAGTTAATGGCCTTTTAGGCTTCCTCTGCGTGAGTAGGAGTTCACTTTTTGAATAGTAAGAATTATATGCCACAGGGGGGCACATCAGGATTTTAGAGATGCTTAGGTGGGGCATGGCCAAAAAAAGGTTGGGAACCACTGCCCTAGACTATCTAGTCTAGGTATCTGTTCTCACAGTGGCCAACCAACTACACAAGGCTTAGTCTCCCAGTAGATGGTCTTCACAAGCAGTCGAGCATCATCAAGGCTAACGGCAAATAACCGTTGATCCTCTGGTTTTACCTGCCTGTATCACAGCTCTTAAAAAAAGAATGCAAGTTAATGATACAGTGGAATTCAGAAACATGATAGGAAACAACCCATGCAACTTACTGAAGCATGATTTCTTCTTGAACTGATTTTATTGGTTTTAAATTTTACCTGCATCCCTCAACTACAGCTTTGCCACCAAGGTGCCAAGATTTCACAATTATACCTTGGAGTAGACACACACTGAAAAACCTTTCCAGATTCTACTGCTATAGAAACCAGGGTCCTTCCTGATATGTGAAAGCTACATATTGCATTATAAAAAAATAGATAAAGGCTCTCTGGATCAATTTTTAGCTATCTTTTTGACTGGGCAATGTAGCAGCATTTTAGTCTTCAATTATAGATGGCTAGTTGAGGTATGATGATCTATCTCCCAAACTATTTAAAGAAACAAGCAAAGTTTATATACTGCTGTTGACTTAATTTTCCCATGGTGGGTAGCCATGATGGGAAAGGAAACATTTCAATGCATTAAAATTCTTGATTAAAATAAGGACAGATTGATGACACATATACACACACCCCCTTTCCCCACAAATTAAATCTTAAATCATCCTTAGATTTGGAGCAACTTTATGTGTCTACCAAAACCTAGACCTCCACCGGGGATGGGGGATGGGGGACAGGGGGAAGTTTCCTTTAAATGTATTTCAAACTTGCTTTTTAAATAATAACAAAAACAGATATTGCAACAAAATAAATGGTTGTGCAACGACTTTCCACATCAAATGTTGGCTGTGGATATGGGAAACCAGTGGTGGCTTTCAAATGTTCAGATGTTGTTGAAGATGATTGTCATATCTAAAGATCTCCTCCACTTTAGGTGTATAGGATTCTTAGGTGAATCTGATTCCCTTTGGGAAAAGGTGGTTGCTTAGATGGATATTTGGTCTTCTCCAGCATGATGTGTCTCACCTTCTTAATCATTCAACGGTGGGCTTCGTTGCACCTTTGTAGTTACCATGATAACTCCAATTGTAATCTGCAACAGATTTTTCAAACATCCAAGTTCGTAGACAAAGTTACAGTTCTTCAGCGATGTACAGGCTAACCCATGGCATACTGCGCATCACATTGCCTAGTGCAGCAGTCCATGCCTGCTGCGTGCACACATTGGTTATCAAATTGTCAAGATTCATTTGCCTCATTTATTTCAATTTTAAATGAGCATTGTTTTCTGGCATATATGATTCATCTTTCCTCTTGGATTTCATAAATCACGATACCTTAATGAAAACTGAAATGGAATTGTGTGGTATTACTGCTCCAGTATTAGGCCGTCTTCCTCCCTCTCTCCCTCCCTGTTCCTTACTTCCTTACTACCCTCCTTCCTTCCTAACTGGAAAGGCTAAAAACAATAGATTTCAGTTTTCCACAAAACAAAACAAACCTAAGCAACAATCTGACCATTCCTAGACTTTTGCTCTAGTTGATACATTAAGGGACATGTGCTGAGTCACCCATCACAATTCACATGCCTAAGTTGACTATACTTAAAATACACTAGTGATATTGTTGTGAAAATTGATTGCTGCAATCAAGACGTACAATTGGTGTGACTCATATGTTTTTTCTCCTCTTTGCTTTTTATTGCTTATGCCTTGCATCCTTTCATTCCCCCTTTCAGTTTTCACTCCTCCCCACCCCAGTAGCTCCTTCTCCTCATTTGACAACCTTCATAGATAGATAGATAGATAGATAGATAGATAGATAGATAGATAGATAGATAGATAGATAGATAGATAGATAGATAGATAGATGATAGATAGATAGATGATAGATAGATAGATAGATAGATAGATTTGAATTTAAGTTGTGAAATGAATGGATGGATGGAGAGGGAGAGGGAGTGGTGTAGACAGACAGACAGACAGACAGATGAAAATTGACAAGAGGCATTTGCAACATTATAATTTGCAAGATAAAAACTAAGTTTGAAAATGCCAAAATAGAAAAATTAGCATTAATTAAATAAATTTTAATAATCAGCAAATGAATTATAATATTTTATAAAAACAATCCTATTGTAGAAAAACAAAGAGCTAAATCCACAATTCCAGACAGGAGAGAGTGTCTTTGGTTGACACTAAAACAATTGTAGTGGTGCGGATGGTAGTTTTTAAACAAGGAGATAAAATAACACAGTTTGTACAATTAAGGCTTTCAAAAATGATTCTTAGCAGGTACATATAGGAGAAGTTAGTACTCTAGGTATCCAGGTAAGTGGAAACATCTAGACAAACTTGATTGAACTTTAATAGCTAAGCAGGATCAGACCTGTTTAATACTTTGATGAGAGTATACCAGAAAATCCCGAGACTGTAATTTATTTTTTATTCTGAAGTCAAAAAACAGTCCAGAAAAAAAAAAAAAGCTGTGACCAAAGATTTGCCAATTCTTGGTGAGAAAACTACACGAATATGCCCATGAAGTCAAGCTTCACTTGAAAGAGACTTTCCACAGTATCTTTATTCCTTTAGATATTGTAATGTAGGCAGTCACATCCATGAAAAAATTTGCACACTCCATGTTGTCTTCCATGGTGTGTTATTTCTTAGCAGTGGGAGAGCTAGGTTGCGAGAATAGAGCATCATAAACTGATGGCCACTTGCAGTGATGGCAACCTTTGTGAATTGTGTCTGATTGAAGAGGATGAAATGAAATACCTAATGTGAAGTGAGTTAGACAATATACAAATAAATGAGAAAGGAAACAAACGGTTACTTTATTACTTTATTCATTAGTAATGAATAATCGGAAGACATGGATGAAATTCTAGGTCAACTTTCAGTTAACGTCATTCATTTGATCAAATTGCTATCTTGGAGTGCTTTGTATAAGACTTTGAAGTGATGAGGATGGTTCTGATGGTGCTTTATGTCTTCTGCTGGAACCCCCCCCCTCCCCAAAGTATATCCATGTGAATAGATCATGAAGAAACAGAAGTTCAGATGGTCACTGAACAAATGGTCGTAACTCAAGGACTACCTGTATTATAGAAATGCTACCATTGAATGATCTTTAGGTCATTTCAATAAATTATCATTGGTAATTTCATCTATTTTTATCTTAACAGGAATACTTTGGAAGACTTTTGAATATATTTTAGTATATATAGCAATCTTTAAATCAATTTCAGTGTCACTGCTGTATGAATAATGGGTAGAAAGTGAGGGGGGGAAAACACTTTTACTCAATTTTGGGTAATTTGCAGAGGTTTGGAAGCTGTAGAGAAATAATAGAACTGTTCAATTTGTGGGCAGCACATTATCTGATTCCTATCTTGCACAGCTAAAGTATACCATGGGAACCACCACAATTTAAACATGAAATTCTGTTCTCAAGGTCCCCCCCCCCCCGGCTACTTCAACAAACACTCTTTGCACTTAATTCTTGGGCTGGATTTTTGCTTTCTACCATCTATTGGGTGTTTTGGGAACCTAGTCTACAGTAAGTTCTACGCATTGCCTGAGGTTACTAAAGACTTCCCAGGTAAAGTAGCTATTAGTGCAGATGAAATTGGAGATAGGCAAGGTAAGAAGAAACGCAGGAGTGACCCCCAGAAGAGTGAACGTGGAAGCTGTCCAGTTTCATAGGTTCTAAATTCCCAAGGTCCTCTCCTCTCTTTCAGATGGAGACTTAAAAGAAAGAGATGTGTAAAAGATCAGTCTGCTGTGACTTTAAGTGTAAAATCCATTTTAGTAGCAGGAAGCTATTATATGGTTAGAACAGTTATTTTTATTGTCTGTCTGGGCATGGTTTTTAACTGCAGGCACAAAATAAATCAATAGCACCGTAAAATGACTCTTGCCTCCTGCCCATTCTAAAGGGATTCTGTTGGGCTCCTAGCTTCGTCCAGCCTGCTAACCTGGCATGCCGAATTACACCCCTACAAAGGGAGAGGATTTGGGCCATTTTTGTGCAAAACTCACATCGTGGGAATCTCCTGTGCTGTCTCCAGGCTGGTGCCGACAAAATCAGTTATGGAAAAATAGAGAAACCCTATTTTCAAAGGGTATGGGATGTATTCTGTGGCCAGGAGACTTTTAAAAAGGGTGGGCATGTCAATATGTAATAAATAAACAAGTTGCATTCAAATACTTTTCTCTCCACGTCCCTGAAATTGCACTAAGCCCCTGAAGATGAAATCTATTTATCTGACATACATTTATGTTTGTTCTGGAATAGCAATCTTTGGACACTTCTGAATATGGTAACAGAATTTGCAAATTTAAAAAATCAATTGAAAACCAGGAAAGTGCACAAAAAAGCATTATATTTAGACTACTGAAAAAAGCGGGTACAAAATTGAAGATATCAGAAGTCATTTGCCACGTATTTCTTTTCTGGAGAGATGCGAAGAGTCTGGAATTCTGTACACCCTGCAATCATATTAATCAGCCTTTTCTTTACAAGCCTTTAAGAGAAACCCTAATGCATAATTCATTGATTTTGAATAAATGGGTAAGGGAGGTGGTTCCTGATTTCTTTTTCAATTGCTTTTTGAAGGAGGTATTTTGTGGTCCTTTTTTAAACATTCAGGCAGCTTTATTGAGTATTAATTTTTTTTTTAACTTTTTTGGTTCTGAAAGTTGATTGAGTTGGCCCATCCATCAGCAGTCACGTGATGCAATCAAAATTATAGTGTGGCCATGCAAGCTGCACCTTTTCCCTTCATATAAAAAATATGAAGAACGGTTGCAAGAACTACGTATGTCTAGTTTAATGAAAAGAAGGACTAGGGGAGACATGATAGGCAGTGTTCCAATATCTCAGGGGCTGCTACAAACAAGAGGGAGTGAAGCTATTCTCCGAAGCACCTGAGGGTAGGACAAGAAGCAATGGGTGTAAACTAATCAAGGAGAAAAGCAACTTAGAACTGAGGAGAAATTTCCTGACAGTGAGGACAATTAATCAGTGGAACAACTTGCCTCCAGAAGTTGTGAATGCTCCAACACTGGAAGTTTTTAAGAAGAGATTGGATAACCATTTATCTGAAGTGGTGTAGGGTTTCCTGCCTAAGCAGGGGGTTGGACTAGAAGACCTCCAAGGTCCCTTCCAACTCTGTTATTATATTATATTATAGACCATGATGTCACATGTCTCTCCCAAAAGTGCTGACAAAACAGTGAGAGCCTGGGGATGTTGTTATGTTATCAGAAGGGAACTAACCAACGACTGTAACTAACGAAATATGCAAATTATTGGGCGCTAAGGAATGTCAGTAGGCAAAGACCTCTTCTGTTTTTCTGGAAGCCACAACATTTGAATTCTATTTTCTTCTGCTTTCTGGGCTCTTGATAGCCTTCCAGAAGTTCTGAATGCTCTGAGAAGAAGAATGCTAGATTGTATGAACTTTTTCCTAAGATCCAGCAAGGTTTTTCTCCTGTCTATAGATCCACTAGAAATGTTCTTTCGCCATCAATCAGGGGAGCATTGCTAAGGTAGAGAAAATATAGAAATTGGGAAAATGTACCAAATCTTTGGATAGCATGCTATATTCCTGGAACAGAATATTTGATATATACTGTACATCTGCATTGATCATTGCCATATAAAATCTATGCCCAGGGAATAGGCAGTAGCCATGTGATGTAGGCTGTCCCATGCCAAACAGGAGTGCATGATTAATTATGCATTATCAAGTCATTGTTGACTCTTAGCAACAACATAGATTTTTCTCCATGATGATCTGTTGCTGCAATGCATTGTCCTTCAATGTTCCAACATTGCACCCATCGCCATTGTAATTGAATCCACCCACCTTACTATTGGTGATCCTCTTCTTCCCACTCCTTCCATCTTTCCTAGCATTAGAGGCTGGAGACTCTCATATGAAGAACGGTTGCAAGAATTGGGTATGTCTAGTCTAGTGAAAAGAAGGACCAGAGGAGACATGATAGCAGTGTTCCAATATTTGAGGGGCTGCCACAAAGAAGAGTGGGTCAGCTTATTTTCCAAAGCATCAATTGGCAAGACAAGAAGCAAGGATGGAAACTAATCAAGGAGAAAAGGGTGGAAACTAATCAAGGAGAGGACCAACCTAGAACTAGAGAAATTTCCTAACAGTGAGAACAATTCACCAGTGAAATGGCTTGCCTTCAGAAGTTGTGAGTGCTCCATCACTGGAGGCTTTTAAGAAGAGAGTGGACAACCATTTGTCTGGAATGGTATACTGTCTCCTGAGCAGGGGATTGGAATAGAAGACCTCCAAGGTCCCTTCCAACTCTGTTATTCTGTTAAGAGCCTTCTCCAGAGAGTTGGATCTTTGCATCATGTCTCCGAAGTAGTGGTAGAAGTTTAATTGCACTTTCCCAGTGAGACATAAGTTTAGCTGTCCATTTCAGTAATTGCAAGATTTTTATCTTTTTTTACAGTCCTTTCCCTCCTGTTCTTTCTCTGCTTGTGGCTACTGTAAGGTGTGCTGTATTATCTGATGCAATTTGGCTGGAAGTTGTCTTACTGTTGATCCTCCCCCAGAGAAGTATTGATTTGATGAAAGGGACTTCCTTATTCAACAACTGGTGTGGCCCTTGCAACGCCTGCTTTCACCCCAGATCAGTTCAAAGTAGTACATAATAGAAACATTTTTTTGGAAGCCAAAGTACAAGTAGTCCTTGACTTATGAGCACAACTGAGACCAGAATTTCTGCACTAAGCAAGGCAGTTGTTAAGTGAGTCATGTCCAATTTTGCAACCTTTTTATCCTGGTTGTTAAGCGAATCACTGCAGTTATTAAAATCAATCATGCAGTCATTAAGCGAATCCAGCTTCTCCCTTTAACGTTTAACGTTGCACCTGAGAAGTTTGCAGATGGTAGTCAGATGACCCTGGGATGCTGCAACTGTTGTAAATACATGCTGGTTGCCAAGAACCCAAATTTTGATCATGTGACCATGGGGATGCTGTGAGAGTCATAAGTATGAAGACTGGTTGTAAGTCACTTTTTTCAGTGCCATTATAACTGAAAAATCGCTAAATGAATGGTTGTTAATCAAAGACTACTTGTCATTGGATATTTTTTTGAAGCTGGTTGTTCTTAATCTCCAGGACAGACAGATTCCCACTGATTATCAAGCAATAAGAACTAAAATAGCCAGGGACTCAATTAAAGTTGAGAACACAATATGAATTGTGTGTGCCTATTGTCAACTTTCCCCAAAGATTTATACACAATGAAGCAGGGACTGCTTAGCGACATATTTTAATTTAATTAAATTTCCTGTTGGAGTGATGTCTGACCAATCAATAATATTAATGTTTTTTGCAATTTAGAGATTAAAGCATGGATGAGCAGACAAAAGAATTGCACACCTTAATTCAGGCCAGGCATTCTTGAAATAAGATTCTCCAGCATTTATCTTTCTTGGAGCACATCTGTCAGGGAGAGGGTATGAGAAGTTCCTAGTGTGCCACCTGTGGAGTGCATATATTTACCACCACAAGAATGGGAATTTTAACCTGTGCAATCCAAAAATATCCAAAGCGTTGTCGCAAGAACCCCTTGACTCTACAACCTGTGTATACGTTTTGGGACTGGACCATCCAAAGTCCTAACAGGTGGGCATCATGAGATGAACTCTAGGAGTGCCTTGACATATTTTAGAAGAAGGTTGTCATTTTGTCCATGTGTTTTTTGGCTCTTTCTGTAAGTGTGATCTCTGCTATTTGTTGTTCTTCCTTTCCTGTTTCAGGATCAGAGAGATGCTTTGCTGAATTATCATTTTTAATAGTTCCTGATAATATAAGGAAATGTTTTTTCTTTCACTTCCTCCTGTTTTGAACACCACAGCACAGAGGGCTTTGCCCTTCAAGATCACTGTATGCTTCCAAGGAACATTGGAGCAAACCCGCCCAAAGTGAACAAATTTAATTGGGGGCTGCAAACTGATGTAGGATTTGAAAAGTCAATGAGGCAAGAGAGAGGGGGAGAAAGGGTGATGATGCAGATGCAAATTGCATGTGAGACAGATTACAAGTATCTCATCAATTAGCTATTGTAGTGTGTTAAAAACCCATTGTGTTTGTTGAGACCTTTCAAGATGGTGTGACACTATTTGATGTACCTTACTTCAGCAATCTCTTGCTCTATGATGTTGGTGTAATTTTGTTGTTCTAGGACAGCGGTTCTCAACCTGTGGGTCGCGACCCCTTTGGGGGTCGAACGACCATTTCACAGGGGTCGCCGTGCGCGTTAGCCCGCCATCTTGGTGCCACCGTCACTGCAGGGGTGAAATGCTCCCGGTTTGGCCGTGCCTGTGGGTCGCCGGACAGCCGGTAGCGACACAAGCGGGAGACTTCGCACACCCGCCCGGACGCACGCCGCCATTTGGGTTCTTTTACCCTCTGCGCATGCGCAGAAAGCTTTACGCATGCGCAGAGGGTTAAAAAAAAGAAAATGGTGACGTACGGGAGGGTGGGCAGAGCCTCGCGCTGCGGCCGCTACCGGTTCTCCGAACCACCAGATGCCACCGCTACCGGTACGCGAGCATTTCACCCCTGGTGCCACGCCCCCTTTGTCACCTCATCCCGCGTGGGGAGGGGGCGGGGAGGGGGGTCACGGCAGCGGGGGGTCGCAGCGACGGTGGGGAGGTCACGGGGGGGTCGCGCCATTAGAAAGGTTGAGAACCACTGTTCTAGGATAACAACATAGACATGTGTAATCAAGTGTGCTGAGAGATTGAACTTCTCTGATTTTACTTTGTCCATTTTGGGGGGGGGCATACTGATGGAGATTATAGTAATTCTATTTAGTGGACTACAGCTCATGATTTATAATGCTGAAGGCTAGAATTTGTTGAATATACTGATGTGAAGCAGGGACCTCTGCATTTTATTACTGTCCCAGAACCATACAAAAAGGATATAGGATGGATAAAACATGGCTGGCTGGGGAATTCTGGAAGTTGAAGTCCACAAGTCTTAAAGTTGCCTAGGTTGGACACCCCTGATGTAACTCCTCAGTTCAGAACTCAGCAGAATGGATTTTGGAAGTTCTAAAACACTGTGTAAATTCCATCTTCATGGTGACCCAGCTTAGTCTGATTCCCTAGATGTTGGTACAATTATGACTTACCATTTGCTGAAGACACCATACAAATTCAGACCTAGAATCAATCCTATATATGACTTCTATACAGACCTGACTTCTGTAAAAAATTTAATCTTCTTTGCAACTGAAGGAGAGATTTAGAGCAGCTCTAGAGATCTGGAGCAGAACGTGAAGGAATCTCCTTCTGGGTTCTAAGAGATTGCTGGGCAAATAAATTCACTAACTGAGGACTACATTAATTAATTAATTAATTTCATACATTGCATTGCTCTAACTCAGCCAATTATCTAACACCGTATTTTATCTTATAAAAGAGCTAATTTGTCTTATGCAGTGGGAGGCAACCCAGACTATCTAGACTTAATTTGGACTTTAATAATTTGTTGCCATCTTCCATGCTCATAGGTGTTGACAGAAGCTGACTTGTTTTGCTTCATTTTTGGTTTACATTGGGCTAATTGATAATATGCTGAAGAAATGCAAAAAATATGGTGATGATGATGACTGGACTGAGTACAAATCTGTCTCCTTAGCTATAAACTGACCAGTTTATGGAGCTCCTTTTTTTCTTTCTTTTCTTCTGTTATGGTTAACCAAGCCAAGGGGTAAAATTGCCAAAACTCCTATAATAACATTTTGCAATGCAAAGTTTTGCTGTTCAGAATTCCAGCCATTTCAGTCCATTTTGCATGCCACCTTCCTTCTCCATTATACTCTATCCCAATCTTCTTGGTTATGGAGCAGGCTTAATCCAGCTGCTTTGATTTAAAAAAAAAAAACCAGAACTATAAATGTATTTATAACTACTCTCAAAAAGATTGGAAGCTGTTTCTTTATCATCTCTCTTTTCCTTTTTTTCCCCCCTTCCTTTTTTCTTTTTTTCTCACTATTTACTATTATTTTTTATTATCTTTATTTTCTTTTATGGTTCTTACCTTGTTAAATATTTCTTCAAGAATAATGATGAAAAAATACCTTGCTCTTGGGGGGTGAATTCTTGTGGTTACACAATCTAAGGAGCTCTTGCTTAAACATCGGAATAGGAATGTTTACGGGGGAGAACATGGGATAGTCATAAATATATTTCTGCTTTTCTCTGTCCTCTTAGAATGTCAAAGGTGGAATTGCCAAAGAATAACAGTAAATTCAGAACAGGATGGAGGTATTGTTTAACAATGAGGGCTCCATTGCTTAAAATGTGGAGGGCAGCTGAGAACTGTAGAGTAGACAATACAGTTAAATAATGATGTCTTTAAAGTACCTGACATTGGGGGCATTTTTTCCGTGTGTGTGTGTGTGTGTGTGTGTGTGTGTGTGTGTGTGTGTGTAGGGTGCTTTCTTGCATTAAGAAGCCTAACTGAAGCTTTACACTGCTTTGTGTTTGCTTTTCTGATAAATGTTGACAAGAAATTACATAATGTTGAGGAGGGGGGTGGGACTTGTATTTTGCCGAAATGTCTGCGAAAGAGGAATTCAAGATTAACACTGAGACTGTGTTCTTTGTAGCAATCCAAAAGAAATGTCTTCATACAAGATTTGGTGTGTAGAATGCATTGTTTCATGCACACAATTCCAATGTAGTGATGGCTTTTAAAGGGGGTTATGCACATTCATAAAAGAGGAATAATCTACCGGTTGTTTTTTACGATAGAGGGAATTTCCAGGCTGATCAGCAAAATTATGTTGATTACCCTCTTCTGAGAAGAAATGATTGTTGAGAGCTTTCTGCCTGTAGACGTCTTAGGAATATTGGCTGATCACAGCTACTCAGTGTTGGCCATGTTGTGAGAAGGACGATTCCCCCAGTAGTTTATTTCACCATGTTTGGTAATGAAAGCCACCAAGCTCAGAGAGCACCAAGGACCACACAGTTCAACCCTGAACTACAGACATTCTCTGCTATCAATTGTTTGCAAGAGACACTTTAGATTAGAGCTTCCAACTTTCGTAGAATTGTTTGAGCATGCTTGAGTTACAGCTAGTCTTTGATTGCGCCTGGTAAATACTGTTGAAAATTTATCCAAACTGACTGGCATTGGATCCTGCATGCAGCACAGGTATAATAAATTAATGTTGCTTTTGTTGTTGTCATCATTATTTGAAGACCATTTAAAAACAACATACGGAGTCTAAACTACAACTTCTCCACATTAATAAAAAGCAGTCTGTGAAAGCTTTGATTGATCAAAGACATGATGAGCAACACAAGTCAATATCTGTGGGCCCATCTGTTGATGACAGTGGTCTATGGTAGGTAAATGGATTAATGAATGAAATGGAAAAAAAGAGGAGAGATCAGCACATGGGGAGGATGTAGCACGGATGAACGAAGAGAGTCTGATTGCATAGAATGGAGTTGATAAATATACCCAGAGAAATGACAGCGTTAAGTTGAATTGTAAATGAAAGAGCTAAAACGTATATCTGAAATTATGAATTGGAAAAATGCAGGTTTTTGTGGGTGTGTATGAAAATAGGAATCCCAAGGTGATTGTTATTTTTTACACTCCTGTGGTGATAAACAAAGAAACCTAAGTGAATTTGGGCAAAAATGCACAACATTCTAAATGTGTTTGCTATAAAATAAAGCATAAACTGTTGGGACCCAGTTTATGGTATATTTTTTATCTAAAAATATAAATAAAATAAAATATGGAATGTTGTGTGCTTTTGCAATTCTGGTTAGGCTGGGGGTTGGACTAGATGACCTCCAAGGTCCCTTCTTCCTACTCTGTAAATCTGTTAAAATTGTTAAATGTGTTAAATCTGTTGCTGGTGCCGTTTTGTGTACTTTTGCATTGTGTGTGAGTCAGTACAGCTGCTTTTGCATGGTGTGTGAGCCAGTTGTGTTGTTGTGTGGTGTGTAAAGTGCAAAAGTTTTTTTTCAGCTCTTTGTTGCTCTGTGAGGCTCATGCTTGTGACAGGGGCCATTTTGTGTGCTTTTGCATGGTGTGTGAGCCAGTACAGCTGCTTTTGCATGGTGTGTGAGCCAATTGTGTTGTGTGTGTGTGTGTGTGTAAAGTGTGAAAGGGGTTTTTTTTTGTCCTTTTGCATGGTGTGTGAGTCAGTACAGCTGCTTTTGCATGGTGTGTGAGCCAGTTGTGGTGTTGTGTGTTGTGTGTGTGTGTGTGTGTGTAAAGTGTAAAAGGTTTTTTTTCCAGCTCTTTGTGACGTCGACTTGGCCATGCCCACCTGGTCACCTGACCACCAAGTCACGCCCATCCGGCCACATGACCACCAAGCCACACCCACCTGAAGCCACACCCACAAAATAAGCCACGCCCACAGAACCGGTAGGGAAAATTTTCACATTTCAACCCTGTGTTGGGTGCATGAATGGAGGAAAGAGAAATGAAGAAACAAAGAGAATAACAAAATAAAACAATAAAAAATTGAGAGTGAAAGTAAAATATTGGAGAAAGAGAAAGACTAAGACATGTAAGTAGCAGAAGACATAATTAAATTGAGATAAGGAAAGAGAAGGATGAAATAGCATGGAACAGAGTGAAAAAACAACAATATTACAGAGTGTCACAGAAATATCTAGAGTTACACTAGGAAATATGAAAAAAAATGCTTGATGGAATAGTAAAAGGGAAAAAGGTTGAGAATGAGAAAGGATTGCTGCAAAAAGGAAGGATAAAAGAATGTGTAATGTTTATACAGAGAAAAAAATAATTCTAAGGAAGGTCATTGTAAACAAACAAGGAATGCTGAAGATTAAAAGAGAGAAAATGCAAAATAATTTTTGATAGAAATGAAGGATTGTATGAGAAATGGGAAAGAAGACTAAAGGGGCCTTCTGTAGCAGGAATAGAATTAAAAGTGATTAAACAATTTGGATGAAAGTGAGGTAAGAAAATGTAGAAAGTGTTTTCTAAGGATATTGTTGATTGCACAGCCAGAGGTTTAGATTGGATTTGGTATTTTTATCCACCTATTGAGGTATTCGTCACCTCGAGGTATGGTTTGTCAAACAGCCATTACTGTTGTTGCTGTTATTGTATTTTTATCCCATATCTTTTTGAGGGTGACAGTGAGGGTAAAGAAATCCAAAAATGAAAGTGATTTGTTGAAGAGCAGAACAAAAACTAGCACCCAAAAGTTGATTAAAAAAAGCAACCCATAACTGCTGTCAAAATGTTAACAGGGTTGCAAGGGTGCGGTGTAAATGGTGTGAATAAAAACATATTAAAATATGGCTGTGGTTTGCTTATAGAGCGGTTGTGCAATGGGTCAGCCTATGTATCAGCTATGCCTGATGATTTGAAGATTGCCATCACTGTTCCCTATAGAACAGTGATGGCGAACCTATGGCACGCGTGCCACAGGTGGCACGCGGAGCCATATCAGAGGGCACGCGAGGCATTGCCCTATGTCAGCTCCAGCGCGCATGTGCGCGCTGGCCAGCTGATTTTCGGCCTTGGGGAAGGCCGTTTTGCCCTCCGGAGGCTTCAGGGAAGCTTCCTGAAGCCCCGGAATGCGAAAAACGGCCCAACGGGCAAACCGGAAGTTCGGAAAAACGCACTTCCGGTTTGCCGTTGGGCTGTTTTTTGCACTCCGGAGGCTTCAGGGAAGCTTCCTGAAGCCCCAGCGTGCGAAAAACAGCCCAACGGGCAAACCGGAAGTACGTTTTTCCGAACTTCCGGTTTGCCCGTTGGGCCGTTTTTCGCACTCCGGGGCTTCAGGAAGCTTCCCTGAAGCCTCCGGAGGGCAAAACGGCCTTCCCCAAGGCCGAAAACCAGCTGGCCAGCGCGCACATGCACGCTGGCGCTGACATAGGGCAACGCCTCGGGTGCCCTCAGATATGGCTCAACGTGCCACCTGTGGCACGCGTGCCATAGGTTCGCCATCACGGGCCTATGGGATCTCCTATATCTGGCCTAGTCGCAGAAGTTATTATGGGCCTTTTTTTGCACTCCGGAGGCTTCAGGGAAGCTGCCTGAAGCCCCGGAGTGCGAAAAACAGCCCAACGGGCAAACCGGAAGTACGTTTTTCCGAACTTCCGGTTTGCCCGTTGGGCCGTTTTTCACCGTCCCAGGCTTCAGTGAGGCCTTTGCGCATTCACGGGGGGGGTGCATGCGCAGGGGGCAGCTTGGGGGTTTTGCGCATGCGTGGGGGGAGGGAATGGGTGTGGGCACGCACACGCGCTAGCGCGTGTGCGCACACCCCCTTTTGGCACGCGGACCAAAAAAGGTTCGCCATCACTGCTATAGAAAGAAAAAGATAAGTGTATTTACAAAAACTACAGACAAATTAGCTTATTAACACTGCCTGGGGTAGTGTTTGGTAGAATTTTGATTGTATGCTTATCCACATTTCTGCTTTGTGGTCATTGAGAAAGATAAGAAAGAGGAAGCTAGCTTAGTGTCTCTGTGTGTGAGTACGTGCAGCTCAAATTTGGTGGCAAATACAAGAGCGATATAGCATGAACGCAAAAAGTATGCAAGAATAAATAAGAAGCTTAGGAAAAAGTTAAGCACAAATTGGGGGTAAGACAAGAATGTGTGAGAACCGGCAAATACCACCTCTGGTACCACCAGAGTGGGGTGGGAATGGAGATTTTGTAATATCCTTCCCCTGGAGTGGGGAGGGAATGGGGATTTTGCAGTATCCTTCCCCTGCCACACCCACCAATAGCAATAGCAATAGCAATAGCACTTAGACTTATATACGGCTTCATAGTGCTTTACAGCCCTCTCTAAGCGGTTTACAAAGTTAGCATATTGCCCCCAACAATCTGGGTCCTCATTTTACCCACCTCAGAAGGATGGAAGGCTGAGTCAACCTTGAGCCGGTGAGATTTGAACCGCCGAACTGCAGCTAGCAGTCAGCTGAAGTAGCCTGCAGTGCTGCACCAAGCCATGCCCACCAAGCCACACCACGCCCACCAAGCCACGCCCACAGAACCGGTAGTAAAAAAAATCTGGATTTCACCACTGCTCTTTATAGGTTTGAAAACAGATATTGTGGTTTGGCTGAGAAACCAAATAATTTGCAGTGACTGCTAGATATCAATTAATTCATGTGTCAAAGATTGATAGGGAAAAAGGAATGAACAATTGCAAGTTTTCTATAAACAGGGAGAAAATCTGCAACAGTCTTTCCCAACCATAGCAATTTTAAGGGTTTCAAATCTCAGAATTCCACACAGTTGGAAATTGCCAAAATGTGGAAAATACGGATTCAGCACAAGAAAATGAAATTATGTACATTAATAGAATGTTTATTAGAAGAAGAGAAATGAAGAAATTATACAATATACAAATGCTGATAGAAATGAAGTGACTAGTACTGTAGTCCAGGGATGGGTTCCACTTACCTTCCCTACCAGTTCGCATCGCGATGGAAGTGCATGTTTTGCACGTGCGCCTACGTCACGTCAGGGAAATGACCCTCTGTGCATGTGCAGAAGCCTCTGCGCATGCGCAGAGGGTTCTTTGCCAGTCGCGCGACCGGAGAACCAGTTCGGGGGGCGTGGACAGCCGGCCATCGCTGCCAGTTCGGTGAGCGGGTGAAAATTTCCGCCACCAGTACGGGCAAACCAGTCTGAACCGGCAGCAACCCACCACTGGTGTAGTCCTTTTGCAAGGTAAGGACGTTTGTCCGAAGAGGCGAAAATGTAGAAGCGTAGAAGAACATGTCTCTGCCCTTGCAGAAACGCTTGTAATTACATCAGGAGAAGCTTCACAGCACAAAAGGGGTATTAAAAGAGCGTGTGGTAAAACAAGAAGAGATGTGGGTAAAAAAAAATAATGAATGGATGTTGAACGAACAAGAACTTGAGCACAAAAGTGAGGAACTGGGAGAAGGGAGAAGTACACAGAGGCAATTTTGTCATATAGAGAGAATGAATGAGGATCGAGTTGCACAACAAATATATCAAGAAAAATTGAATGGGTGGAGAGGAAGTTAAAAAAAAAAAGAAGGTCATGGCTGGGTGGAGTTGATGAATGAGAAGTTTAAAGAACACAAGGCAGTGTATGGAGTGGAATAAGGATTTGGTGAAAGCAAGTATAGGTTGCAAGGAGATAAATGTATGGAAAAATATATAGTGAATGGGCTAAAGTTTTAGTATTTCCCCCCCCCCTTTTTTTTTCTTAATTTCTTTGGCTTTCCATTTCTTACTCCATTCCTGCATAATGTCACTTACTCCAGAAGGGAATGGGTGTGTATATATACTCATCCATGGCCATATTGGTAGGGGAACTTTGAGTCCAAACATTTGGATGAGGTCCCTGTTTAGAGACAACTGCTATACTGTAAACGTTGTCCAGAGTTATTAAAATGGTATCCAGAATGGTCATGATTTTCACAAATAGGTCTTCTATAATTTACGCTTCTGTAATTATGAAGAACTCTCATTCCCAGCAATAACTGGGAACTGGGATGGAAACTAATCAAGGAAAGAAGCAACCTAGAACTAAGGAGAAATTTCCTGACAGTGAGAACAATTAACCAGTGGAACAACTTGCCTCCAAAAGTTGTCTGTGCTCCATAACTGGAGACTTTTAAGAAGAGTCTGGACTGTCACTTATCTGGAATGGTGTAGGGTCTCTTGCTTGAGCAGGGGGTTGGACTAGAAGACCTCTAAAGTCCCTTTCAACTCTGTTATTTGGTTCTGTTAACTGGCAAGAGGCTCAAAGGATAACTCCATTGCTTCCTGAAACCTATTTGTCCCCCCACCCCCACCCCCACTCTATAGAAGGACAACATGGAGGAGTGGGAAACGCAGGGAGACTGAAGCCAACTTTTTGTGTATGTCATCGTTCTGGAACAGTGCTGCTGACCTCAGATTCCCCTCCCACCCTGTTTAATAGCATGCTGAATTTAGTCTGATTAAGGCTGGGAGTGATGGAATGTAACAGGCAGATGCAAGGTCAGGCTGAATTTATCTGAGCGACTGAAGCTTCTTGCTACTTTAAACAAGATAGTGCAGTCACTCTGCCAAACCTCCTTGTAGGGCAGCGGACAGGTCAGGGGAGATAATTTTCAAGGAACTGCACATTGCAAGACGGCAGTTTTGTAACAAAGGGGAGGATTTTTAATTTGGATGTACATCTTAGCAGTTACAAGTGGAGTTGACATGGCAAGCAATCTCCCCCCTTCCCTTACAAAAAGAGAAAAAAAATTACTTTGAATGCTTTTTACCCCTCCAGTCAAGAACAGGTCAGACTAACCTGTTCTGCTTCAATTTGGAGTCAGGCTGTTCACATATCTGCTCCAGCCTTCCATTCTCAATTTCCACCGGCTCCTGAAGTTCATTCTGGACCTGTTAGCAATGATCTTTTTCTGACCTGGAATTATGATTTCGTGCTGTATTTTAAATATACACCAAATTCAACCATTGCTGTCAAAGTGTTGGTTAAAAGTGCTATGTGTTCACATAGCATTCTGTGGCCAAACCTGCAAGTGGTATTAGAGCTTAAGGTAATGGCCCGGGTCACACACCTTGCCAAGACAGTGACTGGATACCTGAAACAGGAAATTATGAATTGCTCAGCTTGTTTAGGATCTAGATTCACAGATTGGGGAAGCCGTTTTCTGAGTAACTTGAGCTGAGAGACGACTCAGTAAGAGGAACAGAATAACAGAGTTGGAAGGGACTCTGGAGGCAGAGGTGGGATTCAGCAGGTTCTGATCAGTTCTGGAGAACCGGTAGCGGAAATTTTGAGTAGTTCGGAGAACCGGTAAATACCACCTCTGACTGGCCCCGCCCCCATCTATTCTCTGCCTCCCGAGTCCCAGCTGATCGGGAGGAAATGGGGATTTTGCAGTAACCTTCCCCTGGAGTGGGGAGGGAATGGGAATTTTGCAGTATCCTTCCCCTGGAGTGGGGTGGGAATGGAGATTTTACAGTATCCTTCCCCTGCCATGGCCACCAAGCCACGCCCACCAAACCACACCACGCCCACCAAGCCACACCCACAGAACTGGTAGTAAAAATTTTTGAAACCCACCACTGCTTGGAGGTCTTCTAGTCCAACCCCCAGCACAAACAGGAGATCCTACACCATTCCAGACAAGTGGTTGTTCAATTTCATCTTAAAAACTTCAGTGATGGAGCACCCACAACTTCTGGGGACAAGCCGTACCGCTGATTAATTGTTCTCACTGTCAGGAAATTTCTCCTTAGTTCTAGGTTGGATCTCTCCTTAAGTACAGGTCCCATTCAGAACTAGAAGCTGGGTCTTCTTAGTCAGCTGAGCCACATGAAGAGAACAGGAGGGCAAAGAAAATGGGAAGTGAGGACAAACACTTTAAGGCACAGAAGGTTCAACTTGAATCTCTCCAACTGAAATGTGCACATGCAGGTTGCGTGCTCAAAATGGTAAACATTGTGCAAAAAAATCCCAGAAGGGAATGGGAATTGTTAAAGCCAACAGCCTTATGTCTGAGGAAGACTATGCTAGAGATGTTTCGTGGAAAAACCCCGAACCTGCATAAAGTAAATTCACATTTAGGGGAAAGTTATAGCATAGTTTTGTGAGTGTGTTTCTTCTTGTTTTTTGTACACCAGCATCCATGTAAAACAGAAGAGGGCAACCTTTGATGCCTTCTTCTTTGGGCATCCAAAAGCTTCTTTAGGTATAATCCTAAAATTACAAAAAAACCCTGATGCAAGGGTATGTGTGAACAGCCTTGAGAGACAGGACAAAGACCAGCAGAGAAGACAACAGTCAGGTAAAAGTCAGCTGAGCCCATAGAAAGAAAAGCAATGTAGCAAAAATCTCAGGAGCAACTCCCCCTAGTTTCTTAGACCGTAAAGGTGGTGGGGGGGGGAGCGAGATGTACTTTCAGACTTGCAAGATTTTGTTAATATAACCTTACAATAAAAATAGTGTTGATAATCATGGTTGGAGCTTCTGGTCTGAACTATCTTGGCAAGGGTGATATCAAGCAACAGGATGATTCCTCCATCTCCAAAAAAAAATATATCCTGTTTTCTTTTGTGTAGAAGTTAGAATTGCTTTCAAAAGTACATAGAACAGAAGAAGCCATTTGGAAGCTTGATACTCTTATTTGGCTGACTGAATTTAAAAAGAAAAAACCAACAATGTGGCATTGAATGTGACTGTATTAGAGTTGTGTTTTAGAAGCATGATTCTGGGTAAGCTTGCAGAGATGTCTACGAATTACATTTCTTGATCCCAAACCAAAGGTGCTTTTAGTGTGTGCTGAAAATACAAATTATAACTTGTTTTTATTGATATTAACAATCCATGAAGGTAAGCCTATTTTAGCAAGTATGTATTTTGCTCACGTAATTTTCAGTTTTTTCCCAAATGCCATCACTCTGCTTAACAACTAATTCCCACAACACTGTCAAATAATTTACTAAAACTCTATTACTATTATTCTTCTCTTCCTTACTAGTATCTATCTCTTCCCACTTATTACTATAACCATGTGCTTGTATCTTTCAATTTATATTGTTTTTACTTGTTTCCTAGTACGATTTGATAGCTTATTAGTAACCTTGACTATCACTAAGTGTTGTATTCTTGATGAATGTATTTTATTCTCCTTATGTACACTGAAGAGCATATACACCAAAGACAAATTCCTTGTATGTCCAATCACACTTGGCCAATGAAGAATTCTATTCTATTCTATTCTAATCAGGAAACCTGGCTTGCAGAGGTAACTTCTATGTATTCTTAGCATCAAACGTTGAAACATAAGGCCAGAATTAAAAAGAATTTTTTTTTCTGCTTTACTGATGAATATCTCTTCTTCCTCAGATAAATATACATGTTTTTCACCCTCTGTGGAGAAAAATAAAGCATATCAAACCTCCTACTTCCCTTCCTACCTTCTGAATATACTGTACATTCATTGAAAGATGCATACATTTCTTCTCTGGAATACGTTTGCACAACATTGAACAAATTCCATAGCCAGCACTGCTCATTAGCCATATGCCATATATAACATACATTTTGCCCCTTTCCAGTTTGACAACTGGCTGCCCACTGAGGGCCCAATTTACTGACTTAAGTGCTCATTCTGGGGCACGCTACAGTTTTCCCATTTTTATTTTTTATTTGGTGGGTGGTTTGTTGTTGTTGGTTTTTTTTTCTTTTGGTCTTCGTTTCTTTTGCAAGACACAGATTGTGTAATGTTCCTTTTGGATAGGGGAAGTTGCTTTAATTCACGCTTCTCAGCATAATACAGAGCCATGGACGACTGGAGGAGGGGGCAAGGCAGAGCAGTGAGGAAACTGTAACTAGAGTTCAACTGAAATGGGTTTTAGGTTTTGACTTCTGCCTCCTAGGAGGACAACATCATAGAAGAGGAACTTCCACCGAGGTGCCCCAATGTCATCCTGACATTGTTTTTACCTCTGGTGTTTTTCCTACTCTCTTTGTTTTTTTTAAAGAGGAAGAGAAAGAACATGCTGGGGTGGGAAAGATGACTAGAAGAATTCAACTCCAGGGTCCTTCTTATGCTGATAATCTCAAACAAGGTTCTGTTTCAGAGAGAAGGAAATGGTGTGTAAAGATGTACAGACCTGAGGAAAGAAAGCAAATGCAGCTGTGCTTTGTCCATGGCTGATAACATAAGAAGAAGAAAGTTTAAAACAAACAAGCAAACAACAGAAAAGGGGCAGGGAAAAAAAGTTACTAGCAGCTGGAATCTGGACGAGATATACCCACCATAGAGGAAACACTGCTTTGATTTTTGTTGCAGGAAAAACACAGTGGCTTTAATGATTAACCAGCTAACAGCATGCGTGTTTGTGACTACATCCAGTGCACTGGTGAAGTCCAATTTTGTTTTACTACCGGTTCTGTGGGCGTGGCTTGTTGGGCGTGGTGTGGCTTGGTGGGCGTGGCAGGGGGAAGGATACTGCAAAATCTCCATTCCCACCCCACTCTGGGGCCAGCCAGAGGTGGTATTTGCCAGTTCTCTGAACTACTCAAAATTTCCCCTACCAGTTCTCCAAACTACTCAAAATTTCCTCTACCTGTTCTCCAGAACTCTGGGGCCAGCCAGAGATGGTATTTGCCGGTTCTCCAAACTACTCAAAATCTCTGCTACCGGTTCTCCAGAACCTGTCAGAACCTGCTGGATTTCACCTCTGATCCAGTGTATGGTGCATGCTCACAGAGCTGCTTTGTGTGCATAAGACTGCAATAAAGCTAAACTACAAATTACATGTACCCTTGATAGATTTATGACATTTTATAGACATGTGAAATGGACATGTGAATGTAAAGAAATTGGTTTGGAAGTGAACATACAGTGCAGGAGCAAATACTGTTTAATCCACTTTTGATAAGTGGCAAAGTAGAGTTTTCTCAGAGGTTTAAAGCTTGACCGAAGGCTTACTGTGGTCTGGATCCACCCACCCCCATCCAATAGATTACCTCTTAGTGGGAAAGTTTTTGCACATTTGTGTGGAAGCATGTGCATATGCAGCAGTAATGATGAAGCAAAGGAAGATTCCTTTGAAAATTAGCCCACAAACAATGAAAAGATATATGCAATCTTTGAACACAACCCTGACACATATATGTTATGGTTTGTTGGTCTGTTGTTCTTTGCTGACTGTACTGTATGTATCAGAAAGCCACATAAGACATGTGCATTAGAAATAGTGTGCCCGCTGCAGTGTTTCTGAACCTTGGCCACACTAAGATGTGTGAACTTCAAGTCCCAGAATGTTTAAAATTTAAAGTTTATTTATATTTCTATGCCGCCCAACTCCTGGGGGACTCTGGGCGGCTTACAATAATAAAAAACATTATTAAAATATAAAAAAAATATTAAAAAGAAACATATTAAAAACATTTAAAAAACAACTAAAAACTCATACACACCGTTTCATGGCCGGATCTCGCCAAATTACAGAGGCGAGATCAACGGCCCCAAGCCTGCCGGAACAGCCAGGTCTTCACCGCTTTCCGGAAGGCCAACAGGGTGGGGGTAGTCCGGATCTCAGGAGGTAACCGGTTCCAGGGGGCCGGGGCAGCCACAGAGAAGGCCCTCCCCCGCGGCCCGCCAGCCGGCACTGTTTAGCTGACGGGACCTGGAGGAGCCCAACCCTGTGGGATCTTACCAGTCGCTGGGAGCTATGTGGTAGAAGGCGGTCTCGAAGATAACCTGGCCCTGAGCCATATAGGGCTTTAAAGATAATAACCAACACCTTGAATTGTGCCCGGAGACCAATAGGCAGCCAGTGCAGCTCGTGGAGTATTGGTGTAATATGGATGTACACCCATGACAGCTCGCGCAGCCACATTCTGGACCAACTGTAGCCTCCGAACACTCTTCAAGGGTAGCCCCATGTAGAGCGTGTTGCAATAATCTAACCGTGAGGTGACAAGGGCATGAGTGACTGTGAGGAGAGCCTCTTGATCCAAGTAGGGTCGCAATTGGTGCACCAGGCGAACCTGTGCAAAGGTCCCCCTAGCTACAGCTACCAAATGTGGTTCTAATTTTAGCTGTGGGCCTAGGAGGACACCCAAAATGCGAGCCCGTTCTGAGGGGGACATTCCCCCCCCCACCAGAACCAAGGATGGACAGTCGACATAGTCTTTGGGAGGCAGTACCCACAGCCACTCGGTCTTGTCTGGGTTAAGTCTGAGCCTGTTAACTCCCATCCAGACCCTCACAGCCTCCAGGCACCAGCACATCACGTCCACCACTTCACTGAACTGACGCGGGGTGGAGATATACAACTGGGTATCATCAGCATATTGCTGATACCTCACCCCACATCGTCAGATGATCTCCAGCAGTTTCATGTAAATGTTAAATAAGAGGGGAGAGAAGACCGAGCCCTGAGGCACCCTGCAAACGACCTCTGTCCTCCTGCCAACACCAACTGTGACCGACCAGGGAGATAGGAGGAGAACCACTGTAACACGGTGCCTCCCACTCCCAACTCCCTTACTCGTCCCAGAAGGATACCATGGTCAATGGTATCGAAAGCTGCTGAGAGGTCAAGTAGCACCAAGATAGAGGAATGACCCCCATCTCGGGCTCGCCAGAGATCATCCATCAGCACGACCAAGGCAGTTTCAGTGCTGTAGCCAGGCCTGAAGCCAGACTGAAAAGAGTCTAGATAATCCGTTTCATCCAATGACCGCAGGAGCTGACATGCCCCCCCTTTCTCC
>QLTV01004403.1:2857626-2870799 GCA_003457575.1 Thermophis baileyi
TGACCGACTTTATCCGTCAGAACCTGTACAATCTCCTCAGCTCTACCCTGCAAGGGCTCCTCCACTCTGCCTACATTAAGGAGAGAGCGGGTCACCGTAAATAGGACAGCTGGGCGCGAATTCCCCAACCAAGCTTGCAGGAGTTGAAGTTCTCACAAAATGGCCAACTGCTATATTGTGTGGGTGTCAGAGTAGCACATTTGACAGGGCTAGCAGATTGTGTTGATTTGTCTCTACAAATACTGAAGGAGCACGTGTTTCATTAATCAGACTTGTGGTTACATTTCTAGAAAGAGTGACACTTGGCTAATCTTAGCCAGGATTAGGATATTTTAGTGTCGTGGTGTTTTGTAAAGATCTAGCCCTTTGGCTTTATTTATGAGTGAGCCTATTGTGCCAACCTTCAGAATGGGTGACTTCAATAACCAGGTTAAAAGTGTTGTGTGAACACGGTCCTTGATATTTTTCAAATAATAGTAAGGGATTCTTTGTGTGCCTTGTGAGATGTCTCTCCAATGCTACAGCACCTCCAGATAGGGCTGAGAGTCCTTTGCTTGCAAACAGAGTAACTAGGCTAGTCTTTACACACAATGAGACGGTCACTTTGTTGGTGGTAGAAACAAGAACTATTTCCATCTGGTTGGTGCCTCTTAAGCTAACATGCAATCTTCATGAGTGGAAAGTACCTGTGTTTCAGTATTAGCTTTGAAGAAAGGCTAACAGTCCAGTTCTAGAAGAGAAGGAAGAGCCTAGGGGCAGAGTCAAGAAAGGAATCAGCCTAGAGTCGTTACACTCCCACAAACAGTCGAAGATCAATCCTTCTTGAATTCCATTGACTCTTATCTAGTGCCAATTTAGTGCTGACCATTAGTTGACTAGATTCTTGTATATAGGCATGAGCAATAAATCAGCTTAACTGAATCTTAATGTGGGGTCTTGGTTCTTCACGCCTGACATCAGTCTATCTTCTTATTACCTTTAAATATGTTCTGGCTTACACATGGAATGGGTGAACTTGTAAGAAAATAACTTTAATTCAGAGGTTGATTATATCATATGCTTTCCATGCAAAAGTCATGGGTTTTATCCCTGGCCTCTAGGCAAGATTTTGGCTTAGATCCTCAGCAAGCTTCTGCTAATCTTGCACTGATCTATTAATCTAGATGGAGCAATACTTACTTGGTGCATTTCAAATATAAATCTAGCAATAGCAATAGCACTTAGACTTATATACCGCTTCATAGTGCTTTTACAGCCCTCTCTAAGCGGTTTACAGAGTCAGCATATTGCCCCCAACAATCTGGGCCCTCATTTTACCCACCTCGGAAGGATGGAAGGCTGAGTCAACCTTGAGCCGGTGAGATTTGAACCGCCAAACTGCAGCTAGCAGTCAGCTGAAGTAGCCTGCAGTGCTGCACTCTAACCACTGCGCCACCTCGGCTCTAACTCCAAGTGAGTTTTTCCCTTGTTGTAATTTATTTCCATTATTAGCATCATGCATGGCATCCAAGCATGAGGTTCTGCCTGTGGAAACATTATGGGGGAGGGGGGAAAAAACTTGAGTAGCACTTCATGTTTTTTAATGGGTACTGTGATGCTCACAGACTGGACCTCGTTCTGTAACAAGCATCTTTATAGCCTTGGGGAATACTCGGCAGAGCAACGTACCTACAATGGTCTGTTTATCCTTGGGGGAGGGGGAATGTGTATTCATTATCCAGAAAATGTATCTCTCTTGTTCTGCACCTGTGTTCTACATTTGGCATGAGAAGTGCCTTTTTTTTTACCATGATACAAATTTTAGAAATATGCTGCAGTAGACAGATTCAGCTCAGAGCCATCTGTCTTGCACGGTGACTTATTGTTTCTGTTGACTTCTGCAGTGTAGGTGGGAGATAAAGACACATTCAGCACTTTCTGCATTGGTCATATGCTATTTAATTTACAGGCATTAGATATGTGTGTATGTGTATCTATTTTTTTTTACACGCATAGGTATACATGATTTCAACTGTGAATGCTCCGGCCAACTTTAAATGTGTTCTGATTCTGATTTATAACCAGGTGGGCATTAAGATCACCTGGAGGGGGACAATGGTTGTGATGGACATGAATAGCAATTTACAACACCATTTACAGGAGTCAACTCAAAGCTCAGAGCTGCCCCTACTTAGCTCCAAGTAATATTAAAATGTGACTGCATTCAGCCAAATAGAAGAAGTGAACCCAATAGAAGTGTTATTCTATTTTCCCATCAAGGATCCCTGCAAAAATCCCTTTCAGATCCAAATTAGATCTGGCAGAGAAGAAAGTGCAACCAGTTAGGGAGATACATTTGCGGGTGTCTCAGTGAGAGAAAGATTTAGTCATGGTAATTGGAGAGAGGTTGTCCATAATGGCTTGGATGTCAGCGGCTACTTCCATTTTCTGTAGGAAGAAGAAGAAGAGGAGGAGGAGGAGGAGGAGGAGGAGGAGGAGGAGGAGGAGGAGGAGGAGGAGGAGGAAGAGAAAAATATTTTATCTCTCTCATTTGCATACACTTTCCACTTGGCTAAGGCTAATCTTAATCTCTTGGCCATCTTCCAGTTGGAGAGAGAGGAGAAGAAGGCAGTCTACATCTCAGGTATCTTCACATAGATATGACAGACAGCTGGTGGTCAAACAATGGGGTTGCTGCAGAAGTAGGGGGCATCTGATTGAAATATGGGTGCTTTAAACAGGACTGGGTACACTGCTTTCTCTATGGGTTATATGGGGCCTGGAAATTCAAAAACAATGGCTTCCTTATTTTCTTTTAACTATCAGCTGAGCTAACTGGTGCACCTTCTCTTCTTGATCACTTTTTGGGAACTGTTCTTCTAAGCAAAGAGGCAAAAGAGCTGGGAGAGAAAAGTAACTGCCTGTAAGATGTTCCTGGTAATCCAATTTATTCTAATGACAGTAAATGGAGGATGAGTTGTCAGCTTCTAAAGCATAGGCCCTTATTTCCACCAATCATTGAGTTCCTTCTTCTGATACTAAATTCTACATCCAGATCACTCACAGTCATGAGACAGGGGGTAAAGAAAGAAAAATTATGCTCTGAACAAAACTTCTCCCAACTTTGTTAACCTGTCTATTTTGGGAAGAGGATGGAGATTGATCAGGTAACAATTGGCTTCTTGATTTGTCTCCAGTCGTCTAACTTTGAAGGAACCAGATGTTCCCGATGCTAAAACCAGACAAACTCTGGAAAACAATGCAAAAGATCCAAAAGTCAAGGTGTGTGCGTGACCCAGAGGAGCTGGGTGGTTCTTAGCCCTTGAACCATTTTGCTGATCACATTGCCAATGAAGTGTGTTGGATCTTTTGGATGGCAAAACTCTTATTTATTGGTTTTGGGTCTGCCGCAACTGTTATTCTTGGCAGTTACGTCAATACCCATACAATATTATGAAACATCCAGGATATAAATAAAAAGATTGCAAAGAAGTATAAACCACAATAACAGCAATAGATGGCATCACCTTACCCTTAATAAGCTCTCCTGAACCACTCAGATTTTGAAAGTGTGCAGAAAGCCATCAGTATAAAGGCCAAGCTAATTTCCAGGGAGATTGTTTCATAACATACGTACGCTCATTGAGAAACAAGCTATCTTTAGAACGGCATACAGGATCCGCTTATAAAAAGCAAGGTGGATTTTATATACCATTCTAAAGATAGACTATATTCTTTTTTACAATATTGTTAAGCCCTGGGAACTGGATTGATTCTACAGCTGATGCCTTGTATATAGTCACAAAAAGTGCAAAGTCCATAAATTCAGTTCCTGGTAAGAGCTGTGGCTATGTATACTTGATGAGTTCTAAATGGAATTAAACTACTTCTGGATGCCTTTTGGTGATCAATAGAAGCAAAAACACCACTCAGAAGCACCATTTGTAAGCTTTTTCTTCCCTCCTCCCCATCTTTAAAAATTGAGGAATCAGTCACAGTTTCTACTCAAATAAATGAAGCAGATGGGTTGAATCTGGATGGAGCACTGATAAAACATGCTTGTGCTAGTGTTTGCCAGACGATCGATGGGTCACCATATTCTGAACTAGATATCCTCATATAAATTGCATTGTAGGGATCGAAGAAGTGGGATGATATTAGGTCAATATTGGGAAATCTTCCCCAGTCTAGGGGCACCAGTTTGAGTTGAACCTGTCTTAGGAGAGGCACATAAACACTATTTTAACCCTGGAACTGCTAAAGAAGGCTGTGAGTTGGGGCTGAGATGAAGACAACATCATGAGATGTTGGTTACATCATGAGTATATTCTTTAAAAGAGGTTAGAGAGGTATTTCTATGCCACCATTGGCAGGACGTGAAGATGAACCCAGAGCTAGTCAATTAAACTGATGTAGTTGGGTGGTATGTTTGGCAACTCATAAGGTTTCTTGACCGATCTCCTTTCTGGACTTACTAAATGTGAGTGTCTGCTTTACAGAATAGAAATCAGAACATTTTTTTAAAATAAAAACAAATAAACAGGATGAAGAAAGAGAGAAGAAACAGCAAAGGGACATTTGTGCTGGCAGGCTAAGGAAATCAATGCAAAGCATTTCCCTTATGTAGGACCTCTGCATTCCAGGGAGGCCATCATTACATGCCCAGATCCTTGCTAGATAAAGGCTTCTCTCAAAGCCAAGTCCATCTCGCCAAAGTCGGCATCATTTGCTGCAGCTGTCTGCTACAGTAAAAGAAGACAAAAATCAATGTAGTATTTAAAAGTGCTGATTTTACCATTTCCATTTACTACTTTAAGCTTCAGGGCATTTGCTAGATGCTGAAATGAAACCTTTCTCAGTTCTCAAGACTCTGTTGTAGGGCTAAATAGGAAGAAAATGGTGGGATGCCAGAGTGGGGAACAATGACCTCTATAAGTCTGTTCAATTGAAACCTAAGACAATGGTTCTTCAGGATTTAGTGTGGAGGTGTAATGATCTGTGAAAATGTCCTTGAGAGACAGGAGGGGGATGGGGAGGAGGAGGAGCTGCAGAGTAGGCAATGGTCAGATAAAAGGCAGTTTAGCCTGCAGAAGGAATGGGGTGCATGTGGGGAATGTCTCAGAAAGGACCTTCCCAAACTTCTTGAACTGTAAAAGTGAGGGGGGAAGGCTTTCCTTTAGACTTCCAAGATTGATGTTAGCCCTTCAAGGTAGGGCTGATGCAGGGGTGGGCTGCTGGGGGTACGCAGGGGTTCGGGAGAACCTCTAGCTAAGATTCTGTGCAGTTCAGAGAACCCCCAAATCCCACTCCTGGCTGACCCCACCCACCCCGCCCCACCCCTCCCAGGAGTCTCCACGCGGCCCATTTTGGATGCCGGGGAGGCTCGGGGAGGGCAAAAAATGGGCCTACCAGAAGTTTGGGAAGGCCGGAAACGGGAAACGTTTCCGGCCTCCAGAGGGCCTCTGGAACCTGGGGAGGCCATTTTCACCCTCCCAGAGGCTCGAGGAAAGCCTCTGGAGCCCGGGGAGGGCAAAAATGCCCTCCCCATCATGGTGCAGGAGGCTGACTAGGCCACGCCCACCATGGCCACGCCCACCCAGCAACGGGGCAGAGAACCCCTTGCTAAAAATTTTGAAGCCCACCCCTGGGCTGATATTAGACAAGAATCACCAACCATGAGTACTAACTCTACCTTTATTTAAGGTTACAATAACAGAATCTGAAAGACCATCTGTTCCCCACCCCCGCCTTACCTTTATAGTCCAAGAAACTAGGGAGGGTTTCTTCTGAGATGTTTGCTACTTGCCCGTGGCTCCTGTGGGCTAAGTTGTTTCTTATCAGTCCATTGCTTAATCTATGATTCTTTCTCCTCCTCCTCCTCCTCCTCCTCTCAAGGACATTCTGACAGACCATTATAGGATGGTTTCTTTTTCAGCCTCGTGATACATACCTTCCTTTGAACCAATGTCTAATTGGCCTTGAGTGAAGTAGAAGGGCTGGACGTGAAGTATAAGTGATCGGAGCAGGGTTTCATTTAAATTGTATGAACTTCAGTATAGATGATACGATTACTCTCCAATAATCATACCATCTATACTCATAATGCTGCAGATGACAATAAGATCTCAGTAGGTGGCAGCACCTGGCTGAACTTACCTGAGATCAGACGTTAAGCAGGGTTAGGGTGAAAATCTGATGGGAAATGAACAGGGAGGTGGGACTAGGAAATCAAATCTTGGAAAAAGCTTGTGGCAATCATTTTCTATATCGGTGGCAAGCAAATAACTTGATTGCATGCATGTAGTTTCCAGGAACTTAGCGCAATGTGAGCAAATTGCTTTGTTAACATGGCTTATATCAAGGAAGCTAATTGGAATCAGCTCCAGTTAGTATTGGGACTAGAGATAACCAGAAAATCCCACGGCTGTGGGCTGGACTGGGAAGTTAAAAAAAATCTTGGAAAGAAGGCAGTGGAAAACTACTCCACTGTTCCACAATGCCAAGAAAACTACCTGGGCATGTATTATCCATGAAGCAGCCAGAAGTTGAGTCTGACTAAAGGAACATTTTACTCTACTGACAGGAACACTTAGCTTTTAAATCTGTGAAATCGTTGGCTTTTTAGCAAGGGGGAAATATAATACTTCTTTTAGGAAGGGGTGCATGAGAAACTTTTACCACTTAAATGAGAACTGCAGGTAGTCCATGACTTACAACCACAATCGAGCCCAGAATTTATGTTGCTAAGTGAGAAATATGTTAAGTGAGTTTTGCCCCATTTTACGACTTTTCTTGCTACATTTGTTAAGTGAATCACTGCAGTCATTAAATTAGTAACATGGTTGTTAAGTGAAACTGGGTTCCCCATTGACTTTGCTTGTTAGAAGGTTCCAAAAGATAATCACATGACCCCAGGAGACTGCAACCGTCATAACTATGAACCAGTTGTCAAGCATCCTAATGTAAATCATGTGGCCATGATTTATTGCAATGTTGCAATGGTCATAAGTGTGAAAAATGTCATGTCGCTATTTTTCAGTGATGTTATAACTTTGAACGGTCACTAAACGAACTGCTGTTAGTCGAGGACTACCTGTAGTAGATCTGGTACTTCTTAAAAACCTTGTCATTCAGATTCTAGGGAAAGGGAAAGGGAAGGCTTCACATTCTTGGCGATATTGTTTTCAGGATCTAAAATGACTTCCAAAAAATTGCTGCTTTCTATTGTGCATAAGATACTAGTGTAACTTTCATACAGAAAGCAGAAAATAACTTTAGGGGAAAATAGTAGGAGAGGAGAGAGTTTTCTTTCTCCACCATGGTTGCTTTTAAGGATCAAGACAAGACAGTAGAAGATCTGACCATTATGATTTTATGGCATTTTGTTGGGTGTTTTGAGGGAGTGTATACTGTGAAAATTCCTTTGGGTCCCATTCAGACCCCAAGAGTGATGATTAAACTTTGCCTCGTAATTTGTAGCAGTTTTATCCAAGTTTAATTACCGCTGCCCTGAACTCTTTGCTCCCTTTTAAATTTGCCCTTTCATAACACTGGGGTGGATTCAAAGGAGGGTGAACAGAAAGGGTGATGGGTAGGAATTGCATTTAAATCTATTGGTGTGAAGAAGAAGGAGATGTCACCTTAACCACCTTAATATCTGTCTCCTTCCTTCCTTCTTCCTTCCACCCATCTCCTCCCACTTATGACTATATGACTGTAACTTTGTTGCTTGTATCCTTACGATTTATATTGATTGTTTCCCAGTATGATTTGATTGCTTATTTGTACCCTATGACCATCATTAAGTGTTGTACCTTATGATTCTTGATGAATGTATCTTTTCTTTTTATGTACACTGAGAGCATATGCACCAAAGACAAATTCCTCGCGTGTCCAATCACACTTGGCCAATAAAGAATTGTAATCTTCTAATCTAATCTTCCTTCCTCCCTTCCTTCCTCCCTCCTTCCCTCTAAATGACGCATTGATCAGTTTATTCTTATAGTAGTCAAGACTTTGTTTTTACCCCAAGTAACATTAACCATCCCTTTCTGAAATCCTTGTCATCCTTTTCCCCCAATTATATGAAGCTGGACAGCAATGTATCCTTCCTTCCTCCCTCCCTCCCTCCCTCCCTCCCTTTTTAACTTCGAGCAACTCCTTCATGTACAGGGAAGCTCTCTTCCTTTATGTAGTCTGATCCGAAGACAGGCAAATTTACACAACCCCCTTCTTTATTCCTGGAACAATCTGTGAGAACCTGGAAAATGGAGAGAAAACCTCTCTTGCTACTGCATTTACAATGCTTCCATCCTCATCCTCATGCATCAAATCGATGTTGACACTTAGCAAACACATAAATAGGTTTTCTCTACGTATAATGTTCTTCAAATTTGTCAGCGGTGAATTCCTTGCCATTGTAAATGAGTCCTTCCGCCTTGTTCCTTTCATCTTTTGCAGCGTTATACATTTTTTTCTTTGTGTATTGTGTTTGAAGTAGGATAATTTGAGCCTGGTTATTTGTTCCTTGTGTGAGAACTTTGGTTTGATTTATTTGATGACCCACAGAAGGGAAAAGAGACAAAGAAGAAAGAAAGGTGAAAGATACCTATTACTTTCATTGTTGGTTCCTGGTCTGCTTTTTCCCCGTTTCCTGAATGTTGTTCATTAAACTTTTTTTTAATGCTCTGAAATGCTTTCTCCCCCTCCCTTCTTTCCTGGTTTATCAGTAGGAAACTTAATCCTCTTAAGACCAGCATCAAATATTAATTTTGCCTATTTGTGCGATGTAATTAGCAGGTGTGATTAATCAATTAATCAATTTACGATTGCTATCTGTGCCTGAAGCAGCGTGCTGGGATAAGCATGAATAACACGAGTTGTAATCCCAATAAATAGGCTTTCATAGCATTTATTCCTTCTCAGCCTGCAGTCTTTTGCAGATAGGCAAAATGTGCTTCCCTTTTTCCAGACCTAAATGCAGAAATGTATCTGGTGCTGATGCAAGTTTTTATGAAACTACATTCTACTTTAGTTAGTCCTGAGGATGTAGAAAAAGAAAAATCTCTTTATGGCTGAGTTTTTAATTTTGGGTTGGGATCCTCCTCCACTTCGCTTTCTTAGGAACTCTTCTGCTACTGTGCATTATTCTGTAATGCACAGACAGACCGCTGGCATTTTGTTATATAAATTTCCCCACTGCACTTTTGATTAATTTAAATTTTCAACTTCGTGCTTTTTCAAACAAATATGTACAACATATGTTTCTTTAAGCATTTCAATAAACATCTTTTTTTAAAGAAATGTTATTCACAGACATGTTATGCGTTTGCATACATTGTTTCTAAATATATATATTTAGATATCTCTATCGCTATCTATCTATCATCTATCTATCATCTATCCTATCCTATCCTATCCTATCCTATCCTATCCTATCCTATCCTATCCCATCCATCCATCTCTATCTATCTATCTATCTATCTATCTATCTATCTATCTATCTATCTATCTATCTATCTATCATCTATCATCTATCATCTATCATCTATCATCTATCCCATCCCATCCCATCCCATCTCATCCCATCCATCTATCCACCTACCTACCTACCTACCATCTATCTATCTATCTACCTACCTACCTACCTATCATCTATCTATCTATCTATCTATCTATCTATCTTTGTTGATGAATGGTTTGATTGATGGAGCTAGGTATGTCTAGCCTAGTGAAGAGAAGGATTGGGGGACATGATAACTGACTTCCAGCACTTGAGGAACAATCATAGATAACAGAGAGCTTATTATCAGAAGCACCAGAGATAGGACAAGAAATAATGAGTGGAAGCTTATCAAAGAGAGATCCAACCTAGAAGTAAGGAGAAATTTTCTGACAGTGAGAACAATTAATCAATGGAACAGCTTGCCCCCCCTCCCCCAGAGTTGTGGGTGCCCCATCACTGGGGTTTTTCAAAATTAGACTAGACAGCCTTTTGACTAGGGCCATATAAATCTCCTTCCTTGAGCAGAGGGTTAGACTAGAAAACCTCCAAGGTCCCTTCCAGTCCTATGACTCTATGTTCTATGTTTTAAAATGCACCTTTTGCAAACCAATGGTTATGCATGGCTTTGTTGTGATGGAGTTTGGAGGCTTTGCATTGCTAGAATTTGTGCAGCCTGTTAGAGTAAAACATACTACCTTGGTGTCTTAGAAATCTGCACTGTATTTCTGTGTTAGTGGTGTAGGGGAGAACAATATGCCATGCAGAACAAATCTCCTGTTTTGTTTATCCTGAGCAGAGCAGCTGTGACAGATTTCAGCTTTGCCGTAGCTCCTTCGACTCTTTTACTAGACCTCTGAGATCTATCACCCATAGCCAGATGACAAATGGTGGCTTGGAGGAAGACCTACTTACTTATTATACCCAGTCGGTGTGACCTTCCTATAAAAGTAGAGGTTTCTATTTAAGTTATTGCAGATCGGGGCTTTTAATAGCCCAATAGATGGAAACAAGCATTCATTTTGTTTAGGCTATTATTAAAACAACTAGAAGAACACAGGCTGATCTACAACTTATTTATTCTTCCACTACCTCTAAGTGGACTCCAGTCTATCTTTCGACCAGGAGTGGTATTCACTTACCTTCGCTACCGGTTTGCAAATGTGAGCGCTCGCACGAGCCGCCTTCGCGCATGCTCACGGCCTTCCGTGCATGCGCAGAGCCTTGAAAACGTGGATAAATGGGACGTCATTACATCCGGGCGGGTGGGCGGAATCACCCACAGTCGCCACTACCGGTTTGCCTGAACCAGATAGAACCGGCTGAATACCACCTCTGCTTTCGACTATCCCAATGTTTTTCAAAGTTGCCCATTTTAGGACATGTGGACTTCAACTCCCAGAATTCCCCAACCAGCATAAAGTTGCCAAGTTTGAAAAAAACACCATTCTTTCCCCAATATCCCAAGATGTGAATCACCTTTGCAAAAATATTTTACAGAGCATGGGACTTCTGTGAGATAAGAGAAGGGAAGTGATATGTTTCTTCACTCTCCTGAATGTAACACACAGTTTGTAGAAAGAAACATTAGATTCCATATTTTTGCCTTCACTCTTATGGAATTGCCATCTCCAGGATTCTGTTTTGGAAAAACAGGCCAGTTTTATTTATCTTAAACCAATATTGGTTTAGGTACATGCCTTTGATATTTGCTTCTCCTCTTTTATATCTAATTTCCTTGCGGAATTGTACTTGTTCCTTCTTTCAGGAAGGTGCACATTGATTTTGCAGGAATTGAATTTTATTTATTCGTAATTTCATTTTCTAATTTCATTTTTTTTTTGTATTTCAAACCAAATCAGCAAAATGTTTCATTAGTTTATGTGATGAAGCCTTTGCCTTACGTTTGTCTGACATCTATCTGTGATCTCTGATTGGCAGTCAATCTCCAGATAAGAATCTTTCCCAGGGATATTCTCCAAGATCTTTTTTAATCGAATAGATCCTCAGGCTGAACTCGAAACTTTTTGTCTTCACGCTAAGCAATGGGCTCTTCCCATAAAAACTAAGAATGTATCAAGGCATCAACTGGGAAGTTCTCCAGTTATCCAGTATGCTTCTCTGAAGCACAGGGGGTGGGGGGTGGGGAAGCTTGGTAAAGCACAGATCTACAAGTGCAAACAAAGATTCTTGTTTTTTAAGTTGTACATGCAGCTGGCTCAGGGCAAAGGGAAAAAAAAGCCAAACCAGGGGTTGCTTGTCACCAACTTTTCACTGCTATGGTGCAGTGACACAGCTAGGTAGTTTTAGAGTCTCCTGAATAGTCTCACTAGTAGAAGAAGAGCTGGAGATGGCCGTGACTATTATTTCAAAATAAGCACCATTTGGCTAATGCCTGATTAGTTTCTTCGGGGACCTGCTACCAGGAAATCATTGTCTGTCTGGGTTACCTGGGGTTCACTTTACAGCTCTCTCAAAAAGAAATTATTCATTACCAGCAAACCTCCCCTAGCTCTTCAGTCGGTATTATTAGCTCTCTTGTATAATATTCCGGAATGGTGGGGGAGGCTTGTCCTGTTAATCTTGTCTCTTTTGCCTAGATATAACAAATCTTTTATTGTTTTATTCATCCCAAGGGCAATGTTCTTTTCCCTTTCCCACCTCCCTTCTGCCATCTTTGCCTTCCTAATCAGCACTTTCCTTTTTTTTTTTTAACTTCACGTTCATCTCCTTCCCTCCCCCTCCCACACTTTCTTTGCAGTAAAGGAAAATATTGCCTTCCACAGCTGTGGAATTGGATACTACCCATCTACCTACCTGTATATGGATGTATCTGGTTGTTCCTTTTTTCCCAGGGCAGGGTGCATTATGTAGGCTGGAAATAAGTCAGAGACTTTTCCGGGGCAAGAGAATGTTTTTAGAGACCATTCTCATTTTCAAATTAAGCAAATCATGTTTTTCCCCCCCCCTCTATCATTTATAGAGCGGGACGTGGTGGCTCAGTGGCTAAGACACTGAGCTTGTCAATCGAAAGGTCGGCAGTTCAGCGGTTCGAATCCCTAGTGCCACGTAACGGGGTGAGCTCCCTTTACTTGTCCCAGCTTCTGCCAACCTAGCAGTTCGAAAGCACGTAAAAAATGCAAGTAGAAAAATAGGGACCACCTTTGGTGGGAAAATAACAGCATTCCGTGCACCTTTGGCATTTAGTCATGACATCCACATGACGTCTTCGGACAGCGCTGGCTCTTTGGCTTTGAAACTGAGATGAGAGTCAGGAACGACTAGCACATATGTGCGAGGGGAACCTTTACCTTTACCTTTTATCATTTTATTTATTTATTTATTTATTTATTTATTTGTCAAACATGTACAAGATAGCAGGTATAGGTATAAACATAAACATAATCAAAGTGAATACAGATAGATGAGGACAATAGGACAGTAGGACAGGGACGGTAGGCACGCTGGTGCGCTTATGCACGCCCCTTACAGACCTCTTAGGAATGGGGTGAGGTCGACAGTAGACAGTCTAAGGTTAAAGTTTTTTGGGTTTGGGGAAGAAACCACAGAGTCAGGTAGTGAATTCCAGGCATTGATCACTCTGTTGCTGAAGTCGTATTTTCTGCAGTCGAGTTTGGAGCGGTTTACATTACATACACTACATATACACATTACATACAATACCTTTAAAA
>QLTV01004403.1:2879655-2900668 GCA_003457575.1 Thermophis baileyi
TTGAAAGAAAGAAAATTACAAGGGGAGAAAAAAACACTTTATTACATTATGGAGTAAACATGCCTGTCATTGCAGCTTGTTTTAACTTTCTGAAGTTTTTTTTATCTCTGCACTCTTTCTAGAGTCTCAACATTCTCTCTCTCTCTCTCTCTCTCTCTCTCTCTCTCCAACAATCCATCTCTCTCATAATGATATTTAAAAAAAGAACTGCTGCCCTAAATAGGGTTGGGTCTTGGCACACTTTAGCTAACCAAGGCTAGCTCCTGACATGTTGCATAGAGAATCCATTACTGCAAAACATCTTCTCTGGAGGACCATATCTGAACTATGAGATGCCACATTTTCTATCTAACTTAGCTGCACCCAGGAGTCATGGGACAAAAGCACTTGTTCTTATTTCTCATTCCCAGAAGCCTAAGGAGCTGTAGAAATCTTCAGTATTATTTTGGATCAGAAAGTGGGAGCCAGCTTGTCCATCATGACCCAGTCCATTTTGCTCAGCATAATAGCAGATGTGGGTTTCATTGGGTTGCAATGGGTTTAATTCTCTATTGGGACAGAGCAGATCTCTTGACCGTATGTTTTTTTCCAGAGTTGTCTCGCTCTCCTGCTTCCTTTTCTGCTCAATCTTGAAAAATGGCTGAATGTAGATCAGCTTCATAAATCTTACAAAGAAGCAGTCATAAAAATCTCATGTTCTTACATATGGTGATAGCCCAGGGACAGCTGTGCCATATGTGAACAATAGCCACTAGAAAGAACTTTGTAAGAATGTAGGAAAAGGGGAAATGTTTTCTGATTGAAAAATTGTCTCTCATTGTTTACAGTGCCTGGAGTTGAAGCAGTCTGTCTCTCAGCTCCAAGTTCCTCCTAATCTGTTACATTGAGGTTTGGCTGCGTTTCTTTTCAGATAAGAAATATATTGTCAGTTTACTAGGTTTTCCTGTGCCATGTCAGTCAAAAAAGAATATACAGTATGACTAAAAAGAGTAAGTCTTTTCCTTCCTTCCTTCCTTCCTTCCTTCCTTCCTTCCTTCCTTCCTTCCTTCCTTCCTTCCTTCCTTCCTNTTCCTCCCTTCCTCCCTCCCTCCCTCCCTCCCTCCCTCTAAATGACGCATTGCTCAATTTATTCCTATAGTTGTCTGAAATCCTTGTCATTCTTCCTTTTTCCCCAGTTATATGATGCCAGACAGCAATGTATCCTTCCTTCCTTCCTTCCTTCCTTCCTTCCTTCCTTCCTTCCACCCCTCCCTCCCTCCCTCTCTTGTAATACATACCTTTCTGTTCTTTCTAAAAATGTGACACTGGTTTTTTCTATCCCAAGGCTCAAAAAAACATTTCAAAGAAGCAGCCTCAAAAGTTGTCTTGGCCCAAAGATTAATATCCTAACTTTTTCCTACCCTTTCTCAATGGATTGGCATAGATGTTAAGTGATAAAAGATACTGTGTGATGGAAGAGTTTTGCAGAACTTGAAAGCCTGAATACATCAGAGGTAACCTAATAAAAAAATAATAGGAGTTTTGAAATCTTTTTTTTAAATCTATTTTTTTTCCACACATAATGGCATGTTCAGACAAAGATTTTCCACTGGATAAAATATTCTCCCATAACTTTTCCCTATATACATCCTGGACTATTTCAATCTAAACCAGAGGTCTTCAAATTTGGCAACTTTAAGACTTGTGGACTTCAACTCCCAGAATTCTCCAGCCAGCTGGCTGGAGAATTCTGGGAGTTGAAGTCCACAAGTCTTAAAGTTGCCAAGTTTGGGGACCCCTGATCAAAACACAGTTCTTCTGTTGCCAATGCAAATATATATATATCTTTATATTGATATCTATAACCAAAACCATAACCAAGAGTGCTTCTGAGCTTAAGGAGGCATGTGGTTTTGTTTTATTCCATGCTCGCATTTAAGCAACATTAATCAGTTATTTTTTTCCTAGGGAAGAGAGAAAGGACTGATGTTAATTAAGCACTTTATTTCCACCTCCCTAAATTTATTTGTGTAATCCAAAAGCATATTTGACATGTTTGCTTATTCTCTTCCTCCCTCTGTCACTGTTGCATTGTAGAAAATGAATATAAATAGTTGACGCTTTAACTTTTATTCTCCATGGGCCAACAATTTAAATGAGAAGCTGTGATTTACCATTTCAAAGTGTTAACGTTGCTAGCTTGAAATATTGATTCTTTATCACAGATAAAATGTTCTCCTTATGTCTGTAAAACATTTTAACTGTGCTTTATCTAGTGTTCTTAGGGGAGGGGGCAGGGGAGAGGAGGGGAGGAAAGATTATGCTCTTGTTAAGGTATTATAAAAATGTCCAACCACCAAATGAAAATATGTGGTTATCCATAGGAAGAAGGAAGAACATAGAACCATTGGGCTGAAAGGAGGTCTTCTAGTCCAAACTCCTGCTCAAGGCAGAAGACCTTATACCAGTGATGGCGAACCTATGGCACGCGTGCCACAGGTGGCACGCGGAGCCATATCTGCCGGCACACGAGCCATTGCCCTAGCTCAGCTCCAGCACGCATGTGCGCGCCGGCCAGCTGATTTTTGGCTCGCGCGGAGACTCTGGGAGGGCGTTTTTGGCCTCTGGAGGGCCTCCAGGGGGCGGGGAAGGGCATTTTTGCCCTCCCCAGGCATTATGGGTGTGGGCACTTGCACATGCGCGATAGTGCGCATGCACGCACTTTTGGCACCCAAGGAAAAAAAGGTTTGCCATCACTGCCTTATACCATCCAGATCAAATGGTTGTCCAGCCTATTTTTGAAAACCTCCAGTGATGGAGCACCCGCAACTCCAGGAGGCAAGTTATTCCACTGATTAATTGTTCTCACCATCAGAAAATTTCTCCTTACTTCTAGGTTGGATGTCCGTTTTTTTGTCCTCTGGTGCATTGGAGAATAAGTCAATCCCCTCTTCTCTGTGACAGCCCCTCAACTACTGGAAGACAATTATTATGTCCACCCTAATCCTTCTTTTTGATATGCTAAGACATAAAAAAAAAAAGATGTTGAGACTTGGAAAGAATGCAGAGAAGAGCAACTAAGCCTGGAGACTAAAATATATGAAGAACAATTGCAGGAACTGGATATGGCTACAACAAAGAAGAGGGGGTCAACTTATTTTCCAAAGCACCAGAAGGCAGGACAAGAAGCAATGGATGGAAACTAATCAAGGAGAGGAGCAACCTAGAATTAAGGAGAAACTTCCTAACAGTGAGGACAATTAATCAGTGGAACAGCTTGCCTTCAAAAGTTGTGGGTGTTTCATCACTAGAGGCTTTTAAGAAGAGACAGATAACCACTTGTCTGAAATGGTATAGGGTCTCCTGCTTGAGCAGGGGATTGGACTAGAAGACCTCCAAGGTCCCTTCCAGCTCTAGTCTGTATATAGGTATGTATGTATACCTGGCTCCTTCAACTGTACATCATACGATTTAGCCTCTAGGCCCTTTATCATCTTCATTGCTCTTCTCTGCAGGGTTTCAGCATCTTTTTTGTATCATGATGACCAGAACTGTATGCAGTATTCCAAGTGTGGTAGTTAATCAGAAGTTAATCCCCTTCCATGAAGACAGCGTATGTGTAGAGGGTTGTTCCAAATACATATATATTAAATTATTAATAGAAGTCCACATTTATTTCCTTACTTTTTTACTTTTAGCATTTTGCTTCTGCACTTTCGTGATTATAACTGCCAACCAGAAGTGAGATTTTGATGGTTATCTCTAGGTAACTGTATTCTGCCTTAAAAGATGAAGGTCCAGAAAAGGATTTGCAATATCAAGTGAGTAGAAATATACACAAGAAGCTTGAGCTGTTGGTTTGCCTACCTTTATCGTAGTAAAATTAAACTGGTTTTGATCACCTTCTTTAATATGCAAAGAGGACAGGACAAGGATGATGGGAATCCTTTGGGAGTTGGGCGGCATAGAAATACAATTAATAAATAATAATAAATTAATAAATTAATTTATATAAAAGGCAACCAACCCCCTAAAAAGGAACCAGTGGCAAACTTTTAGTTTGTTGCTGTTGATTCCTTCTGCATTTTTTCTAACTCATCTCCTTGGGCTGGCTAAAAGAGAATCTGCTTTCAAAAGAGCTTTGGTGAAAATTTATGGGGTGGATTGTGATGTCACTATACTTAATTAGTCACGAGGTGTCTTAAATGCCCTGTGTCTTTCAATGCACAACCCTTTTTACAGTGATTTTCAATCTCTCTGGCTTTTGAAATGTCCATTAAATCCTGACATAGCACATTGAATTCTCAGAGTTGTAAATATGGGCAACCAAGGAGGTTTCAGGAAGACACGTGGATCAGAATCAAAGACAGACTTCAACAACAGCCACTTTGCAACCCTAAAAGAAGGTCAAAAGCACATGGACCAAAGTCCAAAGTAAATTCTTAATCATCTTAATCAAGAATAAAGTAGAAAAACAGAAGCTTTTGTGGTTTTTAGGGAAGAAAATCCTTGGAGACAGAGTAAGGCAGATTTCAAGTTCTTCTTCTCTGCAGACCTGTCTTCCCCAACACGCACACAATATGTGTGTTCTAATAATAAATCAGTCAGTAATCTTGTCTCATGCGATTCCCCCCACTAATTATGAATGAAGAACGGAGCAACAGGCTCTGATTAAAAATGCATCAGCTAATCTCGAAATGACACCAAGACATTTACCAAAGCAAACAATTATTACTCAAATATTCTTTGTCACCAGGCTAGGTGGGAGTTCAGTTTGATATTAATGTTACACCATGGCATACAAGCAACAACACTCAGCCAGCCTATGTTTAGTCATGATAATGAAGTTGTAAGTCTGATTAAAACAAATGCTTTTGACACGCCAAGCGTGGGGAGGTATAGGGAGCATGCTATGATTAGCTTTGAAGTTTGCTAGTAGGAGATCTTAACACTCGGTGAACTGTTGTTAATAGAAAGTGTCGCAGTTGCGATGTAAAGGAGAATAAAGGTGAAATTCCAGCAGTGTGCGTGTGCTTTGGGAAAACACTTTGGCAGAAAAAGAGAGCTATTGAAGAAATACTTTGCGTTGGGTTCTCACACGTGTGGGCATGCACATATGCATTTCACCACATTTAAGTGCGGATCGTTTTATTCTTTACTATAATTAATTTTTCATACAACATTTTCTACATATTTTCCATCACCCACCAGGGCTTTAGGAAACAAAGGCAGTTGTCATTCTGTGCCTGTGACTGTCAACATATTGAAAAGGGCTCTCAAGCTGTTTCAAAAACTATCATAAGGGGGGTATTAGAGCCACGGTGGCGCAGTGGTTAGAGTGCAGTACTGCAGGCTACTTCTGCTGACTGCCGGCTACCAGCAGTTCGGCAGTTCAAATCTCACCGGCTCAAGGTTGACTCAGCCTTCCATCCTTCCGAGGTCGGTAAAATGAGGACCCAGATTGTTGGGGGCAATATGCTGACTCTGTAAACCGCTTAGAGAGGGCTGTAAAGCACTGTGAAGCGGTATATAAGTCTAAGTGCTATTGCTATTAGAGTGGGTATGAATTTTGGAGGTGGATTAATTTTTCCAGTGAGCTACATCTCGGACACAAAGGTGAATAAAATCCACAGATCTTTATTTTATTTTATTTTATTTTATTTTATTTTATTTTATTTATTTATTTATTTATTTATTTATTTATTTATTTTTTTTCCTTCTGTGCGTGTGCAGAAGCCGACTTCCAGCACTGTGCATGCGGTCACCATCTTTTTTTCAGCTTTGGGGTTTTTTTTAATTTTTTTCGGATTTTTTGTCACTGCACATGCGCGCCCATGCAGCGCAAAGTTTGACTCAGCCTTCCATCCTTCCGAGGTCGGTAAAATGAGGACCCAGATTGTTGGGGGCAATATGCTGACTTTGTAAACCGCTTAGAGAGTGCTGTAAAGCACTATGAAGCGGTATATAAATCTAAGTGCTATTGCTATAAACACATAAAATGAGTACATACAAATGGGTACAGTAGGACAGGGCACGCTGGTGCACTTATGCACGCCCCCTTAGGGACCTCTTAAGAAACATGTAAGGTCCACGGTAGACAGTTTATTTATTATTATTATTATTTATTAAATTTGTATGCCGCCCAACTCCCAAGGGACTCTGGGAGGCTCACAACAATATAAAAAACTATTAAAAGAAAACATAATAAAAATATTTAAAAACAGTTAAAAGTTTAAGGTAAAAGGTATGGGGGTTAGAGAAACTAACAACAGGATCAGGTAAAGTGTTCCAGACATTTACTACTCTATTGCAGAAGTCTTATTTTCTGCAATCAAGATTATCTTCTTCATAGGAATCTTACAAGACTTCATCTGAGGAAGTCTCGGGGTCCAAAAACCAAGAAAGATATATTCTGAGCAGATTTCTTTATTGTACTTCAGCCATAGACAGAATCTTGCCAAACTAAAGCCAACTACCAGCCACTTAAAGCATTACTCTAGGAACTATTAGGGAGGAGCTGTCTGCACTCTCTTTCTCTCACTCTCTCATGAGGGGGGGGGGAAGTGTCCTGCTTCCAAAAAATTGTGTTATTGGAAGAGATTGAGAATATTTTGAACTTGGCTTATCTGGAGAACAAGGATGCAGTTTGCACAACTTCAGTTGTTCCAAAGTATACCCAGAGGTTACAGCCTATCCCACGTCCTTGATGAGAGTATTAAAATGTTAGCTTCATTCCCATGTTAAAAGTGCAGTTCATGCATCATAGTTGAATGTCCTTAAATAAACAAATGGCTGCTATATGAAATCATGGGACAAATGCTCTCTAAAGGATGGTCAACTAGAGCAGAGAAGGTGTTTCCATTTATATTTCCCAAGTCTGTCTCAGACATTGAGATCTTTCTACAGTGGATGAAAGTGACATTGCCGTAATTATCAGATGTCACTTTACGAGGAGAGATACGTGCACACCACAGCACAGTTTCGCCTGCATTTTGAAACTAACACTGCTGATGTCTCGCACAAAACAAGGGCAATTAATTTCTGCATCCTTTATCTTACCTTGTAGATCTTATAGGCAATTTTCCAAACATGGTTCCTTCTTTCCATTTCGTCGATGCGGTGCTGCTAAGATGGCTATACTTCAAAAATCTATAATTCAAGACTTCCCAACAGTGCCTTTCCACGCGGGTCTTTTCATAATTGGTTTTTCCAACCACTCTGTTCTGTGATGTGTAATTGTTAGCAGTTGTGAAAAAGATAACTCAGTTTTTAAAAGCCTAACGTTTGCTCTGAGCAGATAAAAACTGTGACAAATTATGTTCCAAAAAAATCATAAAACTGGAAAGACATGTTAATAACCAAAGGTGAAGTTTCATTTGGAGGTCAGCAAGAGCTATTAAAGTGGTCAATAATTCCAAGGTTTGCTAGTAGTGGCTTTGACCAATATCACTTATCTACTCTGGTCCATGCTTAAAAATCTCCCTTGGTGGAAAAAAAAATAAAATAATCCACTGAAAGTAATGCAGAAGGTCAGGAATGACCGTGGAGAAAAGCAATCTAGTCAAAATAAGCCACACTTTCAAGTGTAGGCATTCAAATTCCAACTCCATTATAATGTTCCAACTCTTGGCTATTTTGCCACCATGTTCAGGCACCTCTTTTCTTCCCCCCCCCCCAAAAAAAATTGCTTCATGTGTCTAGAGAGAACACATATTTGTACGTAATGTGGAATAACATGGAATAAAAATGTGGCACAACAGACAGCATGAGCTACAATTTTTAAAATTTAGAAAGCAGTTTGCAGAAGGGGGAAGGATAGAGAGGAAGAAGAGGTGAAAGTTGTGAAGAAATTAAGTGACATTGAAAACTACAGTGCATCAAAATGGCCCTTCAAGAGACCGATTATGATTCCCAAGGAACCTTTCAAAGCATTTCAGATCAGAAAAGGAGAAGTCGTCTTAGTTTAGAAATGAGCAACCTGCTTCTTAAATGAAGTAGCCAGGGGTGGGCTTCAAAAATTTTAGCAAGAGGTTCTCTGCCCGGTTGCTGGGTGGGTGTGTCCATGGTGGGTGTGGCTAGTTGGCCTCCTGCACCACGGCGGGGGTGGGGGGGTTGCCCTCCACGGGCTCCGGAGGCTTTCCTCGAGCCTCCAGGAGGGTGAAAACAGCCTCCCCAGGCTCCGGAGGCCCTCTGGAGGCTGGAAACGGGCCCGTTTCCGGCCTTCCCAAACTTCAGGTAGGCCCATTTTTCACCCTCCCTGAGCCTCCGCGCATGCCCTGCACTTACCTGCATCCAAAATGGGCTGCGTGGGGATTCCTGGGAGGGGCGGGGTGGGCGGGGCCAGCCAGGAGTGGGATTTGGGGGTTTTCAGCCCACCCCTGGAAGTAGCCCATTGTCAAGCACAAACAACCAGACCCATATGTGAGTGTTCAAACTAGTTACTTTATTGTTGTCTGCCTGTTACCTAGGCAGATTGGCAGCTTTTACCTGGGATTGACCAGATAAGCATTCAGGGAGGGTCAGATCAAGCCCTCTTGGGCTTATGCAGAGCATCTAGGCTAATTCTGTGCTTGTGCCCTCCTCCCAAATGTGATGGTTGCTCTCTAATACCTACTCTATATATCTCTCTTTTTTTAAAAAAAATGTTTTAAAAAGTGGTTTTTTTTCCCTTCGAAATGATGCAAATTTTGAAACAACATGTTTATTTTTATTTAGTTATTAAATTTATATGCCACTCATTTCATTGTCAGGTGACAGGTAACTTACATAGACATGCAAAGCGTTATTTACTATAGAAAAAAGGATTATTGCCAGCAGTGTCTGCTAGAGATTAATCAAAAGTTAGCTTTCATGTAATTTTTCATTTTAGTCATACCATTCTATGAAAACTGAGAGAGAATGGTTGGCCCAAAGTCTTTCAGCGAGTTCTGCAGCAGAGTTCAAGCTAGTTATCCTGATTCTAAATCCAATACCTGTAGGAGAAGAACAGGCAGAGCTAGAGGGCAGAGTTAAATGTGTCATCAGCTTAGAGTCATTGCATTCCCACAAGCCCTCTAAGTCCAACTCCTCCTGAATTCCCTTGACCCATATCTGGCGCCAATTTTGTGTTGAACTCTAGTTGGCCAGATTCTTGTATAGAGGTTTGAATAAATCTTCTATGCTGCAATCTAACCAGTATCTTGATTCTGTGCACCTAACTGTACCTTCACCAGTGCTATAATGGGCTACATAAACATTGATCGCCTCAAACAAACCAAAAATAGAGGACCTAACTTGTCTGAGACCGAGATGTTTGATAAATAAGGCAAGTAATAAACAATCTCTTGCTTTATTTATTTATTTATTTATTTGATTTTTTTTTTAATCCCACCTTATTACTTTATTAGTAACTCAAGGTGGCAAACATACCTAATACTCCTTCCTTCTCCTATTTTCCACACAACAACAACCCAGTGAGGCGGATTGGGTTGAGAGAGAGGGACTGGCTCAAAGTCACCCAGCTTGCTTTCATGTCTAAGGAGGAACTAGAACTCATGATCTCCTGATTTCTAGATTAGCATCTTAACCACTAGAAATAAACTGGCTCTCTTTGGGGAGGAATCTTACTTCAATGAAGCTTGGAAGCTAAATGGGTATGAATCAGAGGTGGGTTCCTACCAGTTCGGACTGGTTCGCCCGAACCGGTAGCAACCCACTGGTGACATTACTGAGCCGGTTCGGTCGGTGCCGGTCTGTGGACGCCGCCATCTTTTTTTTTTTTGGATATTTTTTGGGGGGGGATTTTTTAAATTTATTTTTTCTTCTGCGCATGCGCAGAAGCCGAGTTGCCGGCACTGCGCATGCGCCACCATCTTGTTTTTGGCTTTTGGGGGGGGGATTTTTTGTGGGAACTTTCGGCACTGCGCATGCGTGTGCGCACAAAGCGCGCATGCGTGTGCGCACAAAGCGCGCCCACACCCACGAGGCATGGCCATGCGGCGCAGGAGGAAGCAAACCGGCGGTGAGGTAAGTTAGAACCCACCCCTGGTATGAATGGCTATGAGTAGTATTTGGATTGGAAATTTGAAATAGGAGGTCTGTGGGGTTAAAAAAAAATCCCTGAAAAACACAACGACAAACTGCGTATGGATATCTAAGAAGCTGGTGTAGCCATGATGTCATTGAGACTATTTGTTATAATGATCATGAGAAAAATCACTGGATATAGATTTCAAGACTAAGCATGTATTCCAAGTCTAACTTGACAGGATTGCCTTTATGCCTGAGAGCTTAGCACAAATCCACTCCCTGGCATGACGCATTGTTACTTTAACACCCCTCTGTTGCCTTTCCTTCGGGGGGCCGAGCATTTGCCGAGAAACCTCTACATTGCTGACCATAATTGCTGTAATTTGTTAGTCTAATGGGAAAAGTAGACGGCCTTTTGAAACTGGATGTATAAAATATTATTGTGTGATATTTTATACAAGTAGCGCTTGCACTCCAAAGGGCTTTGGTTGAGTGAGCGTTTCCTTTGGAGAGCCTCGGTAGGCAAGATTAACTTTCCCTTATAATAGGGGCACTTTATTAATAAATTATATGTCTGCAGTTGCAGAAGAGAAAACAAGGAGGAGACTGAACGCAGGACCTTGAAAGAAGTCTGTGTGTATAATGGAGTTCTTGCTAGCTGAGAAGCAATCAAGGAAGTTTAGCACACACCATTCTAGAAATAATAATAATAATAATAATAATAATAATAATAATAATAATAATAATAATAATAATAATAATAATAATTAGAGACTGTGTGACCAAACCATAATAATAACAGAAGAGAAAGAACTGGGGAAAATAACAATATACAAAGACCTGCAAATAGAAATAGAATGACTATGGCAAAAGAAAGCAAAGATGGTACCAATGGTAATAGGCGCCTTGGAGGCCATTCCAAAACATCTGGAGCACCACTTGAACATCCTCGGCACTGACAAAATCACCATCAATCAATATTTAACTTTTTATAACATCATACTTTAAACTGGTTAACAAAGTAGAATAGGAACTGAAATGCTCCTGGTGCAACTCATAGACAATAGAAGCATTATAAGTTGTCATGTCAGGCAGAATCCATTGTTTCTTCCAGCCTACATCCTGCGACAATAACTTTGATATTGTTAAACAACCTCTGCCTATTCCAGGTCCTTGAGAAAGACTCAATAGATGGACAAAAATGCTAAATCCGGTCTAAACATCTGACTGATTGCAACAAATCACATTAATAATCTCATGCAATCGCGAAGTTCTTGGGCTCATAAATGCTTGATGAAAAATGTGTTTGTGTTGCAGTTTATTCCTTTACAGATGCAATCTTTCTTTTACGTGTATAATCTATACAGGTTGATTGGACATGAGAAGAGTAGATCAAAGGCAACAGGGGATAGAAGGGACTGTCCAGAGAAGCGGAATTTCTGATTGGAAGGGAGTACCCACCGGCTTTATGTGGATTGGATTTCCCTCAATTGAAAAATAATTGAATTTGAATCAGATTAAATTTAAATTTATCCTCGTCTATTTGTTCTGATTCTTGGTGGAATAAACTGTCTCTCAAAATCAGAATAAATTCAGTTTAATGAATTAAATTTAATTCATCTAAAGACTGTTGAAGACTACAGTCTTGAGCCTTGGCAATAGAAAAGCTATTCTGGCTTTCAGGCACATTAAAATTTTTGATTAAAAAAAAAAAGCCAGCAACCACTCTTGGGGGAAAAAATGAAAATGGCATCCTTGAGATCACAGTGCCTCTATTCTGCATTAGTTTGGGTTGTTGTTTTTTTAAAGGAAATTAAAACCAAATGATAGCCTAGTGTGCCACAGCAAAACCTTTGGCCATTCAGAAGATTTTAAAAGAATTTGGAAATGCTGAGATGCACAGCAGGGGAAGCCAAGGAGAAAATAAATGAAATTAAAAGAAATCAATCTTTTCTCACAGTTGATCAATATTAATAACAAATGTGAGTGTTTGAAGAGAGTCCCTCTGTTTTATTATAATAGGGAACCTGAGATCTATATGAAATTAATTTCTTTTTCAAACCAAGTAAGACAACAGTGAGATATAAAGCTTAATGGTTACAGGGTGATCACACTGTTATTAGAACAGCCTTTGTCATTTGAATAACATTTAGAAAAGGAGCTTTTTAGTGTGTGTGTCTGTGTCTGTGTTTGTGTGGATGTGTGTGCATGCGGCGCTACCAAGCCCAGAGATTATTGTGCAATGCCCAACAAGCAAAACCACAAGAAGTAAAGTGTTTTAATATCTGCAATTCTTGGGGGGGGGGGGAGAGAAGCATGGAAAAGAAGGAAGAGAGGAGAAACTCTCTCTCTGACAGATTTTATATTACCGTACTATATTTGATGTCTCAACTGTGAAACTGTACAGGTGAGCCAAGTACATACGAATTAAGCCACTAAATTCCCAATCTGTGCAGGTTGCTAAGCTTAGTTCAAGTCCAGGAGCTTTCAGAGTTCAGCTGCGGCTTATGCACTTTGGGTTTGAGACGTGAGCTTTCGTCTGCAGCGGTTGGCTGGCGGCTTCTTAATCTCTCCCCAGCTGCAGATTTGCTAGGAGGCAAGGCAAGGAATAATGCACAGAATGAAAAGAGCCATCGCGATTGGGGAAGGGGGGGGGTGTGATATTAATAACCTGCAGCCAGGCTATTTAAACGGGGAAATGTTTTTGACTTTAATGCAGGACTTGGTTTGTGTGTTTCACTTTGGTTGCGTCTCTGAATCAAGTGGCCACCCTGAGTCCCATCCAGAAAGTGGATTCCAATCGGGGATTTGAATTGGATGCTTTGGGATCCTTTCAATACACTCGAATGCTTCTGTGCATAAGGAGAAACATTTTTCAAAAATATTTCCGAAAGCTAAATCAAATCAACCTGATTATGGTATGCACCTGGCGGTATATTTATACTTTTTTTTTTTGTTTTCTCAGTTGCAGACTATCTCTTTAGATTTAGGAAGCACAAGATTTCATGGGAATGGATAGACTTGCACTGAAATTCATGCTGAATGGCGTTTGCCCAGATTCCTATTCTCCAGGTCCTGTGAATATTGTTTCTCTGCTGGGCTGAGCTTGCTGTACAAAAAGCTCCAAGACGGAATCTGCAATATCTTTTGAAAGAAATTAGAACATCCTTGGAGAGTGATGTACTTCAGATTAAAAAAAAAAAATTCCATGGATGCATCTGGGCAGTTTTCTTGCCAGCAAAATGGAAGGGGTGTTCTGGATATGTTTTTCAGTTTCTCATCTAGCTTGGCAGTCTCTCATCACAATAAAACCAGACTCGATTCCCTTGGCTTTGGATAGGAGCCACCCACAATTCTACTCTATAGGCAATCCCTGTCAGGTGCAAGAAATCAGGAGCCAGAATAGAGTTCAAAAGCACTATGAGTTTATTTCATGCTATCTATACACAGAGGTTGCAATGGCTCAGCGGTTAAAGACACTGAGCTTGTCAGCTGGAAAACTGACAGCCAGGGTTCAGGACATGAGTGCTGCACAACAGGGTGAGCTCCCATTACTTGCTCCAGCTCCTGCCCACCTAGCAGTTTGAAAGCATGCAAATAAAAGTAGATAAATAGGTACCACTTCGGCGGGAAGGTAGCAGCATTCCATGCACCTTGGCATATAATCGTGCTGTCCACATGACCAAGGAAGTGTCTTCGGACAATGCTGACTCATTTGACTAAGAAACTGAGATGAGTACCATTCCCGAGAGTTGGACATGACTGGACAGGGGAAACCTTACCTTTACCTATACACAAGAATCTTATCAACTAATGGTGAAGGCAAATTGGTGTCAGATAAGAATCAACAGACTTCAAGAGGGGGCTTCACTTCACTTAGGTCTCTTATGGGGGCATTGGGACTCCACACTGATGATGCATTTGACCCCATCCTCAGGCTCATCCTGACCATCTCCTACAGTATCTGACTTTTTGCTGTTGCACTCAAATACACACTCCGAAGTAAGCAAACTCGGGACACACACTAAATGTGACTAAATTTGAATTTCTGTTTAAATCAGACCGAATGCATTTAACGGGATTGTTCCCCTTGTATTTCCTACCTTTCCCTTTCTGCCAATATTAAAAGTTGCAATCAGTAGCACTTTCTGAGTGGTTCTGAAATGGGAGGGTGGCTTATCATATTTGGCCCTGGTGCCTCAGTTTCTCCACTTGTATACGTGTACGTGTACGTGTACGTATACATATACGCATACATATACATATATCCTTTTTTTAAGCACTGTGCATGCGAACCGGCAGGGAAGAAAACCAGAACCCACCCCTGTGTGTCTGTGTGTGTCTGTGTGTGTCTGTGTGTGTCTGTGTGTGTCTGTGTGTGTCTGTGTGTGTCTGTGTCTGTGTGTGTCTGTGTGTGTGTGTGTGCGCGCGCACACACACACACACACACACACACACACACATATATATATATATGTTTTTTTCTCTGTTAAATCACCTGGTATACCCAAATATGGGAGGGAGCATACTGCTTCCTTTTTACATAATTTATTTATTTATTTTATTTATTTATTTATTTTTATATGCCGCCCAACTCCCGAAGGACTCTGGGCGGCTTACATCATAAAAAATAAAACATATCATACATACATACATACATACACATACACATACACATATACATACATACATACATACATACATACATACATACAAACATACCAGGGGTTCTACCTTACCTCGCTGCCGGTTCGCTTCCTCCCGTGCCGCGCGGGCACGCTGCGTGGGCGCACATGCGCATCACACGCACGCGCACATGCGCAGTCCCAAAAAATAAAAAAATTCAAAAAAAAAGCCGAAAACAAGATGGCGATGCATGTGCAGTGCCGAAAACTCGGCTTCTGCGCATGCACAGAAGAAAAATAAATAAAAAATTCAAAAAAAAATCAAAAACAATTTAAAAAAAGATGGCGGCACCCACGGACCAGCACCGACCGAACCGGATCGGTGACGTCATCGTGACGTCACCAGCGGGTTGCTACTGGTTCGGGAGAACCAGTCCGAACCGGGAGGAACCCACCTCTCATACATACATACATACATACATACATAGGGTTGAAATAGCTGGAATAATTGAGTATACAGCAGCTGCCAATATAAAAATACAAGATATACACATATATATAATCTCCAAATCTTTTTGCTTCAATCTATACAAACCGAGGTGCAGGTGAGGAAAGTTAAATGTCTCGTTGCCCAAACAAGCCGGCAGCCCACAAGCAAACGTGAAGAAATCTCTTTGCATTCCTTGTTAGCCAGACTAACTCTCAGAAGGATTTGTTTTCTCTCGGCTGGTATTTACTTGGCATAACCTCCTGCTCGCAAACACCGTTATCTCCTTGCTCTATCAGCCTTAAAGATTAGGAGTATGGATTTCTTTTCCAGACTGACCGTCTGACTTTGTGACCTTAGGCTGTTCGCTAACACAGAAACACTTGACATGACTCTTTGTCAAAAAAACACCATTAGTCCAGTCCCCTTACAGGAAATAGAAGTTCTACAAGGAGGGATTAATGGTTAATGGGAAGTCACGTGGCTCATCCCTTTAGCTTAGATGTGCTGCATGTAGGCATCCAAGCCTCTTGTTCGGTACCTGTCACCGGTGACCAGGTGACAAAGCAGCAGCTAAAGGCGCAATAGCATTCAATCCTGTAAGGATGTGTTTATAACAATTAGTTATTTCTCTACGTTTTAAAATTTTTTCTTGATTAACTTTGAATGACAAGGCTGTTGAGGTTTGTTTATAGATATAAGATATAGGGAGAAGAGATTCTTTTTTGTTATATTTTTAGAGAAAGTGATAAGTTGCTGAGGAAAGGAAAGGAGAAAGGAAAGGAAAGGAGAAAGGAGAGGAGAGGAGAGGAGAGGGAAAGGGAAAGGGGAAGGGAAAGGAAAGGAAAGGAAAGGAAAGGAAAGGAAAGGAAAGGAAAGGAAAGGAAAGGAAAGGAAAGGAAAGGAAAGGAAAGGAAAGGAAAGGAAAGGAAAGGAAAGGAAATGAAAGGAAAATAAATTAAATAATATAAGATTAAAAAATATAAGGGGAAAGGAGGGAAAAAAAGAGAAAGGAAAGGAAAAGAAAGGAAAGGAAAGGAAAGGAAAGGAAAGGAAAGGAAAGGAAAGGAAAGGAAAGGAAAGGAAAGGAAAGGAAAGGAAAGGAAAGGAAAGGAAAGGAAAGGAAAGGAAAGGAAAATTGATTTACTTGTTTAAGGTTAAAATCTATATTTTGTTATTTCTGAAGGAAGGAGATATATAAGTGTTGTCTCCCTACAAGAGTATGTACAAAAACATTTTTCTGAAGATGACAGGAACTATCCAATGATACCAAGAATATCCTTTGGAATTATTAAACTGGGATGGTGTAAGATCTCCTGCCTTGCACAGGGGTTGAACAAGAAGACCTCCAAGGTGGTAACATTTAAAGGACTTTTGCTGACTAAGATTGAATAATGAGGCTTTAATGTTTGCTAATGGATACAAAGATGAGATATTGGGCGAAGGGATTTTTGGTTGAACAAATTTGGTTGTTAGAGAAGGTGATAAGTTACTGCACTTGCCTTGATGAAGGGGAAGTCATTTCTTTATACATCTTTTTCTTCTTCTTTCTTTATATTTGTTCCCCCGCTTTTTCTCTCTGTGTCCTTTTATTTATTTTCTTTTTAATATTTTTCTTCATTCGCATTAGCTTTTTACCTTTTATCTTTGTGTTTTTAAATTTCAAGTAAATATATTATTTTTTTAAAAAGACTGATTTTTGTTCACAAGTTCAGACTCTAGGGTGAAAGAAAAAAAATCTCTGGAATTTGTAGCTACTTCCTTCTCAGGAATAAAATGCACACACCTGCGTAGTTTTGTTCCTTAAAATGATACGTGTCTGGCTTCACGTGTCATATGGATGCAAAATGTACGGCCTTCTGGGGTTTCTCAGAGCACACACATCTACACACCCCGGTGAAAGGGGTTCTTTATGTTTTCAATTCCGATGTGGCTTATTGTTAGAATATTCATGACTGGGAGAGCCATGTTAACAAGGTTAGTCAATGAATAGGCATAGCAACTGAGTCAGCCAATGGGAGCTAACCACTTCTGAGTCTGTGCAGAGAATCGAAACTGAAAACTTAGCTTAAGGCTGGGCGTGGCTTAGTGTCCCACTCTGCTCTCTGCTTTCTGTACTGCTTGTCTGCTCTGCTGAAATGAAACTAACTCCTGCTTGTGTTTACTTGAAGAAATAATCTGCCTGTGGTATTGTATATATATATTACTATGTTTATAAAGAAGTTATTGAATCTAGCTGAATCAGTCATCTGTGTGTGCTTCTGGTTTTGATTTTTATGCAACGAACTCTGATACTTATTAAAGACTGAGGATGTCGTCACCAAAGTATTTGGAACTTGGATGGTCCTCAGGTTGACAGAAGTTGCATGCCTCTGTGCTTAACTGTGATTTATTGAATAAAAGACAAACCAGCATTCGTGCTAAACATTAAACCAAACAAAGCACACTATTTCAAGTTCCACCTTTTTGTTACCCTTACAGTTGCTGAGTAGGGAGCTCAGTACAGCATTGCCATTTCCCAAGTCTGGGTAGCATCATGGTTGTTTTCTACCAAAGTTCTTTCAGGTACTTTTCTGGGTTCCATCTACTGTACCTGAACCATTTTTTAAACAAGCAAACAAACAAACAAACAGAACTTCACAATTTGCAGACCAAACATTAGCTTCTAGCATCATATTTATTTACAGCATTGCTTCTGGGTCCCAAAGAGGTCCCAATCGGATGGTAAAAATCATTCTGGAGCTCACCTTTCTGTTATATGGTTATTTTGCACTTAGTTATGAACACATTTGGTGAATACCTAAGTTCTCGTGGCAGCCATTCTGTAAGCTTCTCAAATGAGTTTTTGGCTCTAAAAAGTTGAGTAGACCTTCTAGCACATGCTAAAGTCCACTTTCTTGGCTCTCTCTTGTGTATTTTAAAAAAATTCCTTCAACTGGATGACCGACAATTTACATTTAAAAGTTCTCCCAAAAAGGGTACCTCAAGAATAAAATGTGGAGGAAAATATTTTGGTCAAAGAAAGGATGATAGTCAGAAGTTCCATCTTGACTAGGGCAGATCTTCTGCGCGCTTATATCATTACCTGAGTTTCCTCCAATGATTTTGTTTCTTTGAAACAAAACTCCCTGCAGAAGTGGATGGAAAAAAGGATGAGCCCTGGAAATTACATTATCCTTTTCCATCAGTACTGTAGTAGTTAATGAGTTGCATTTCCTTTCAGTCTGTCTCCCATCTGCTCCCCTACATCCTGTAAGCATAAATGTGGATGCCTTTTGGTCGAACTGAAAGATTTATGCTAGGCAGAGGAGAGCACTCATGAGTGACCGCACAAGCAAACAGAGAAAAACGTGGCCTGTCTTGGGGGGGGAGAGTGAGTGATGGGAACAATAAGGTTGTATGTATCTTGAGAATCTTGCTTACTTGTGGGTCTTCCCTGTTTTTCTAAATCACAGGGATCTTCTCTTTTAATTACTGCAGGGAGCTGATTCCACTACGACCTTTTTTTTTTTTTTTTTTTTTTTTTTTTTTTTCATCCATGCAATTGTGTTCTGGTTGTGGATTACAAGAGCTTTCAAAATGCTAGGCCATTATTGCCCCAATTGGAGAAACGCCAGCTCAGAACTTTGGAAATTAAAACTTGCAAAATATTAAAAGGGGAAAAAAGTTTCTGGAAGGCTGAGCTAGCATCATGTACCAAGTAGAATGTTGTGTTGGAATATGAAAACCTTGGTCCAAGTTTCTGCTCAACCCCAAAACTCATCTGTCTTCACACTTTCTTGTATCTCTGTCTACGGAGATTCTCAATCATCTTGGTCACGGTGTCCCAAAGGTCCCCTTTCCGAAAGACAACTGGACTTCCTTGGTTTTCTCCTTGAAAACGTTTTGCCGAGGTGGCGCAGTGGTTAGAGTGCAGCACTGCAGGCTACTTCAGCTGACTGCTAGCTGCAGTTTGGTCGTTCAAATCTCACCAGGCTCAAGGTTGACTCAGCCTTCCATCCTTCCGAGGTGGGTAAAATGAGGACCCAGATTGTTGAGGGCAATACGCTGACTCTGTGAACTGCTTAGAGAGGGCTGTAAAGCACTATAAAGCGGTATATAAGTCTAAGTGCTATTGCTATCGCCCTCCCTTCCTCCTTCCTTTCCTCCCTCCCTCCTTTCCTTCCGTCCTTCCTCCATTCCTCCCTCCATCAGCCTTCCACCCTTCTGAGGTCAGTAAAATGAGGACCCAGATTGTGGGGGGCAATAGGCTGACTCTGTAAACCGCTTAGAGTAGGTCTGTAAAGCACTGTGAAGCAGTATATAAGTCTAAATGCTATTGCTATTCCTTCTTCCCTTCCTTCCTCCCTCCCTTCCCCCCTCCCTTCCTTCCCTTCCTTTCTACCCATCCATCCATCCATCCAGTATTGCAGGCTGACTCTGCCCACTACCAACAGTTCAATCCTGACTGGCTCGAGGTTGACTCAGCCTTCCATCCTTCCGAGGTGGGTAAAATGAGGACCCAGATTGTTGGGGGCAATATGCTGACTCTGTAAACCACTTAGAGAGGGCTGTAAAGCACTGTGAAGCGGTATATAAGTCTAAGTGCTATTGCTATTCTTATGCAAGAAGGTTCTTCGGTATCTTTTATTTCTAAACCTAATCCATCTAAAGAGGTAGGCTCCTCATCAGGAGCTGTTACCCTCACATTCTTCAAGCAATGAGCTTACCTGGTGAAAGCCTGTGGATCTCCACCCAACCTTTTAATTTTACTTCAGAGTTTCATCAGATGTTCTGAAGCACAGAATATACAATATTGTATATATGTATGCATTCTGCATAATGCTTTCCAGCGAAGCTTCTCTTGAAGTGTTGATACTAATTTATGGTTGTTGTTGTTGTTGTTGTATTATATAATAAAATTATTTACTGATTTAGTTCACTGAATCATTAAAGGAGTCATCCCCCCCCAAAAAAAACAAGACTTCTTTGCAGAACTTAAAATAACATCAGAACTGAAGAAGCTTCTGAAGAAATGTCTTCAAGGAAAAACACAGAAAGTCCACTTGACTTTTGAAAAAGTACCTTTGGAACAACCATGATCTGGATGGCTGAGAATCTCCATAGACATCAGTGTATTTTCTTTGTCCAGAAAATGCATGAGTTTGGTAGCTAAATGAAGCCTATTGTGTGCACACACCTAATAACAACGTCTAGTAACCTGATTTAAGAATTGAACCTTCAGTCACTGAGGAAATCAAGATACTTAAAAGCATAATAAAACTAGACAATGCATTTCAAGTGAAATGAACAAAATTCTGCCTTCCCATTTGATTGCTGGATTGTGAGATTTCAGACAGGGATCCTGAGTGAGACCCAGTTTGTTACAGCAGGGAGCAAATATGCTGCCGCCCTAATTCTTCTAAAAAAAATACCGTATTTCATGTCTCGTACGATTTTGAACTGGGGGGAGGGTAAACGTCTTATATTTTGAAATTTAAATGAATGCAGGGATATTAGCATAATCAGTAGATGTACCTGTCAATTTGATGTCCAGAAAGATCTTGAAACTTGTAAGATACTTAATTTCTAAAAAAACAAAAAAAAACACGTTGAGAATACCTGTAGGGTTTTTTTTTCTCCCTTCTGTTGACTGTCTTACTTACTTTTAGTTTGATTCATTCAGTTATTCCCAGTAATATTTTCCTGTCATCGTTACTAATTCTGTCACCTTGTAATCCTATCCTTGAGAACAGGTCTTATAGGTCTCAGTAGGGTTTATTTTCTGAAATATATATAAGATTCTGCTTACATTACAGCTTCCAATTTTACAACCATCGCCTCATTTGAAAACTAAATTTCTATCTATCTATCTATCTATCTATCTATCTATCTATCTATCTATCTATCTATCTATCTATCTATCTATCTATCA
>QLTV01004403.1:2900704-2905704 GCA_003457575.1 Thermophis baileyi
AAGCAAGAATAAAAATAAAAGTTCAGAAGGTGCAGGGAAAAAAGACCAAAAAGTAGAAGAGAGTGGTTAGAGTGCAGCTCTGCAGGCTACTTTAGCTGACTGCTAGCTGCAGTTCGGCGGGTTCAAATCTCACCGGCTCAAGGTTGACTCAGCCTTCCATCCTTCTGAGGTGGGTAAAATGAGGACCCAGATTGTTGGGGGCAATATGCTAACTCTGTAAACCGCTTAGAGAGGGCTGTAAAGCACTATGAAGCGGTATATAAGTCTAAGTGCTATTGCTATTGCTATTGCTATCTATCTATCTATCTATCTATCTATCTTCTATTTCTATCCATCCATCCATCCATAGAAACATGCTTTAAGACATGATTATATATATGCATGCTTGCAGGGAGGCAGGCAGGCAGGCAGACACACACACACACACACACACACACACACACACAAACCATGCTAGTTTGGTGTAGTGGTTAAAACACTGGGCTAGAAGCCATGAGGCCATGAGTTCTAGTTCTACAGTGACGCAAAGCCAGCTGGGTGACCTTGGACAGGTCACACTTTCTCAGCCTTAGGAAGAAGGCAATGGCAAACCACTTCCAATCTTGCCAAGGAAATAGCAGAGACTAATCCAGGCAGTCGCCAGGAGTCAGTAATGACTTGAAGGAGTGTATGTCTGCATGTGTCTCTGTGTGTGTGCATGCAAACACAGACATGCGAACACATACATACATACATACATACATACATACATAGAAAGAGTTCATTTTCGCCCTTCCTCTTGCTCATTCTGGTTATGTGTTTTTGTTTCGTCTCGTTCTTCTCTTGACATTTCCACCATGATGTAATCTTTCACTAGACTGGCAGCCCTCGATAAGCAAACTGTTTGCAATAACTATTAATATTTCAACATGCTTTTAAGAAAATTTGGCCTTTTGTAGCGTAAGTCTTTGGCAGACTTAGATACTGTTTACTAAGAGATAGCGTAAGCTTAGGTGTTCCGTAGGTGTGGTCTGTTACTCAGAATTACTTTCTTAACATCCAGTTATTCTTTCCAGGCTTTACATGAACCTATGTGAAAAAAATTCTCCTTTTTTTTTTTGAATAAAAGGATACATTTAGAACAAAAAGGAACTCTAAATGCTTGTATAAATACCTCTGGAATTATCCCCCTTTAGAATCTTCCTCTTGATTTGTGAGGTCTGCAGAACGTTTTTACAGGACAAACACCGGCCAAAAATCAACTTCTTTGTTTTGCTACTTTTGAAAAGATGATTATGATTAAAATTGTAGCCATTTAATTTTTGATAATTAATTGACAGGAGAGGAAGGAAGTTTCCCACTTACCTGCATGCCATGAAAACATCTTCTCTTCCGGTTTTGCTTAGATTACATTTCTAACATAATCTTTGCATGGAGAAACCTTTTGGTATTCATAAACATAATGGAACTATCTTTCCATGCATGCCAGGGAGTGACTGTGTACTATAAGTGTTATCTATCTTGGCTAAGAAAAAAAAAAGATTTTTATAGTCCTACAAAAGAGAGCTTGCAGTATATTAATAGGAATCTATAAATTAATCTCTGTACAACATCTTGCTAAGACTTTGATTTTTATAGAGTCCCTGAGCTCAAGGCTTTGCTGACTATTCTTCTGTTATTGTGTTCATTAAGGGAATATGGCAGGTCAGGAGCAAATATCGGCACACCTTATAAAGCGCCAGAGTGAATTAAGTGGGCCGTTGGTGCAGTATTGTTTTCTCTAATCAGAAATATAGCTGTATGGTGTTTGATTAATTTTCCGGATCAACCAGTGAACTGGCTGTTAATAGCACTCCCAGCAATGCATTTTAAGCCACTTACGAGATTAATTGAATTAATGTTTTAATTATTTGAAGGATATTATATGTAGAGATATATACATATAGATGTATCGATGCATATGTCATTGCTGCACACTTTGCAAGCATAATTCAGCCACTGCAATCATTTATCAGATTTGTTGGAAGAGAAGTGCAAGTAGATAACTGGAGGAGTTATGGAGAACTCGAATCCACTTACAATTGTTTCATGGATCATTAACAAACAGTGTGAATTAAAAAAAGAAGACATCTTAGATTATAACAGTTAAACTATAGTGTGTGTTTTTTAAGAACCTTTATGTCTTAGTCTCTGAATTGGTATCACTTATTTGGATTGGAAATCTCTGAATCTTCTAAGGGATGTCTTTTAAATCAGCTTTTCCTAAACTGGGATCTTTCTGGGGAAAGTAGGAAGTGCAATTGAACACTTCTGAAGGCACCATGCTGGATATGACTGTAGTAGGAGGCACAGTAGGAGGAGAAGTAGAAAGGAAGGACAACTGTCTGAATAATTTTCATAACCTAAGGGGAGGCATGGAAGCAAAATGGCATCTCTCTCCTTAATTCAACACATTGTAGCCTGTCAGTCTGACCGTTGATGTTACTCCCACATTGTCAATAGAAAAGCAATTTCTATCATGCCTGAACTAATAGTTTAATATAAACTTGCCAAGTTAGGCTGTTCTCTAGCAGATAGAAACGGAGAAAGAAGAGATTCAGGAGAAGCATCTTGGAAAGTGTGGTTGCAGTTGCTACCTGTAGTCCTCGACTTACAACCATTCATTTAGTATTTGGGGAATTGTAATCCCAGCACACCTGGACAAAAATTAACAGAACAACAGAGTTGGAAGATACATTGGAGGTCTTCTAGTCCAACCCCCCTGCTCAAGCAGGAGACTCTATGCATTTCAGAGAAATGATTTTCCAATCTCTTCTTAAAAGCCTCCAGTGTTGGAGCATCTACAACTTCCGGAGGCAAGCCATTCCGCTGATTAATTGTTCTGTCAGGAAATTTCTCCTGAGTTCTAGGTTGGTTCTCTCCTTGATTCGTTTCCATCCATTGTTCTTCTTCCAGGTGCTTTGGAGAATAGGTTGACCCCATCTTCTTTGTGGCAACCCCTTAGTTGGTTCTCCCTCTCATCAAAGGCTTGGAATAGGGCTTTTCAGTATTATGATTCTATGATGCCCTGTTGGGGGAAGCTGAATTAATTGTGTTTTTCTCCTTTACATTTTGACATAGTTCCAGTTTTCATTGCCAGCTCTTTAAAGGCCAGGATTCTTAGTTTACTTTAGCAAATTATTCGGCTGAACTGAAGTGTTGTACAAGTCACTGCTCTAGAGGCAATGGGTTGGACCATCTGGGTTATGAGGCTTGGGGGAGAGTGGTCAAAGTCCTTTTCTGGCTCTGCAATACAGTGTATTCTTCATGCCATTTTTTTTAACTACACTGGGTCAGAGGTGGGTTTCAGCAGGTTCTGACCAGTTCTGGAGAACCGGTAGCAGAAATTTTGAGTAGTTCGGAGAACCGGTAAATACCACCTCTGACTGGCCCCACCCCCATCTATTCTCTGCCTCCCGATTCCCAGCTGATTGGGAGGAAATGGGGATTTTGCAGTAACTTTCCCCTGGAGTGGGGTGGGAATGGAGATTTTACAGTATTCTTCCCCTGCCATGCCCACCAAGCCAAGCCACACCCACCAAGCCACGCCCACAGAACCAGTAGTAAAAAAATTTGAAACCCACCACTGCACTGGGTCACTGCTTGTTCCCTTCTGTTTGTGCAGTGTGCTAAGCCTACTATTTTGGGAACAGCAAACTGGGGAATGAGAGGACAAACTCACCCTGCTAATCACATGCATTCACAGCCTTAATGAAAATCAGGGCCATTATAAGTCACACTTCCCTTTGTCTCCTTTTGCTGTGTCTCGCTCTCATTTGGGGGCATTGATGAGAAGGTCCTGAGATCCTGTTTTTGTGCTGCTTAATTGCTGTGCGGAAGTGTGGGTTCTTAACTGAGACTCTTATAATTAATTGCCGGGCTTTCTAGACCAATCGGAGAACCTACCATAGATAGTGTTTCAAGGCAGGTTTGGGACTTCAGAGGCCCCAGTTCAAAACTCCATTAAACCACCTGGAAGGGGAAAGACATTTGCTCAGAATCAAATAAAACAGACTTGTTTTCTACTTGCAGAATCAATGTATGTACAAAAATATATATAATATGCAGTAGTGGTGAAATCCAAATTTTTATACTACCGGTTCTATGGGCGTGGCTTGGTGGGTGTGGCTTGGTGGGCGTGGCAGGGGAAGGATACTGTAAAATCTCCATTCCCTCCCCACTCCAGGGGAATGTTACTGCAAAATCCCCATTTCCTCCTTATCAGCTGGGACTCTGGAGGCAGAGAAGAGATGGGGGCGGGGCCAGTCCGAGGTGGTATTTACCGGTTCTCTGAACTACTCAAAATTTCCGCTACCGGTTCTCCAGAACTGGTCAGAACCTGCTGAATCCCACCTCTGCAATCCCTACTGTATTATATAATTAATACTAACACTTGAAACTGAGAATAGATTTTGTTCTGAAAGCACAAGAGCTTGAACCTGACAAACATACTGCTCCAACCTCCAATGTTCTTGTCAGAAGGCAGTATTTTTACTTTTCTAAAGGTGCATTGGATTAAATACAACTGAAAATTGTCTTGGGATAACTTAACGAAAAGGGGACTTAAAAGCTTTCAATAAATGAACCACAAATACAAAGACATATGTATGGAAACTGCAAGCAAAATCTATGCTTGAGTATAAGATCACATCCAAAGGCACATTTCATTAGAATCATTATAAATCCTTTCATTCCCCACAAGTCAGTTAGAAATGAAGAAGTTTCTTGGATGAGAAGTGAAATGTTTTCAAGGAAAAAAACCAAGAAAGTCCAGTTGCCTTTTGGAAAAGTAGCTTTGGGACAACCATGACCTGGATAATTGAGAGTCTCCATAGACATCTCATTAGAACATAAAATCATAGGGCTGGAGGGATTTCAGAGGACATCTAGTCCAACCCTCTGCTCAAGGCTTTGTTTGCCAAAATTGTCTGTACTAGGCAAAGTTGAAGGGTTTTTTTAAACACCTTAACAGAAAGATACAT
>QLTV01004403.1:2908204-2922705 GCA_003457575.1 Thermophis baileyi
ATTGATCCTGACTGCCATCAATTTTATTCCTTGACAGACGAGACAAGCCACCCCCAATGTTTTAGTTACTTAAATGTATTTACTGTCTTCCACCATTGCTTTTCTTGGGGAGTGAAGGATAGTTAAGAGCAGCTAAAGCTCTTCCAGAGGGAATACAGATGAGAGAATACTTTCTAATACTTCTGTCATCCTAATGGGATGAGTTATTGTGCAGGATTGGCCGTTGTGCTGACCTCCTCTAAAATTCATATTTACTAGTCTATCTGGGGGTCGTCCTGGCAGCTGGAACTATGATATCACTCCGCTTCCTTCATCTTTCAAGGGAGCCACAAAAGCAGATCCAACTTTGCTCCTTTCTCATTGATGTACATAAGAGGTTTCATTGAAGCTAAACTAGTAAATCAAAAGGAAATCTCTAGACTACAGGTTATCACTCAGTGGATCGGCAGTCAAACGGTATTTCAAGATCAAAGATATCAAGAGGATAAAAAAGTAAGGGAAGGAGAGAAGCCTAGGAAGTCCAAGCCAGACAAGTGATACAGGAGAGCTGTCAGCCTCATAGGGTAGTCCAGACAAGAAGAACACCTAGAAGTATTCATTCTGATTTTATTGTAAGGTTTACATTAAAAGAATGTGAAAGTACATCTTCTCTCCCCCCCCAGCCCAAGAAACTAGGGAGGGCCCCTCCTGAAATGTTTGCCATACCCACATGGCTTCCTCTTACAAGAGCCAAGGTGGCGCAGTGGTTAGAGTGCAGTACTGCAGGCTACTTCAGCTGACTGCTAGCTGCAGTTCGGCAGTTCAAATCTCACCGGCTCAAGGTTGACTCAGCCTTCCATCCTTCCGAGGTGGGTAAAATGAGGACCCAGATTGTTGGGGGGCAATAGGCTGACTCTGTAAACCGCTTAGAGAGGGCTGTAAAGCACTGTAAAGTGGTATATAAGTCTAAGTGCTATTGCTATTGCTATTATATGACCATCAACTAATCTGTGGCTCTTTGTCAGGCACAAGGGATCAGGACCATAGCTTGAGTTGTAGCTCAGAAAGATTTATTGCTGACATCCATACATAAGAATTTGATTGACTAACGGTCAGCACTAAATTGGTCTTGTGGCAATGCAAGGATTCTAAACTGATGACGCATTTAACTCCACCTTCCAGCTCTGCCTGCTCTTTCCTATACTCTTCCACCCATCTCCCAAGGCTGTTCCCACATGCCATTACAAGATCAGAATACTGAAGACCAATAAGTGAGATAGTTTTAACAGAGACCATATATAGCTATTAGATTCGATGGCAAAATTAAATCACACATTTGTACAAATTTATTATCTATATAAATTTGAATAGTTACTGTATATGATACATATAATATATATCATATACAGTATAAATCTGTGTTTCTCATTTTGGAGAATAGGCCAAGGCTGGGTAATTTAGCAGTATTGTTGTCCTTGCACTCTGCTTGTGGGTTTTCCAATCATAGCTGGTTGGTCATTTTGGGAAGCTGGGTCTTGAGAACAAGACCCAGCTTTTATTATTGCTGGCCAATGAACTATTGGAAAGGATTTATATGAAGGTAGATTGGGGAAGAAATGGAGGTAGTGACAGATTTTATTTTCCTGGGCTCCAAGATCACCACAGATGGGGACTGCAGCCAAGAAATTAAAAGACGCTTGCTCCTGGGGAGGAAAGCTATGACAAATCTAGACAGCATACTAAAAAGCAGAGACATCACCCTGCCAACAAAAGTGCGTATAGTCAAGGCTATGGTTTTCCCAGTTGCAATGTATAGCTGTGAAAGTTGGACCATAAGAAAGGCTGAGCGCCAAAGAATTAAGGCCTTTGTGCTGGAGAAGACTCCTGCGAGTCCCTTGGACTGCAAGGCGAACAAACCGGTCAGTCCTAGAGGAGATCAACCCTGACTGCTCTTTAGAAGGCCAGATCCTGAAGATGAAACTCAAATACTTTGACCACCTAATGAGAAGGAAGGACTCACTGGAAAAGAGCCTAATGCTGGGAAAGATTGAGGGCAAAAGAAGAAGGGGACGGCAGAGAATGAGGTGGCTGGATGGAGTCACTGAAGCAGTTGGCGTGAGCTTAAATGGACTCCAGAGGATGGTAGAGAACAGGAAGGCCTGGAGGAATGTTGTCCATGGAGTCGCGATGGGCCGGACACGACTTTGTAACTAACAACAAGTTTGGGACTCTACTCATCCATCCATCGCTTCAATACTGCAAGTCTCTAAAACCTGAAAGAACTGAATAAAATTTGGTATAGTGGAAGAAGGTTACAAAATAAAGATCATTTAAAACTCACCACAAGCCCCCCAAAAATTTTCCTAGGGAAAATACTCAGAATTTTAGTGGTTTCTTTATTTTCTGCTAGTCATGTTACCAGAACGGTAACCAGAGCAGGAGAGTCAGACACGTGAGATGCATCACAATAGCACAATTCAAGTCCCACCGTTTTTGTATGCACATTGACAGGACTTCAGCTGTGATAGCCTTCCTCCTTCCTCCTCCTATTTTCCCCATAACAACAACCCTGTGAGGTGGGTAGGGGGGAGAGAGGGGGGAGGGAGGGAGAGGGAGAGTAATGGAATGGAATGGAATGGAATGGAATGGAATGGAATGGAATGGAATGGAATGGAATGGAATTGAATCGAAGAAAGGAAGGCGAAGGGACAGGAAAGGGGAATAGGGGAAGGAAGGAAGGAAGGAAGGAAGGAAGGAAGGAAGGAAGGAAGGAAGGAGAGAGTAAGGAAATAGGTAGGAAGGAAGTGGGGAGGGAGGGAGAGGAAGGGAAGGGAGAGAGAGAGGGAGGGAGGGAGGGAGAGAGGAAGGGAAGGAGAGAGAGGGAGGGAGAGGGAGAGAGGGAGAGGGAGAGAGAGGGAGAGAGAGAGGGAGGGAGAGACCCAAGGTTACCCAACTGGCTTTCATGGCTATGTAACTTCTGTAATGAAAGTTTCACATTTTAACCTGACCAAAGAAATTGGGGAGCCTCATATTATTTCTGCGATTTTGCGTATTGAGTAGTATGCAGAGTACTGGGATTTTTCCCATTTTTTTAAAGTGATCTATACAAATGTTTCGGTGTCACAACTTCCTGGGTGCAAAATGAACCAGGATCTAATCGTTGCTTCCTTGCACAATGGTTTCCAGTCTCTTGTTTTCTTTTCCCTTTTTATGTGGAGACACACCTGTAGCTTTTCCGCTTCTCTAGTGTATAAAGCGATAAGCCATTCAGCTCTAAAGATTTTTTCATCAGCAAATCAGGCTGTCACCTCCTTCAGGTTTTGTCCTCGCTGTTAATCTGCTAAATATTCAGGCCAAAGGTAAGGAAGGGAATCGTTCCAAAGGCTTTGGACTCCTTCATTTTCACAGTGGGTTCTTCAAAAGTTTTTTTTTTCCCCTGGAGTTTCCTTAATCTTGGCAAGGTGAGATAATTGAACTTTTGGAGAGATTTTGCCTTTCATACTCCGTCTAGGCATCCAGATGGCTGGCATTAATGCTCTTGCTCTAATCAAAACAGAGCAAAACATTTCAATCTTGGTTGCATTTTTTTCTATGCTGTTTATTTATCCAGGGGTCCACCTCTCTCTCATTGTTTTTGTGCACTTCTATAGGAAAAGAAGGATAAAGCAGAATTAATTTAACATGGCTTTTCTCCCCAAACAATAACATTGAAGCCTACAAATCGAGTGAAATTGTGTCATCAATCTGGCTTTTTATTTTTCAATTTTTTAAATAAGCCTTTTCATTTTTATATACTGTATTCCCAACCTCAAAATAATTGAGATCAAGCTATTTGGGGTGGGAAACTTGACGTGCTGTTAAAAATTATGGCCATTTGTAAAGTTGACATGAGATTCTGGAATCTTCATTCTGATCTTTCAAATAGCAACCAGAGGCAGACATTTATAGTTTCTAAGTCAATTGTCAGCATAGCTCAGTAAAATAATAATAATAATAATAAAAATCTGAAATTAAGTGGAATTGAAGAGCTAAACTTTAGTCATTTGCAATTCATGTTCAATACTTTCTTCTAAAATGAAAGAATAAACAAGTTGTATTTTTTTTAATAAAGTCAATTGTAACTAATCCAAACATGATGTGTTACCTTGATGCTTTTTCAAGGCACTGTCATAGACTTTTAATTTGCCAACTGTAATCTTCTTAATGGATGTGGATTAATTGCCAATCCTGCCCTCATCACAAGATTTGGATATATATTACATTTTTATTTGATGTTGTTTGGATAGTGGTGATTTGAGTGGAAGCTGTGCTTGAGCTTCCAGTTTTTGTGAGGATTTACTGAAATGGAGCATGGATCCTCCTTATAGTTTATAGGTCTCTGGTTATCTGCAGAAGACTAGCCAAGCTGTATTTCACTTTGTGAAAATTTCTTGGTAAATGTCTAGATGTTGAACTTGATGAGGAAGAAGTTGCAAGTTAAAGTCAATACTTTTACATAAACCAGTGGTTCTCAACCTGTGGGTCGCAACCCCTTTGGGGTCGAACGACCATTTCACAGGGGTCACTGCATGCGTTAGCCCGCCACCTTGGTGCCACCGTCACTGCAGGGGTGAAATGCTCCCGGTTCGGCCGTGCCTGCGGGTCGCCGGACAGCCGGTAGCGACAGAAGTGGGAGACTTCGCCCACTCGCCCAGACGCCGCCATTTGGGTTCTTTTATCCTCTACGCATGCGCAGAATGCTTTGCGCATGCGCAGAGGGTAAAAGAAAAGAAAATGGCGACTCCGGGTGGGTGGTTGGAGCCTTGCGCTGCCGACGCCCCTGGTGCCACGCCCCCTTTGTCACCTCATCCTGCGCGGGGAGGGGGCCGCGGCAGCGGAGGGGGGTCGCGGCATTAGAAAGGTTGAGAACCACTGACATAAACAGTTGTGTCCATTTCTTGGTAAATATTCAGATGTTGAACAAAATCAGGAAGAAGACATGGTTAGATGTACCTTCAGCCATGAATTGTCGATGGAGCACTCACAGGATTGATGCAATTAAGAAAAGAAAGAAAGAGAAAAGAAAGAGAACATTCCCTAGAAAAAGGGAATGCTGTGTTTGCCACTGTGGGCTTCCAGAGGAATCTTTGATATCCAATGTCTCATGTTTTGTCATTAGATGCATTTGGGGTACGAGGAGGAAAAGAGTGAACCATGCGTTATGGACCAGAAGTTAACCGCTATTATCTTTTAACAGGAAAGACTATTTGCTAACCTTAACAAGGGGCATGCAAATTTTCTCAAGTGAAGGATTACACTTTGAGTGGCTAATGGGAGAAAAGCACTGTAGGAAGGAAACAAAACCTCAATTTGGTTTAAGTAAATGCAAATTAATTATGTTTCAATGCAATGAATATAATTACTCCCCCGATAGGTAAGAACCTTGATTCTATTAAAAAAAATAGAATTTGGCTTTAGAATTAGAACTTTTAAAGGGCTTGAAAGCAAAGAACTATGGGGAGTTCAGAATCTATAGCCCTTTCCCTAACTAGTATTGCTATTTTGCTGGCAATTGCTAATATCAATTTGTTTTTCCCCTTTTGTGATTTTTTTTAAAAAAAAATACAGGCTGGAAGCTTGAACAATGGATCTGTTGTATGCAAAGGATGGGCTCTCCCTTTAATTAGTCAGGAGCACTTTTTCTGTTTGCTACCTTTGTTGCAGCATACAACTTTGTTAAACAGCTTTGCTAGATATCTCAACTACCATGAAGTTTTTCCAGCAGCTCTCTCTCACACACACACACAAACACACACACATCAAAAGAGAAGAGAAACAGACGGACGTGTCAGGCACAAGAAATCTGGAGTCGGGGTTAGATCCAAAATGAGTACCAATTCAATTCATGCCTTCCCGTAAACAAGAATCTGAACTATTAACAGTCAAGACAAATTGGTGGTAGATAAGAGTCAGCGGAATTGAAGGAGGGCTGGACGTAGATCTTTTGTGCAAAGGGACTCCAAACTGATGACTTGCTTGACCACTTCCTCAAGCTCATCCTGATTTTCTCCTACACGACAAAGGAATAATATCTACTTGACACCATAGGAAAGATATGTGTTCAATTTGCTGGTAATCTTGGGATAGCTGCTACTTGTGAGCAATTTGGAAGGATCTCAGATCAGTCTGTTCTCCAAACCAGCTTCTTGGGCCCTAGAAAGCCTGATAAAATTGGGGTCCTTTTTAGAGGAGATGACAGCTGCTTGGTGGTGGTGGTGGTTGTTTAATATATTGTATTATTCTTAATCAAAGCTTCATGGTTAGGTTTGGAAAATTGTTCAGGGAAAAGATTGTTGCCATACTGGGGGGGTGGGGGGAAGCCTGCTTCCCTTCCCTCACAAATTTTCATTCAGTTTGGTGAAGAGAATTTGCTTTTGAAATTCATTTCGACAAAGATGTGAACGTGGGTGAAATTCCCATGGGGAAATTTGATGTTTTTATTTATAAGGGTGAAGAGAGAGAAATTGCTTTTAATAATATTTCAATATCATTCATCTCAGGTAATCACTGTTCCCTTTGGTCACATTAGAAATTACCATTTTACAGCAACTTTAGACCTTGCTTGTGAACCCCTAGTGAGAGAAATAAGAAAGGTTAAGAAATGAAGGACATCTGAAAACCGTGTGTGTGTGTGTGTGTGTGTGTGTGTGTGTGTGTGTCTTTTTGTTGGAAAGGCAAGCAACACCTCTATCTCGCTCCTTGCCAATCTTCAGCAACCTCCCTGCTGCTGAAGTTTATTACAAATTGTATATTTTTCAGTATAATTCATTTGTCCCAGACTGTTCTTGTCACATCAGCTGCATTTTACCTAAACACTGCTGTCCAAGAATGTGTTCCTTCTTTCAAAACAAACAAGACACTGATTTCACCCATCTCTTCAACGCGTTGTTATGTCATGTTCTTCAAAAATTTGCCTGATGAAATTATTTGCTTTGGTTATACAAAAGGGCAAATCCTTCAGAGTCAGCAAACCAAAGTTGCTTTCTAAAGCTAGTTGTTAGTGTGAGGTCTTTTTGTTGGCATGGCTAATAATTCAGCAATTTCAGACATTGGAAATATATGCTGTCGGGAATCTATACGTGACAGGAAAATGCCCACATACTCAAAGAATGTAAGCTTGGAAACAATATTGAAGAGGTAACTACTCAGCACTAAGTAGCGTTGGTCTCCGCACCTCTTTCTTTGAGACCTACAAACACACTACAACAGGTTAAAATCATCCTGAATTGTTTTGAAGAATTATAATGTATAATCTAAAGTAGTTGAACCTTCAGGTTTAATGAAAGAAAAAGTCAGGAAAAGAATTTGGTTTCTGTTCACTTGCAACTTTGGCCCACCCCATTCCATCTCTCAATTGCTGAACACGTGCCCACTCTCTATGGTATAGGACAACAACAATATATAAAGATTCTTTAAATCATTACCCTAAAATAATCCCAATTCTGCTCAACAGAATTTATTTTCATGATCAAGGGGTCTCCACTGCCAGGTAAGTACATTTTCTGGAATGAAATGGAAAAAAATCAAGATGGTATCAGCTACAGCTGTCTTTGATGGGGAGAATATCTGTGATAAAAATGAACATATTACCAAGAATGTTATTTATATTTCAAACAGTACTGTTTTTTGACTTTGGATTGACCCTTCAAACAAGAACAGAAAGAGAGATGCAGATTTATCTGGCAAGGGGAAAAAAGTCAAGAGTTAAACTTAAGATCTTATGTGACGCTAAAGAGAGGGGAGATTTAGTCTCGCCAGATTTGAAACTGTTTTTTGCAGCCTCTTGTCTTGTTTGGTTAAACAGAACTTATTTTCAAGTTTCTGATCTTCCATTCCCTTACACGTGCATGTGGTAGATATCTTCAAATGAGCCCATGTGTGTGATAAATCTCTGAAGAATGCTTGGCAGAAAATTCAAAGAATGGCAAATTATGCTCTTAGAAATCTAATTAGTATATAATACTACTCTTGAAAGTTGGACACATTTTTGTACTAATTCCTTGTGGGAGTCAATTCACTCCTTTTTGTCCCCCCTCTTCCATCTTCTAGTATCTTACTATATGAGCTTTTCTCTTATATTATTTAGTATTTCCAGATAAGCAGCTTTGAAAAACCAGTCCATTAGCAGGAAGCTCTAATGAGTCAAAGCTGATACGTTCTTGCACAATGCAACAAAACGTATGAATCAAGCCTGGTGAATTTTCTTCAAATCTGCCTTTTGAACCACTAACATGGGCTCTAACCCACACAAGGGCGATTTGGGAGGACAAGACTAATCCACAGCACTGTTGAAATAATCTTCTGAGAAAATAATCTTATCAAGGAATGGGGAGTGAGCTTGTTTTGGAAAGCCAAAATTAGCAATAAGTTCTTCTTTTCCTATTTTTTTTAAAAATAAAGCAGATCTGGCAAAGAAGTTGTTTTGAACACATTCTTGAGGTTGAACAACTGGAAAACCTACTGGGTGAATTCTAGCGCTTAAGAAGGTAATGATCCAGTTTCGCTGAGACCTTAGAAACCGTGCAGAGAAGAGCAACAAAGTAGATAAAGAGTCTGGAGACTAAATCATATGATGAGCAGTTGAAGGAGCTAGATATGCTTATCCTATCAAAGAGAAGGATGAAGGGGGACTGTCTACCAGTACTTGAGGGGCTGTCAGAGTCAAGAGGGAATTGACTTTTTCTCTAAAGCAGGGGTGTCAAACTCGATTTCATTGAGGGCCGCATCAGGGTTGTGGTTGACCTCGGGGGGCCGGGGTAGGTGTGGCCAGGGTGGGCGTGGCCAGCTTGACACTCGTGTTGGGGGGCGCCTGTGGCACTCTGCCAGCGAAAATGGACTTCCAAGCTCCGTTTTCGGCTGGGATGACCTCCTGCAACCCTCTGCCAGCGAAAATGGAGCTCGGGAGGGCCAAGCTCTGTTTTCACTGGAAGAGGCTGGAAGAGGCACCGTGGGCCGGTCCTTCACTGTTTCCAGGGTGCCCCGCAGGCCAGATCTAAGCACACTGCAGGCCGGATCCAGCCCACAGGCCTTGAGTTTGACACCCCTGGTCTAAAGCACCAGAGGGCAGGACAGGAAGCAATGGGTGGAAGATCATTAAATAGAGATCCAACTTAGAAGTAAGGAGAAATTTTCTCACAGTGAGAAGAATTAACCAATGGAATAGCTTGCCTCCCAGAGTTGTGGGTACTTCATCAGTGGAGGTTTTCAAGAATAGACTGGACAAACTTTTGACTGAGATGGTATTAGATCTCCTGCCTTGAGCAGAGGGGTTGGACTAGAAAACCTCTGAGGTCCCTTCCAGCCAGAGGTGGGATTCAGCAGGTTCTGACCAGTTCTGGAGAACCGGTAGCGGAAATTTTGAGTAGTTCGGAGAACCGGTAAATACCACCTCTGACTGGCCCCACCCCCATCTATTCTCTGCCTCCTGAGTCCCAGCTGATCAGGAGGAAATGGGGATTTTGCAGTAACCTTCCCCTGCCACGCCCACCAAGCCATGCCCACCAAGCCATGCCACGCCCACCAAGCCATGCCCACAGAACCGGTAGTAAAAAAAATTGAATCCCACCACTGCTTCCAGCCCTATGATTCTATGTTCTATGTTTATATATTGTGCTACACCGTGATTTGTTTTCCTATGGTACCTCTACTAGGCTCAATTGGCCGGGTTCATACCACATGCTTAGTCAGAAGAAAATAATATTGTGACTTAGTGCAGTATGTTAACCCAGTCAAACCTTTGCTATATTACTTATTCAGTGATACAGATATCTTTAATTCCCCCCACCCCCCAAATTCCCTCTTGTGTGATAGATCCCCATTTGTGCTGTTCCACTCCAGGCTAAAGTTACAATGATGATGTTGCTGGCTTACCTTTTTCCCCAGGGAAAAAAAAAGATAAAACTCTCACCTAAATGCCTAAGCTGATTACTGAGTTAACCATCTGTCTAGTTTGCAATACAATACAATAAACCATAAACCAACCAAACCCAGTAAAATGCAAAAAAAGGAAAGGAAAGGAAACCCTAACAAGGAGAAAATTTAACCAAAATCAGCATAGACAGCGTTCTATCATACAAGTGGGAAGCACTCTTAGCATGTTGTATGGGTGGATTTGCTGGATGTTTAATTTACATGTTGTTTGAACACATCTGAAGTGTACAATGACTCAAGAATTTCATTGGGAGAAGTTAAAGAGGTTGTAGACAATGCAATATATCCACTTTTCCTACGGCAATTAGTAGAACGGAACTGAGTAATACTCTTTGATCGTATGTAGCCCCTATACCAGGGGTCTGTAACCCGCGGCTCCGGAGCCGCATGTGGCTCTTTCATCCCTCTGCTGCAGCTCCCTGTCCTTCAAAATATGCATCACAACCGCCAATGTGTGACACCTGCCGGCACGTGATTTATTGAGCTTTTCGACCCATGGTTTTTTTTTTCGGAGTTCAAAATGTTTTTGTTGCATGCAGAAATAAAAATGTGTTTTCTCCGTAGCAGGTCATTGATTTCATAAATGCAACACACTAGGTTTTTTTAATGTGTTTTCTCTGTAGCAGGTCATTGATTTCATATATGCAACACACTATAGTTTTTTTATACATAGCATAAAGGTAAAAAACGATATATGCAGTGTTATCTTCATTTTAGATGTCAAAAGGGTTTTGTGGCTCCCGGTGTTTTCTTTTCTGTGGGGAACGGGTCCAAATGGCTCTTTGAGTGTTTAAGGTTGCCGACCCCTGCCCTATACTAATGTTTAATATCCCTAAATTCACCCTCCAGAGACCACACAATTGGCATTCAAAGGCACAATGCTGATTTGTAGCATGCTTTTCTGTCTTTTTATTTTACAGATTGAGTTCTAAGAGCAGTCTTGGTGAGCATATTAACCTCTTCCAACCCATGACTCTCCCCCCTACCCCCCACCCCCAAAAAAATCACAGTTAGGTAAAGACCTTCCATTCTTCAGAATATCATCTCATCACCTTATGGGCTCGTAGAGATAAATCAAAGAAACAAATAAATAATGGCCAGCTTCTGCTCTAAACATTTTATGCGAATTAGTAGAATTCATAACTCTAGGTTCACAAGCAGCCTTCAGCTTTTCAGCCAATTAAAGTGTTCAGCCAATGTCCATAGGAAAGAACTTACATCCCTCGGTAGAACTCATTTTCAAGTTGCTGCACTTTCAAAACGCACCAGAACTCGGCAAACACATTTGTTAAAGGCTGTCATTTATCACCCACTGAAGGTTTGATTTTCAAAGACACCTTTAACTCTTCAACTGGTGTTGCATCAGGGCTCGCTGGAAAATGTGGCCATCAATCATTTTGATGGATCCCAAACATGTGGGGGCTCTTGCCCTGGATCTTTTAAAAACAAAAACAAAAAAAAAACAATTAGCACTCCTGGAAAGGGACATGTTTTTGCTGATGTCACCCTTCTGACTGGCAAACGCAGGGAAGCCGATGGATAACTGCTTCATTAACTCTTGTAGCATCAGAAAGAAGCAGCAAGGGGATATTTACAGGGCAATAAATGGGAAGCAGAAATCTGGATGAAAAACAAGCAAATGACACATGTGATCAAGTCAGGCTTTCTCACCTTAATGCAGAACTGATCCTTTATTACAGGAGGTGCTTCTTTTGTTCAGAAATACAGCTTGGTTTTTAGCTGGGTTAACAAGACTTTTGCACAATGACCAAGTACATTTTAAAATGGTCCAAATCTTGACAGATTTTTGTGGAATCTCATTGTCAAGGTCTTGAATAATCTTGTGCAAGAATAAAGGGATCTGCAAGGAAGGAAGTTTTCAAAACCTGCAAGATGACATATACAGTAAGGAGGGGACTTAGATTTTGAATCACAACATTGCGCCTCTTGTCTTGCAGATTTTGACAGACATCTTATGAATGTTTTTGCTAAAAATGTTAAAGTTTCAGTCTTTAAAAAAAAAATTAAAGTCTCATTCAATTTTGGCTTTGTTGTTTTGCCTGAAATCTTGTGCAATTGATATTTCTAAAAATTTGACAATTTCATATTGATTTTAGACATTTCCCCCCATCTCGAGGTTCTGCAGATATTTTTGATGGCACTTTACAACTCCTGTAGCAGATACTTGCTTCTTTCTAGCAATATTTGATTCGGTATTTAAACCAGCCATGGCATGGCCTAAAAGATATATACTGTATTACAGGAAGTGGGAGGGAGAGCTAAAAATATTTTTAATAGTTTTGTATTTCAACAAATCTTGAGAGTCACTCAAACATAGTACTCATGTCTTATTTGTCAGCATGTCAAAAAACAATTTGCAGACCTATCAGCACTCAACTGAGTTTTTTTATGAAAAAGAGTGATGTTAATAGCCCAGTTTCATAAATATTGGCATTTGGAGGAAATTCAGACAAAAGGATTAGAGAGAAGGCAAAGACAAATCCTTCTTTGAGTCAATCTCAACTGTCAGTTTGTAGATACATCTGATAATATTTCCAGTAGCATTATGGAAGTGGTTTGCCATTATTTTGGTGGGATATTTTTTTCAACTTTTCCATCTAGCCCCCAGCCTTGGTATTTTCTGGTGGTACCCATTTCTGGATAAATATAGGCTGATCATTTCTGGACTGAGGACCAGAACAATCTCAGAGGACCACTAGATGGCAGGAAAGAGATACAAAGTCGTCTAATTCTTTGCTGCCACCTAGTGGTCATGGGGAGTTTTACAGCCCTGATATAGTCAGCTGGGTACAGTCAGCTAGGTATATACCACACTGCAATAAAGTTTCAAAGAACATTTTATTGGTATACAGAGTGAGGGCAATATATCAGTGTGAAATTTAATAGAAATGCGTTGAATATTATTGCTTACATTTATTTACAGTGGCTAAAACTATGCTACTATCCTTGGACTGTGCAAGTTATGTTGCTAAATAATGTCCTATCCAGATGTTCCCATTTGAATTGTAATTGAACTGGTTGACCAGGCTTATGCAGAGCTACCTTTTTAACTTTTAATGTCCTGGTTCAGAATCAGACTGGAAACTTTTCCTTTGAAATTTGGATCCAGTTCAAAACTGGATCATTTCTAACGTCCAATTGATATTTCATATTATCAGTCGAGAAAGAAAGGAGGGGCTTGGTAAATCATTTGTACTAAACTAAACCTCTTCTGATACTCACTAGCTGTGTTTTCCTCCTTTGGACTTCTCTCTTATGAGAGAGAAGAGTTTGCATAAGAGTTTCTCTCTTATGCAAATGTATACAGGTTTAATTGTTTAGCCCAACAACCCTCGTGCAATGAATGGACAATGATTTTTTTTTTGTTTAATCCGACAACCGTTTTGGTTATTACAGTTACACAGCAATAAAGCCATCTGTTGTTTTGAATTATTTATGGGTCACGTTTGACTCTGAATCACTGAATTTTATCCAGGTAGTCAGGAAAAGGCCATCTTTGGAGGTGGAGGGTGGAAACAGCCATTGCCATAGAGACTTAATGAGCTTATGATGACAACAAGAACAAACAATATTTATTGTTTATTGGGGATGGGCACAAAGACTAAATTGGAGATACAAGCACATCGTTCAGCATTCTTTGACTGCACAGGACTCTATCAATTCACTCAACAGAAACTTACAAATCAACTTTATGGTTACCTAGTCAGAAATAAGTCTCATTAGTGTATTGGATAAAACAGAGGTGAGAAAACAGTGGCTCTATTTTGCTGTCCTCTGCAAAAGATCCAGGGTGGGTATGTGTGTTGTATGGAGAAGATCTTAGGTTCAGTTTCTGGTACCAGTAAAAATCAGGTAAACTTATTTGTGGCATAATATTAGGTTGTTGTATGTTTCTTCCATCTATGTAACTTTGATTGTCAAATCTGAGCTATAAACAACCATTAGATTGCAGTAGTCAAATACATTCATACCAAGATTAACATCAGACCAACAATCAAGAAGCAAACAATACCTCAATCAAGGAACTATCATTTCAGACAAAGAAGCTAAAAGTAAACAACCGCCTAATCAAGATACCATCAAGACCACTCCCATAATACTATCAAGACAATTCAGTTATATATGTATATACAGAGAGCAAATTCCACTCTCTTCTAACAATGGTAAAGACTATAACGATGAAACCATTAAAGCCAACCTCTTTAACACATTCTTCGGCTCAGTCTTTGTAAACAGCAATGGCTCATGCCCAATATTTCCTAGTCGTACCACAAATAATTACAACGATCTAACACAAATTGATTTTACAGAAGATAACGTTGCAAAGGCATTACGCAACCTAAAACCATCTCTATCTATTGGACCTGATGGACTATGTGCATATTTCTTAAAAAAGCTCTCCACAGCCTTAGCTGAACCTCTTAGCATAATCTTCGATAAATCTTTCAGGACTAGCTCCTTACCCAACTTATGGTCACTAGCCACAGTCATCCCTATCTTCAAAAAAGGAGATCCCAGCAACGTCGAAAATT
>QLTV01004403.1:2923670-2936843 GCA_003457575.1 Thermophis baileyi
AACTACGACTTCAGCAACCGAGTGATAAATGCCTGGAATTCACTACCTTATTCTGTGGTTTCTTCCCCAAACCCAAAAAACTTTAACCTTAGACTGTCTACTGTCGACCTCACCCCATTCCTAAGAGGTCTGTAAGGGGCGTGCATAAGCGCACCAGCGTGCCTACCGTCCCTGTCCTACTGTCCTATTGTCCTCATCTATCTGTATTCACTTTGATTATGTTTATGTTTATACCTATACCTGCTATCTTGTACATGTTTGACAAACAAATAAATAAAATAAATAAATCTGCAAGAGAACAACCAAGGTCGAGAGCATCAAGAGCCCCACAGTTCAACCCTGAGCTACCAAGATTCTCTTCTATAGATACATACAATTATATATATGAGCCGCGGTGGCGCAGTGGTTAGAGTGCAGTACTGCAGGCTACTTCTGCTGATCACCGGCTGCCAGCAGTTTGGCAGATCGAATCTCACCAGGCTCAAGGTTGACTCAGCCTTCCATCCTTCCGAGGTCGGTAAAATGAGAACCCAGATTATTGGGGGCAATATGCTAACTCTGTAAACCGCTTAGAGAGGGCTGTAAAGCACTATGAAGCGGTATATAAGTCTAAGTGCTATTGCTATTGCTATTGCTATAATTCTTTCCAGTCATCTGGTGGTCATTTTGATTCTTCCATATCTTATATGATAAGGCTGCCATCAATTGGCTCTGATAGAATAAAAAGACAAACTGAGTTTTCTTAAGGATTTTTATAAATATATATATGTAATTTCCACAACTTTTGCTATTTACCATAATTCCCAACTGAGGTTCTAACTGAACTGAACTGAGGAAGGCAATGCACATCACTTTCTCCTGAAACTATTTAACAGGGGGTGGTCATCATTGGATGTGGAGCTTCTCCATCCTGGGTTGATAAATATCTCCGCCTGAATCTGCATCCATATCATAGATTCCATCCTTGTAATGTTTTGGAATTTAACCATATTTTTTATCTGGTGCATTCAAGCTATCTTAATATAGAAAGCTTCAGAATTCCCAATAAACATGGCATTTATGAGGTGGGTATACCTACCTTGCGAGGTAGGTGGACAGCGAAAGCTGAAAGAGGCTAGTTTAGGCATCAGCTGCATAGTAGGCCCCCAAATTTGTGCATTAGCAATACTTTGTGGGTAAATTTAAGGTAATTTAGAAAAGTGTCCTGCTATAACAAAGGTCTCCCTCTGCAATTTTTCAGGAATAGTCCTGAATTACTTTTCTACCTCCTGTTTGTTTCCCCTTCAGGTCCAGTCCTCTTTATCACACTAAAGTGCCAATCAATACTGAGAGATAGATGTTACATCTTGGCTTTTTATAACATTACCTGTCCCAGAAGGGATACTGTATCTTTAAGGAAATGGATCCGATATCCTGTTTCTGAAGGATTAAAACACTTTAAAGAGACAGAAGAGGCTGTAAACTCCTATCATTTTCTTATTCACTCTTCATTATCTTGTCCAGTATCTATCCCTGCTGAGTAAATCTGGTTGTGTGTTTCTCCAAAGTGGTCATAAGAAGAAATTTATTTACTTCTTGGTGCACTGGAGGGGCATTACTAACTTTCAGGGCTCTCTGAAGTAATAAAGATTTTGCCGAGTGAGCAGAAGAAGCAGGAATTTTCCGAACTTCGTTCCCCCACTGAGGTCGTTTGGCCAACCTAAAGGGGAGACACTTCTCATTTTTTTGACAGGCTTTATTTCTGGAAGATTTTCCAATTAGCAGGAAAAGGTCACACTAATGTTAGCAGTGAGAAAGGGAAGGGGGAGTGCTATGCAAATAGAGATTCTTGAAAGGACAATATTCTTTCTGAGTGCAATGTCTCAAGTCAAGCCCAGGGCTTGGTGGTTTCTGTGGACGTAACCATACAGTATTCTGGGCTGCAGTATTGAAATGATTCATAGAACACAGAATAATAAGGTTGGAAGGGATCTTGGAAGTCTTCTAGCCCTCTGGTTCTTCTGATTCACCATTGTCTTCTTCTGGAATGCATCTTTTTCAACGTCATCATTTCTCTCTTTCTTGACGTATACCTTACATACGTATTTATTTTGCTCACTTGCTTGCATGGAACAACGTGAATTGAGGAGAAGATGAAAAAAGGAAAAGGTTGAAAACGGTTGCTTTGATTACACACACACACACACACACACACACACACACACACACACACACACACACACACACACACAAGTCTCCAAGGGAGGAAGATAATTTTCTCTGAAAATGCCATATTATGGATGCAACCCAATTCCTTTCTGTGAATAGATTCTCCTCTCTGTTTGTGGTCTTTTACATCTTGGTGGATACCTGTTACATTTGATTAAAAAACATTTATGCATTCTTGGAGTGATTGGTTAAGAAATGTATAAAGGTGCAGGCAGGGGTGGGTTCTAACTTTACCTCGCCGCCGGTTCGCTTCCTCCCGCGCCGCGTGGCTGTGCGCGCATGCGTAGTGCCGAAAAGTCAGCTTCTGCACATGCGCAGAAGCAAAACAAGCAAAACATAGCAAAAAAAAAAAAGGCGGAAACAAAATGGTGGTGCATGCGCAGTGCCGGAAACTCGGCTTCTGCGCATGCACAGAAGCAAAAAATCCCCCCCCCAAAAAAAATTCCCCCAAAAAAAATATTCCAAAAAAAAAGATGGCGGCGTCCACGGACCGGCACCAACAGAACCAGCTCCGTGACGTCACCACCGGTTTACTACCGGTTCTATAGAACCAGTGCAAACCGAGAGGAACCCACCTCTGAGTGCAGGGAACTTTTCCAAGATAACAAAGGCTGGTTACAGAGTGATACAGGAGAATAAAATAGTGCATTTGACAAAGACAAACGGTCAATGTTACTTCATTTAGTTATAGGTGCATTTAATTAATGATCACTCCCCAGTTATGTTTTGCTTATTTCCCGTATATTTCCCATAATAAAAAATAGTTTGATCAGATCTTTTGTGCCAATTTTAATAACAACTTGGTAAGACGTTTGCATCAGAAATCTCAAATAATACTTTTCTGGTGTAGAGAAGAAAAAATAGCCATCTCTTAAGTATTTCTGTTCACAGAAGATGCTCTGCTTAGTTAGTCAACTGACCCATTTTCTGGGTTTCGTGCAAAAGCATACCTAACCAACCAATTCTATTTTCATGATTTACTAAGTCACACATGTAAAAGAAAGCAGAGTTAAAAACCAGTGCATGGCAGTTTGTGTGAATGTCACTATTTATGATAACTGTTATTGTTGAAATTACACCCTGCCTTTTTGTTTATAAAACACTTGTGCTGGTTTACAACACAGAGAGCATAAAACAAAACAATGGCATCAATACAATTAAAATCAAAATCACAAACAGAAACAGAAATTAAAATCAATATCATTAAAATAGATCTTTAATTGGGTCTTTAATGGTTCAGCACATTGTCTGGCTACAGCTGGGAAGGAAGAACGCCAGCTGTAATTTGCTTGGGTTTTTGTTCCATTATGTTTATATCCTGTTCTTGTTTCTCTTTGTCTTGCAGTCCCTCCCAGGGGATTTTTTTTTCTTTCTGATCCTCCTTAGATATGAATTATTCCTCCCAGAATTCTCAGCATTGGTCATGCTGGCTAGGGAATTCTGGGATTTGAGAAGGCAGCCAGTTGGCAGAAAGCTTCCTTAAATGTTTTATTTTCCTCTGTATTTTTCCCATCTTTCCTGGTTTGTTTTTCCCCCCAGGATGACCACATGCTATTTACATTGTCTGCATCGTTACTTTGTTGGCAAATCTGCTTTCTTTTCCAACTATCTTTGTGTCCCTATCACCCTACCCTGGAAGATACTATAGAGTTAAACAATATACAAGCCCTTCACTTGTAATGTATTGATTAGGCAGGTTTTTAGGGTAGTAGAATTATGCTTACTGGTACGAAATGAGAGATGGGGTTGGAATGCTTTTTAGATAATGTCACAAAAACACCCAATCGGGGTTGACTTGTCGCTTCCTCTTTTCCAATCCCTAAAGGAGACAGGAACGGATGAGAGAAATATCAAAGCTAGCCTTGGTGTCTTCTGCAGTTTCTCAGATAATCCACTCAAGACGTTGGCGGGGGTTCAGAAAGGAATGGAAGCAAGAAGATGCGCTTGGCTTCATTGCTATTACAGCATTAGATGTATATGATATAATATATATGCAGTGTAGATTTATTTATGCTTTATATGTAAGTGTAAGTGTGTAAGTTCTTAATGTAATTGAATCAATTTGTGGAGGGAATCTCCCCAGGGGAGACTCACTCCTTCCTATTATCTTCATTTCTTTTCTTGACTACAAATCCAATATCTAGTAAATGAAGTTTTGAGAAAAGTGGATGCCTTTTTTAAAAAAACGAAAGCACCACCCTTTGTAAGTTCTTACTGAAATTAGCAACTTCTTATCCAAATGAGTCAGTGTTATGGCTAGTCCATTTTAATTAATTTTAAGGACCTAGTCTTTATTATCACCTACATCCAGACAAAAACAAACCAGACTGCACATACGGTTTTTGGTTTGGCATTTTAATTGCAGGAAAGTTGTTGTTTTTTTCTCCAGTCCTTGAGAAAATTCTCAAATAGGCTCGTATTGTTTCAGTGCTGACCTTTCCTTTAGTTTAAGTAACAAGTCTAAACCACAGTGTCCTTATAGTTTTAATTTGGGATAAATTAATAGGAATAGGAAGACCCGTGTTGGCACAGTGATTAGAGTGCAGTATTGCAGGCTAATTCTGCTGTCTGCTGACTGCCAGCAGTTTGGCAGTTCAAGTCCCACCGGCTCAAGGTTGACTCAGCCTTCCATCCTTCCGAGACAGGTAAAATGAGGACCCAGATTGTTGGGGCAATATGCTGACTCTGTAAACCGCTTAGAGAGGGCTGTAAAGCACTGTGAAGCGGTATATAAGTCTAAGTGCTATTGATATAGTGCTATGTGATTACAGGTAGTCCTCGACTTACAACAGTTTGTTTAGTGACCATTCAAAGTTACAACGGCACTGAAAAAAGTGACTTATGAGTTTTTCATACTTACAACCTTTGCAGCATCCCCATGGTCAGGTGATCAAAATTCAGGCACTTGGCAACTGAGTCATATTTATGACAGTTGCAGTGTCCCAATGTCATGTATCACCTTTTGCAACCTTCTGACAAGCAAAGTCAATGGGGAAGCCAGATTCACTTAACAACCGTGTGACTAACTTAACATCTGCAGTGATTCATTTAACAAGTGTGGCAAGAAAGGTCGTAGAATGGAGCAAAATTCACTTAACAAATCTTTCATTTAGCAACAGAAAGTTTGGGCTCAATTGTGGTTGTAAGTCTAGGACTGCCAGTACTGGATTTCCCTGACTTTGTTAGCCCACCTACCAGTTGTCACCAAATAGGAGGGGAAAGAATGACCATTTGCTTTCCATAATGTAAGTTGTCCCTGCTCTGGGAAAGAGATGAATTTTGACCAGAGTCATACAGTATATCAATCATTGCTCTGGTTTTGCACAAGTGTTTTGCTCAGGTGTGTTTAAAGGGAACTCAGTGATCAGCTGAATCTCCCACTCTTTTTGGACTTTTGACTTTAGTGCTATTCTGGAATGCTGCTATTCTGAAGCAGGGCTAAATGTGTGTTGAAAAGTTCCTGCAATACAGGTATAATTGTAGAAGAGAGGCTGAGCTAGAAGGTGGGGTTAAACATGTCATCAGTTTGGAATCATTGCATTGCCACAAGAGACCCAAGTCCAGTCCCTGATGAACTAAATTGACTATTACCTAGTGCCAATTTAGCTTTGACCATTACTGGACCAGATTATTGTGTATTAACAAATGAGTAACAAATTCATCTGTGCTTTGAACTCAACAAATGCTCCTGGTTATTGGCACCTGACAATAATAGTAGTTGGAAGATAAATTAGGAAAGGTATTTTGGTGTCTCTCCCCCCAAAGTGGAAAACTGCTGATTATTTTAAAAAAGAGATTAAAAACTAAACAATGAACAAAATAATGAGAAACCCTATGTATATGGTATGTTCTTCCTGCTCTGCATTTAAATATATCTTTGTTATTGGAGGCAAGGAGATCACAACTGGCTTTCTACTAAAGAGGGTAAAAGCTGTGAGTCCTTCATGCCTAATTTAGTAGAGGAAGCAATCAAAGGAGCAAAGTTGGCTGAGAAAACTATTTCCTCATCCATCAGCCTACTTGTTGAAACTCTTGTCAACTTCTCTGATCAGTTTCATTGCTTTGCTAATATACAAGCATACATATCCAAGAGTGTATTAGACCTGTTTTTTAGGCAGGTCTTCTGCTCATTCAGGATAATAATAAACCTATACTTATATAATTGATGTTCAGAGAGCATCAGTGTGTCTCTGCTAAAATCAAGTATCTGGACATCCCACAGCTCAAGTCAAAATGCATCATGGTGGGCAATGATCCCAGGGGTGAAATGATGCCTGCACCAGCCTAAAGCATTCCATTGGAGGTGGACAGTTGCCAGACCTGGAACCCCTTCATCAGCAAATGATCAAGCAAGTGAGGGATCCTTGGTGCTCTCTGAGCTGGATTGTTTCCTTGCAGATGTTTCATTACCCAAACTAGGCAACATCATCAGTGCTAGCAAACTGATAACAGAGTGCTAGCACTGATGATGTTACCTAGTTTGGTAATGAAAGATCTGCAAGAAAACAACCCAGCTCAGACAGCACCAAGGACCCCAGAATCCTAATCCTCTTCCTCCTCCTCTTCCTCTTAATCATCTTCTTCTTCCTCCTCCTCCTCCTCCTCCTCTTCCTCCCCCCCCTCCCCCCCCCCCCCCTCCCCCCCTCCTCCTCCTCCCTGCAAATCCCACTGCCTTCTAGCACTGATGATGTTACTTAGTTTGGGTAATGAAATGTCTGCAAGAAAACAACCAAGCTCAGAGAGCACCAAGGACCCTTCGCTTCAACCCTTCGCTACAAATATTCTCCTTTATTGATCAAGAATAATGTTTACCATAAGGCAGGAGACTGGGAAAACCATAACTTTAAAACTGGAATAACGGCTGGGAATCATTTTAACAATGGCTGGGGGTGAAACAAAAGCAGCATCATATGAACTAGTCCTTTAATGCTTCATGCTGTAGCTATGGGGCAAAGAGGATGATCTTTTTGATGCCTAGCAAGGAAAGACATTTCAACACAGGAAGTGAGCATAATATGTCTGCTCCTTTGACTGTCTGCATTAGTCAGGCTGTCTGATCCATGGTATTTTTAAATAGTTAAAAAAGAGAGATGTAAACATTCAAAGTAAGGGGGGGGGAACCAGCCCTGCATCTATTTCTATTCACAGCTTTTTGTAATGCGAACAGCTTTTATAGACAACTTCTCCTAATATAAGTAGTTGGAAATGCAAATTCCCCGGCAAAATTATTTTTATGCAAATTCCTCTGATTGCTGTCTTTGTTATGTAAAACTCTGTGATGTCAACTCCTTTCTTTTTTTAAAAAAAAAATGTAAATGCTCAGGTTTTTTCTGTTTTTGTTTTGGTACACAACTTTCAGAAACATCCCTTGTCTCACAGACGATTCAGGGAGGGGTTTATGATTTTTAGTGGAATAAAAACAGGCTCTGTCCGGATCTTGTTCAGGGCTATAGCCTTTGTCAAGCAGAGACTATTTCAAGAATCATGTACATTTGCTTCTGAAGAAATTTGGGGTGGTAGCACCTCTAGAAACTCTAGAAGGTCCTTTAGAAAACCATGAGTACTTCCCATCTTGCTTAACTCTCTATCTAGAATAGAATTACAGAGTTGGAAGAGATCTTGGAGATCTTCTAGTCCAACCCCCTACTCAAGTAGGAGACACTTTGCCATTCCAGACAAGTGGCTGTCCAGTCGCTTCTTAAAAGTCTCCAGTGATGGAGCACCCACAACTTCTGAAGGCAAGCTGTTCCACTAATTCTCACTGTTAGGACATTTCTCCTTAGTTCTAGGTTGCTTCTCTCCTTGATTAGTTTCCATCCATTGCTTTGCTTCTTGTCTTGCCTTCTGGTGCTTTGGAAAATAGGTTGACCCCCTCTTCTTTCTGGCAGCCCCTCAAATATTGGAACACTGCTATCATGTCAGCCCTAGTCCTTTTCACTAGACTAGCCATAGCCAATTCCTGGGTATGTCTAAATCAGAGACTAAAAACTTGAAGAAAGCTAAGATAGTCCAGTTCTACAAAGTTGGGTTTGCTGAATCTTTCTTCTTGATTTGTTGCCCCTCTGTGGCCTTTGAAGCCTGTTTGAAATAGACTGGCATTGACACGAAGCTTCCCCTTTTGCTAGAACGTTCTCTATTGCACAGTGTGGACCTTTAATCCACAGTGTCATTGTTCAATGCATTCTGTAAGAAAAACTTGCAGAGGGCATATATATTCTCCATTGAACTGTTCTGGAAAAAGAGGCAGAGAAAGCAAAGGGTGTATGGATTCTAAACTCTCCCAGCTTTTCTAGTAGGGTAATACATTTTTAATATGTATTATCATCTTAATAATGCAGTCGTTTCTTCAGGCTAGACGGAGCAACTGTTTTGTAGAAGATTCTCGTGTTATTTATGTATGCATTTTATTTTGCTGTCCATCTCACCAAGTGATTCTAGGCAGCTCCCAACAGAAGCAAACCTTGGTACTTACATGGCCCTGAGATGCATCTGTGTTACACACTTATTACTACATATGGTGGTCCCATTTATTTAAAAAAAAACCCATATCTCTGATTCACGAACACATGTGAGGTAGTCCTTGCTTAACAGCTACCACTGGTAACTTCAACGCTAAGCATCATGGTTGCTAAGTGAGTTATCACATCACTGCAACTTATGGTTTCACTGCTGGGTCTTCATTGATTCTGCTTGGTGGTGAAGCATGCAAATAATGCTCTCGTGATCATGGACCTGCGATAGTCACAAATGTCTGCTAGTTGCAAAGCAACCAAATCTTGATCACATGGGATATTGACACACTTCTAAGTGTGAGGACCGCTCATAAAGTTACTTTTTCCAGCACCGTTGTAACTTTGAACAGTTACACTAAACAGGGCAGTCGTGAAGTGAGGATTACCTATTTATGGAAGCGACTGCATCAGTACAGGTAATCCTTGACTTACGACCACAACTGAGCCCCACATTTCTGTTGTTAAGCAAGACAGTTGCAAGATGAGTTGCGTCTCATTTTACAACAGTTTTGCCACAGTTGTTAAGTGAATCATGCAGTAATTAAGTGAATATGGCATTCCCCCATTGACTTAGCTTGTCGAAAGCTGACTGGAAAGGTTACAAAGGGTGATCACATAACCCTGGGATGCTTCAACTGTCATAAGTACATGCCAGTTGCCAAGCAACCAAATTTTGTTCATGGGACCAAGGGGTTTGCTGCAACAATCGTGAGTGTGAAAACTGGTCATCAGTGCCCTTGTAACTGGAAACAATCACTAAACGAATGGTTGTAAGTCAAAGGACTATCTGTATCCAGGGGTGGGCTGCTGGGGGTTCGCAGGAGTTCGGGAGAACCTCTAGCTAAGATTCTGTGCAGTTTGGAGAACCCCCAAATCCCACTCCTGGCTGGCCCCGCCCACCCGCCTCTCCCAGGAGTCCCCACGCAGCCCATTTTGGATGCAGGTAAGTGCATGGTGCACACGGAGGCTCGGGAGGGCAAAAAACGGGCCTACTGGAAGTTCAGGAAGCCCCGTTTCCGGCCTCCAGAGGGCCTCCAGAGCCTGGGGAGACCGTTTTTGCCCTCCCGGAGGCTCGAGGAAAGCCTCCGGAGCCCGGGGAGGGCAAAAACGCCCCCCCCCCGTGGTGCAGGAGGTCGACTAGGCCACGCCCACCATGGCCACAGCCACCCAGCAACCGGGCAGAGAACCCCTCGCTAAAAATTTTGAAGCCCACCCCTGTCTGTATCTGATGGTTCCATGGATAACTTGCAATAGTTGTAGATACCGGCTTACAGGTAGCAGATTCTTGGTCATCTTTATGAAAAAAGAAGTCACCTGGCTACCGATGTGCAAAAAATAGATTGTTGCAGAATAGCTGAAGTGTGGCATGAGAATAAACAAACAAAAGTGAATCTTCAGCAATTAGTAAAAATGAAGGTGATGAGAATTGGCATTTCTGCTCCACGTCAGGGGCCAGCTGTCTTATCTTTGTGTATTAACCCCTTTATTGTTTTTTGGGGAGGGAAAGTGATGGAAGCATGACTTGGCTTCAAACAAGGAAACGGTCAGTAAAGAATAGCTGTCAGTTTTACAAGGAATCTTTCCCCCCCCCCCCCCTTCCTTCCTCCCTATTGTCCATGCCATGTCAGAGGTTATGAAATATTGAGGCCCTGATGATCGGTGGAAAAGGGGGTGAAAAAAGACCTTGCTAATGGCCAGGGCAAAACTCTGAAATTATGCTACAATTCAATCTCAGCTTTAAAGAATTGCAGTTCCCATCCTGCATGGCTGATCGGCAAGGATGATGGGCTTTTAATCCAGCAGCACACAAGGACTCAAAATTGCAAAAAAGGTGCTTTATGGAATCCGAAGATAAATAGTGCATTTGAAACATTAGCCTTTCCGTTAAATAGCTTGATCCTTGACTAACAGTGATGGACCCAAAGATTCAAATTCTACGGCAGGAAATTTGCTAGAATGTGATTTTATCTGTTTGGGATTAAACATAAAACTTTCATCACATAAATGTTCCCTACCCCGTCAAAGCATTACTCTATAGTTCTTCTATCTCATCCCCAGAACTTAGTTGTTTGCATTTTTCCAGTCTTCAAAAATAACTGTGTTCATTTTCTGAGCAACTTTTCCCCTCTCTTATCTCCAGCAAGCTTTTCAGTGCTGGAGGGAGGGTTAATATCCCACTGTTAAAAAACAATTGATTTGCTTTCATGTTTTGTCTTTGTAAAAGAGGTTCTTCCCAAACATTCTTTCTTCCACCAATGCTTCCCTCATTTTCTAGGACTTTAAATGCAGTTTCAGTTGTATTGTTTCTTTCACCCTCCTCTTTTAATTTCATGGCTTTGGGTTGATAATTATGTTTAGACTGACTTTTTTTCTCCTTTCTGAACTACTCTGAACTACTATTGTCGAATGGCAACACCAAAAGAATGGCTCTTTATATGCACTTTTTCGTGCCAACTGCATTTTATTAAGAATCCCAAAGATATATGGGATAGGTGGGGATAGCAATAGCACTTAGACTTATATGCCGCTTTACAGTGCTTTACGGCCCTCTCTAAGTGGTTTACAGAGTCAGCATATTGCCCCCCAACAATCTGGGTCCTTATTTTACCCACCTTGGAAGGCTGAGTCAACCTTGAGCTTGGTGAGATTTGAACTGCCAAATTGCAGTCAGCCAGCAGTCAGCAGAAGTTGCCTGCAGTACTGCACTCTAACCACTGCGCCACCGTGGCTCTAGGATATTCTAGGATAGCAATTTGATAAGGACTTTTGTTGTTTGTTGTTTAATCGCTAAATCATGTCCAACTCTTTGCGACCTCATGGACCATAGCATGCCAGGCCCTCCTGTCCTCCACATCTCCCGGAGTTTGCCCAATTCATGTTCATTGTGTCAATGACACTATCTAACCATCTCATCCTCTTCCATCTACTTCTCCTTTTGCCTTCCATCTTTCCCAACATCTGGGTCTTTTCCAAGACCCCGTCCTCTCTTCTCATTAGGTAGTCAAAGTATGAAGCTTCAGCTTCAGGATCTGTCCTTCCAAAGGACAGTCAGGGTTGATTTCCTTTAGGATTGACTGATTGGATCTCCTTGCAGTCCAAGGGACTCTTAAGAGTCTTCTTCAAAACCACAATTTGAAAGCAACAATTCTTTGGCACTCACTTATGGTGCAACTCTCACCACCATATATTACTACTGGGAAAATAGGTTTGGCTATATTGATAAGGACTAGAGATATCCAAAATTCAGAATTGTGCCTATTAAATTGGGAAATTTAAAACATGGATAATGTGGGTGGTTTGGAAGAGTTCATGTTTGGTTAATTTACCCAAGTGTATTGATATAGACAAAGAGAATCACTTCCTAGAGTAATTCTTTGCTTTCCGTTAGGGTTGTCAGTGTAATGATTGAGTTGTTAGCCTAGGACTGATGGGATCCATCGTGAAATTGTTTCTCAGACATGGAACCTACTGGATCAGTTCCTTTCTCAGTCCAGCTTGTCTCACCACGTTTTTGTGGAAATAATACAATACCTAGGTGCTATGACCTCCTTGAAGAAAAAGTGGGATATAAATCTAACAAATAATAAATGTCAGGAGCTTATTAGTTTCAGAACTGCTTTATGTGTTGTGTACTATAAAGCAATTACATTTGAAAGAGGTTTCTGCTCTTTTTAATCAGGCAAAGCTTTTGGCAGCCCTGAAAGGGCCAAGAAATAACAGGCAATGTCAGGCATTCTTTGAATGAAGATGGGTTTGTTTCTCCTAAGTTGTCAATTATGCACCTGCTATAAAGCTCCTTCATTAAGTCAAAGAGGAGAAGATCTCGATAGCAAATGGAAATGCAGTTGGATGGGCTACTTAGAGGGAAAGGGAAGGAGTCCCAGTGCAAATTCTGGAGAAGAGACAGAGACTTCTATCCACCACATAAACCGCAATGTGAGGATTCTTTCATTAATCTGTTCCCCCAATTCATTTTAACACACTTTCAACCCTGCATTAAATACCAGACAATCGTTTGTTCTAGCAATGTGAGCAACCTTTTGTGCCTTGCCAGCAAACTGACTTTTAGGGAGTGGGGTGGCAAGGCCAAAATAGGACGGGCCAAGATGCCAAATGGGTCCCATCAGGTGTGAAAGACCAGGGTTACATGTGAAGGTCCAATTAATCTGATTTATAGCCACTTATGCCTATGCACAGGAATCAGCTCAACTAAGGGTTGGCACCAGGGGTGAAATTCAAAATTTTCCCCTAACGGTTCTGTGGGCATGGCTTGGTGGGCATGGCAGGGGAAGGATACTGTAAAATCTCCATTCCCTCCCCACTCCAGGGGAAGGATACTGCAAAATCTCCATTCCCTCCCCACTCCAGGGGAAGGATACTGCAAAATCTCCATTCCCTCCCCACTCCAGGGGAAGGATACTGCAAAATCCCCATTCCCTCCCCACTCCAGGGG
>QLTV01004403.1:2970920-2985920 GCA_003457575.1 Thermophis baileyi
TCCCCTTTCCCTCTCCCTCACCCTACCCCTCCCCCTCTCCCTCCCCCTATGCCTCACCCTCCCCCTAGCCCTACCCCTACCCCTAACCCTACCCCCAACCCTAACCCTAACCCTAACCCTAACCCTAACCCTAACCCTAACCCTAACCCTAACCCTAACCCTATCTATCTATCTATCTATCTATCTATCTATCTATCTATCTATCTATCTATCTATCTATCTATCTATCTATCTATCTATCTATCTATCTATCTATCGGAAGCAAATTAAGAAAACCAAAACAAAGAAATCAGTTGGCATACCACTTCTATCTCATGTCAAGAACACTCCATGGAGTTTCTTCTACTCTTCTACTCAAAGGAGCCAACCCCCACCTCAAAAAAAGGATCTGCCTCAGCTGTGCTCCCAGAATCCCCCAGCCAGCCATGAAGTCCACCCATTTTAAATTTGCTAAGATTGAGAAACAGTGCTCTACATGAAGTAAATGTTTTTTCTTGCCTGTCTTCTCACAGACACACCTCTGGCAGAAATGTTTAAGCCTGCATGTAGTTTGATTCTCAGTTCTGAATGTACTTAGTAAGATATGATCTTGCAACTAAAAAGACAGAAAAGTAAAAAAAATTAAAAAAATTAAAATGAATTGATTTTGTACAGTAAAGGATCTCCAAGAACTTTTTTAAAGCTTTACATTCTATGATTTATAAACTTTTTCAACTACATTGGTTCATTAGAAAATTATGATTACACTGAAGATGATGGTGATAATCATTGCTATTTAGTCCATCTTGACTAAAAAAAAACCACTCCAATTGTCTAATTAGCAGGTTTTGTCCTACGTTGTAAACAACAAAAATCAAATGAAAAATCAAACTAAAAATGAAAGAAGAAAGTGATAATATGGCTTAAAGTCTATTTTTTTGTGGGCTAACTAAACTTTTCAAAATGTTGATAAAATATAAATTCCTTTTTTGTTCCCCCCCCCCACTTTTGTGACTCTTAAGATTATATGAATGGGATGGAAATACAATATAAATGCCTCGGAGAAACCCATCTTGCAAATGAGTGGTAGATTTTTGGAAAACACAATGCCTGGGTGTTGCCTTGACCAGGTTTTATTTTTTCTGAGAAAACAAATAACAAAGAGAGAGAGAGAGAGAGAGAGAGAGAGAGAGAGAGAGAGAGAGAGAGTGATGAAGAATACTATTATATCATCCTTTCCCCCTGCGCTGTCATTTTTCCTTCCTGTGACACCTAATAAGTTCCAGCTATCTTTATTTACAAGGGACAGCTCCCGTCCTTCTGGTTCTTATTTTTCAGAAATCTGAAACTTTCTACTTCACCCCATTTTCTTTTCCGTGTGGGGAATGTTTATATCCTGTTGATAACTCTCTTAATTCATTTTTGAAGTAGTATTTTTCTGAATCCTACCGGTGTTTGGAAGAAATTATTTATTCTGTACAAAAGAGAGCTTTGTTTAGAAACTGTTTATGTCTCTGTGTGCAAAAAAGCATCTTATCTTGCAGGAAATTATGAAAGACTTGCTTGTTTTTAGTGCATCCTTCTTTAACCCACCAAATTACTTATTTGTTTAAGAGTGCAGAGAAGAGCAACAAAAATGATTAGGGGCCTGGAGGCTAAAACATATGAAGAACAGTTGCAGAAATTGGATATGTCTAGTTTAATGGGGGGAAAAAGCAGTGTTCCAATATTTGAGGGTCTGTCACAAAGAGGAGGGGGGCCATCCTATTCTCCAAAGCACCTGAAGGCAGGACAAGGAGCAATGGATGGAAACTAATCAAGGAGAGAACCAGAAACCAGCTTTAAATTTCTCTAAGGATTATAAATTATAAATTACACAAAATCATAGATTATAAATTAAACAAAATTATAAATTACACAAAATTATCTGCTACAACGTCCTACCTGTCAACGACTACTTCAGCTTCAACTGCATTAATACACGGGCAAACAATAGATACAAACTCAAGGTAAACCGCTCCAAACTCGATTGCAGAAAATACGACTTCAGCAACAGAGTGGTCAATGCCTGGAATGCTCTACCTGACTCCGTTGTTACTTCAACAAACCCCCATAACTTCAACCTTAAACTGTCTACCGTGGACCTCACCCCATTCCTAAGAGGTCTGTAAGGGGGCATGCATAAGCACACCAGCGTGCCTACCATCCCTGTCCTACTGTCCCCACTTATTCGTACCCATTTCCTGTGTTCAGGGATGAAATTCAAAATTTTTCCCTATCGGGTCTATGGGTGTGGCTTGGTGGGCATGGCAGGGGAAGGATACTGCAAAATCCCCATTCCCTCCCCAGTCCTGGGGCCAGCCAGAGGTGGTATTTGCCGGTTCTCCGAACTACTCAAAATTTCCGCTACCAGTTCTCCAGAACCTGTCAGAACCTGCTGAATTTCACCCCTGCCTGTGTTCATGTCTATGTTTATACTTATATCTGTTTTCTCGTACATGTTTGACAAACTAAATAAATTAAAATAAAATTAAAAGATTAAATAAATAAATAAATAAATAAATTTCATGACAGGAAGAACAATTTGTAGAACAAAGTGTGGGTTGCTCCGACATTGGAGATTTTTAAGAAGAGATTGGACTAGAAGACCTCCAGGCCCAGGGTCTCTTCCAACTCTGTTGTTCCTTTGTTTATATATTTGATTTATAGCCTGTCTGTCGCTTCGAAGCAATCCCCAATCTGAGCTATAGGAAAAGCCTTTTAAGGATGCTTGCAATACTGTTGTGTTTTCATCTTGCACTTGGCAGTTCTGAGATTCAATTAGGTGACCAACAATAGTCACATGTTCACACAATCTTGAATACAACCTGATTATTCCCAGAACCGGAACAGTAAGATGTTAGAGTGGATAAACGTTGGAGCAACTCTATCAAAAAATCTGTTCTCTAAGTGATTATCTACTTCACTATATTCAGAAGAACACTAGAACAGGTCCTATGGAAAAACCAAATCAGAATTTATACATAAGACAGGAAGGAAGAAAACACCTAGAGAACCTGGTTACATTGGATCTAGAATAGACTGGTAAAGAAATGATATACAGTATATTGATTGATGTCATATGTCAGGATTGTCAAATATCTCAGTGCTCTGTTATCCTAAAAGGATAGATATGCATGGCTCTCTCCAATCATGAACAATACTAATAATTTAGTTGGGGCTCAGGTTGAGCAAGAAATAAAAAAAATGTTGATGTGTTATATATTAGCCATCTGAATTTTCTGTTGCCTTATGAATTAATGAAGGATATAGGACAGTGATGGTTAACCTTTTCGGCACCGAGTGCCGAAACTGGAGAGAGAGCGCGCGCACACCAGAGTGCCGGAACCCGGAAGAGAGCAGCTGGCCGGTGCGCATGCGCGCCAGACCCGCTGTCCAGTGCGCATGTGCACGATGGAACCAGGAAGAGCAGCTGGCGATGGCGCGCGTGCCCACAGAGAGGGCTCTGCGTGCCACCTCTGGCATGCGTGCCATAGGTTCGCCATCACGGATATAGGACCATCTTCCTTAACTTGCAAGGTATTACTTAAAAACTTTATGGCTAAGAGGGTCAGCCAATGATTTTTAAGGAAATGAAGAAGAGAGAATGATAGAACGTAACATTTATTGAAGTGTGGGCTCCTTGGTGCTTTCTGAACTTGGTGGTTTTCTTGCAGACGTTTTTCACCACCAAGGTACATAACACCCTCAGGGTCATCATCATCAGTGTCATCAAACTAGGTAACATCAGCACTGATAATGTTACCTGGTTTGGCAATAAAATGTCTGCAAGAAAACCACCAAGCTCAGAGAGCACCAAGGACCCCCAGATGTTAGAAAGTCAGGGAAGAAATGAAGTTGAGAATGAAAAGATATTTGATCCATTTTATGCCATCTCCAACTGATTATTCCATTAAAAAAAATGTGGCGGGGGGGATTTTGCATGCATGTTTTATGAAAGGACTATTTCTACTTACCTGTATTGTTCTGGACTTGAACTTTGAAATTAGTCATACTTTGCTTTGTAGACTAGCTCCCTGCTTTATTTAAATAACAATTACCGTGGTGGTTAGCTCAAGACTTAAAGAATGAGATTACAACTCTCCCAGTTTAGTTTTGCGTACTTCTTCTCTCCCTCCCTCCAGTAGATCATGACTCTTGCTGGGAAACACTCACAGTTTTCTACTCCATTGATGGAGGCAGGTTTCCCCAGGTGGATGACACGTTTCCTCACAAAAGGGCCTTATATAGTAAGGTTGGCTATGTGATTTCTCTAAAGTTCCTAACCACAAAAGTGTATTTTTAGATTCATGCAGAAAGCTTCCTTTACGCTAAGCCACAGAACCCAGGAAGATAACTTAGAAATAAGGCTGATTTCTGCTTCCTGGGGCACCTACTCCTTCTCTAAAGACTTGCATTGGCAAATCAATCTGTGGAGGAGGAAATCAGTAGCTAGAGACCCAAAGGGCTAAAATGCCTCTCTTGAAGACTGTACTACCCTCCCGCTTGCCAAGATGAGCAAAATACGTTTCCTTATCATAGAAAGTGTGCTTCTGTCATATGTCATGACGAGTACCAATTGAGATGATTCCATAGGGGAAGTAATTATCCTACTTCAGATACATTATGCCAAAGAGCCAGCTCTCTGGAGAAGGTTGTGATGCTGGAAAAGGTGGAAGGAAAGAGAAGAGGATAACCAGAGCAAGGTGGATGGACTCAGTTAACAGTAGCAATGGGTGTATCATTGCAAGACCCAAATGACAAAGTTAGGAAAAGGCTATCATGGAAGAATATATCGTCTGTCTGTCTGTCTGTCTGTCTGTCTGTCTGTCTGTCTGTCTACCTATCTATCTATCTCTCTATCTATCTCTATTTGTCTATCTGTCTATCTATCTATCTATCTATCTATCTATCTATCTATCTATCTATCTATCTATCTATCTCTATTTCACTAAGGGTTGAAAGCAATTGATGGCACATAATCAGTTAATAAGGAAACTGGAAAACTTGTGAATCATCATTCTGTCAATGGATCTTTATACCTGTAGTGTAGAATGCTTCTGAAGTACTGAAAACATCCTTTAAATAACAGCTGCTGGGAAGAAACAGTAAAACACCTTTGCTGGTCTCCTCTGTGTTTGTGAGTTTCTGGAATGTACCTGGTGGTCCTACAGAATGCTGGATTAGATGGGTGTTTGGCTGGATCCAACAGGATTCTTCCTATGTGAGGGGAAGATTGTATAGCGGGAAAGGGTCATGTATTATATTTGGTGGTGGTTAAAGAAACTGTATATAGTGCCCTGAGTTGCATGTGGAACGGCAACCTTATAATTTCTATCAAGCAAACAAGCAAACATTGCAGGACTACAACTCCTGTCTTTAACCATTGATCACCTGGGTAATTCACCTGCCTGGTTGGGGGGTTGGCATCTGCCACCACTCAAAAACCTCATCTCTGCATTAGGCTGACCTTCGATATCTCAGAGGGGGAATAGGATCCACTTACCTACCCAATACCTTGTACCCATCTGAAAAGCAAAAAACAAAAAAACCAAAAAAGCCAAAACAGTTTTGTTTTAGAAATTCCTGTCACTTCCTTGAGGGTGAACCTGGGAGAAGATTCCCTTGCAAATCATAAAAAGCAGAGTCCGCTTTCACATCCATCCTGGTGAACTGAACATCCTATTTTCTGTATAAGCTCCTAGCTATTTCCTTAGCAATAAAGGGAAATGAATAGAACAGCTAAGTCAATGTTTTTCAGCCTCGGCAGCTTTAAGATGAGTGGACTTCAACTCCCACAATTCCCTAGCCAGATTGGCTGAGGATTTCTGAGAGTTGAGGTCGACCCATCTTAAAGCTGCCAAGGTTGAGAAACACTGAGCTAAGATATTTGACCTTGCTCTTTCATTCTCACCTTTTCATTGTTAACTGTAACTGTCCTACCCTAACCCACCCACCCCCAAAATCCCTTGCACTCAAAAATTGCAATGAAGGCCATATCAGGTTTTGGATGCTCAGGTTTCCTTATGAATTGCCTTGCGCTTTCTTGACCATGCCAAGCAAGTGACATCTAAATCGGTAGAATACCCAGTATCCTTTGTCACTAACCCTTTTCAGCTCTTCTGCCACAAAATCCAGCTTAATGTATTGTGAGTGGTTAGATTCATCCCTTTGCAGAAATTGGCAGCGGCAGCGTTGTGGGAAACCAACAAATTTCCAATCAAATATTTACTGGTTGTGCTCCCTTAATTGCATTCATTCTGAGTCAACATTGAATGACCGCCTGATTTGGCTATATAACTATCATACCATTCATTTGGAGTTTTCCTAGGATAATGTAGTCACAGAGTTGGGATGAAGGTTTGCAACTGTGGAATAGGGAAGATTTTGCCCTGTCTTTTCCCACTTTCTTGGGGTTACGGCAAGCAAGGTCTGTATGCAGAGCTCTCTCAAAAGATAATAAACTCAAGAGAAAGTTTCAACTGGGATAGAAAGAGAATACATAAAATCAAGGTTGTTTGCAGGCTAAAACAATGTTGCAAACATTTCCACCGAGTTGGCTTACCTACAGGAAACGGGTTCTTAAGGAGTTGCAAACATTGCAATTACTGCCACAATTACAGTAACTTGAAAGTATCGAAAGTATTTCCTATTTATTTATATATTGCAAGCATTCAAGAAAGTGGGTCTGTAAAATAGGGCAGAACTGCAAATGGGGGTGAAGAAACAGTAGCTTTTTAGCTGATTCCAAAGCCAAGTGGCTTTAGCACAAAAACAAAGAGGTTCAACTGTTCTCACGTGCCTGGGTTTTGCTGTCTGAAATATTGAAGTTACAACACAAATGCAGCTTGGACAAGAGCAAAATGAAGAACTTGGGCTGAAAGGTCAGAAAAACAGGTCTATCTTTTGAGAAGAAGCCCAAATCACTTTAAAAAATGAACTTGGTGCCATGTTGTTTCTATGAGTGACAGAAGCTTTTATTCATGTTTACACGAGAGGAAGTGGAATTGGCTGGGGCAGCCCCTATGCAAAGCACTTAGCCATGTTTAAAGATGCTGAGCAAAAACTAGAAAGAAAACGAGTCATTCTGCCTTGTTTCAGAGAACTTTGATCTGTTTTCTTTTCTTTCTCACTAAGGTCACAAAAAACTTTTCACCTCCATTGCTGATCTCTTTCCCAGGTGCTATAAAAAGAGCTTGGTATTTGGGTTAATTTTCTAAACATTTCAGACTGTTCAAATATGGGGCACTTGGATTTCTTAGGACTTGTGAACCCATATTTGTTCAAGTATCTTACAGTCTACCTCCTACGACCAGATCCATTGTGATCTGAAACATTGGTGTTTCTTGTCATATGATCCCTGGAGTCCAGGATTTAATAAGAAACAAGAGCATTGTTGATAGAGAATTGATAAGTTGGCAAATATATGAAACATATATGAAAACGTATGAAACATGTTTTCTTATATGTTTATATAAATCAAATATACAAAGAACGGTTGCAGGAATTGGGTATGTTTAGTCTAGTGAAAAGAAGGACTAGGGAAGATATGAAAGCAGTGTTCCTGTATTTGAGGGACTGTCGCAAAGAAGAGGGGGTCAGCCTATTTTCCAAAGCACCAGAAGGCAAGACAAGAACCAATGGATGGAAACTAATCAAGGAGAGAAGCAACCTAGAACTAAGGAGGAATTTTCTAATGGTGAGAACAATCAACCAGTGGAATGCCTTTCCTTCAGTAGTTGTGGGTGCCCCGTCAATGGAGGTTTTCAAGAAGAGACTGAATAGCCACTTGTCTGAAATGGTATAGATTCTCCTGCTTGAGCAGGGAGTTGTACTAGATGACCTCCAAGGTCCCTTCCAATTCTGTTATTCTGTTAAATCTCAGACTTGACAGGGGCAGAATACTTGAGGAGGAGAACGGCACCCATGGAAATGTTTCTCTCGGATTCTATTTCATGCACCGATTCCTCTCTGTCACTAATAGCAGAGACGAAAGTTTTGGATTTATATCTAATTCCTGGTCCAGAGGTGGTATTCAGCCGGTTCGGACTGGTTCGGGTGAACCGGTAGTAGCGACCTGCAGGTGGGCCGGCCCACTCGCCCCGGTGCAATGCCGTCCTATTTAGGCACGTTTTGACGCCGCGCGCATGCATGCAAGCTATGCGCACGAGCAAAGCGCATGCGTGGAAAGCCATGCACATGCGCGGAAGGCGTGTGTGTGACCAAAGCAAGCGTGTGTGCGCGTGCACTCACATTTGTGAACCGGTAGGGAAATGAAGTGAATACCACCCCTGTCCTGGTCATCAAGTTGTAGATTTTCTTTGTGTTTTAAGTTAGTTTTCTTTCGTAGATGTAGTTTGCGGCTTTTACGCATTGTGTATTATTTTACTCCTAAAGATTCAGCTGGGATGGCTTGAAAGTATGTAGTGTCAGGAGGTTCAGAACAATGCAAGATGTTGCTGTTTGTACTGTAAAAATTATAGAATCATTGGTAAGGTTGGAAGGAAATTAATAATAACAGAAATAGCTTCTCTACAGGGGTCTAGATGTTCAAAGTACTATATGAACATTAACTAATGAATTCATTGATGGGTTCAATTGCATAATGATTTCTAACAGTTGGTGACCAAGACCAAACAAAGCAAAGTGACAGTGACTGGGTTAACAGAGTCACTGCACAGGTAGAGTATATGTGGTACCTTGCTCAATAGTGGTGACTGTGAGAGGGATCTTGGAGTCCTAGTGGACAACCATTTAAATATGAGCCAACAGTGTGCAGCAGCTGCCAAAAAAGCTAACACAGTTCTAGGCTGCATTAACAGAGGGATAGAATCAAGATCACGTGAAGTGTTAATACCACTTTATAATGCCTTGGTAAGGCCACACTTGGAATACTGCATTCAGTTTTGGTCTCCATGATGTAAAAAGGATGTTGAGACTCTAGAAAGAGTGCAGAGAAGAGCAACCAAGATGGTTAGGGGACTGAAGGCTAAAACATATGAAGAACGGTTGCAGGAACAGCAATGGGTGGAAACTAATCAAGGAGAGAAGCAACTTAGAACTAAGGAGAAATTTCCTGACAGTTAGAACAATTAATCAGTGGACCAACTTGCCTCCAGAAGGTGTGAATGCTCCAACACTGGAAGTTTTTAAGAAGATGTTGGATAACCATTTGTCTGAAGTGGTGTAGGGTTTCCTGCCAAAGCAGGCAGTTGGACTAGAAGACCTCCAAGGTCCCTTCCAACTCTGTTATTCTATTCTATTCTAACATTTAATATTCAGCTGTGATGCAGGTGAATTTTTGTTCAAATTGCAGACAGAAACACTTGCATTTTTAATCTCTTCTCAACCCAAGCTACTACCTCCCTTTGTTAAACATTATTGTATTCTGATTTATAGATCCCTTTTGGCATCACTCAACATGATCTAAATTTTTGGCATCTCGATCCATACTAACCCCACATGTTGCTCAAGAACTCTGGATGTTGGTTAGGTTATTATTAACTCCTGACTGGAACATCTATTCCCAATAAAGAAGCATTGGTCACTGAATCTAGCAGCCTTTTAAATTATCCCCAACTACCGGTAGCCATAAAGCAGCAATACGTTGAGGTATTGAAAGAAACATAAATGGAGGCTACATCTAGGCTTCAATCATATTAACACCATCTCAACTTGATAGTCTCAATGGGACTCATTAGAAAGCTCTTCATTGTGGCCCAGTACATACACCTATGTATTGCTACAATACTCCTTACCTGCTTTAGATTTTTCTTAAAATAAGTAAAGTAAATCATAGAAGAAGAATTGTATATTCATAGACCACAGCTTTGTTGTCATCGTCGTTGCTTTAAGATGGAAAATAAAATAGCTGATATTATGCAGGGTGATGGTAGCCTCCAGGGTAATGAAGTACAAAACTTCAAATGATTTACATTCAGGCCTTTGATTATCAGTTTGGTATCTAAACAGATATGACTTTTGTCTCAAGTACAGTCATCCTGTTTCGCTACTGCAGTAACCCTTTCCCTTGTTTTGGACATAGTGGTCTTGGACCTATTGTAGAACTCCTTTGGGGTTCCCTCAACAGTGCCCACCCCACAACAGAATGGAACACATTAGTCAGTCAAGAAGGGAAGGGAAGGGAAGGGAAGGGAAGGGAAGGGAAGGGAAGGGAGAAGGAAAATGATGGAAGGGAAGGAAAGGGGGAGGGAGGAAGGGAAGGGAAGGAATTTCTTGGCAAAGAAAACCACAAAATTCTAAAGCATAAATCATTGATGATCCCATCTCTTTTTTAAAATGCAAGTAAGATAGCAATCTGAAACAAAAGAGTTGTACAGGTTTCTCCCTGGCCATCATAAGTCTTGGAGTGTGTGTGGTCAGGTCCATCCCAATGAAAGGTCTGACAGGTAGAGATGGATAGAGAAATCCATCACAAGTTGCCTTTTCATTCAAAAATGTCCTGATCTACTCAATTACAATCCAACACAGCTTGGATGAAAACAATTCATAAAATCCTTTAGCGTCTGTCAAACACTATTTCTCAGCTCAGAACCATGTGTGCCTAAGGGAGGTACCTACAAAAATTCATGCAGTACAGATCAGGAGAGGGAAAATAGTTTAGTAAGATGGATACAAAAATGTATATATTTCCCTAAACAGATATAGAAATAGAGAGATAGAAATAATTGGACATAGAAACAAAGAAAAATTGGGGTTAACAAGTGTGTACTTAGGATAGAAATGTAGGAACAATTATTTGGAAAATGAATATGAAATGTGTATATTAGGGCTACATGCATATGTATATACACATACTATAGAATATTGCAAAATAAATGTATGAATAAAGAAGCTTTCTAAAAAAAAACTACAGAAGGATATATATTACATGGACCAAATTTAGCTTTTTAAAAAAGTGTCTTCAGCTTATTTTAGCAGAGTAATTTCAGTGTCTTTTGGAAGCTGACTGAAACTGGTAGCCAAATATGAACCTTCCTGATCAACACAATTATGCATGTATGAATGTATGCAACATATTTGTAAAAAATAATAACTTTTAGATAGGAGAATTTCTACATTAATCTAGGAACTGGGTTATTCCATTTGTGCTGTCATATTTAGTCCCTTGGTTTATTTTCATCATCTATCCAGGGAACCCCTTCCGTATATTTTTATTTTTTAAAAATAAAACACTACCACTCAACACATTTGATGCCATTGTGTGTATACCGGGAGCAAGATTTCTCCTCAGCAGCATTTTATTGGGATACGGACAGGCTTCTGCTTATCAAAACCTACAGATCGGTTTTCCTTCCTAAATCATAAATTATCTCAACCCTTCTCCAGAGTAGGAGAATAGCTATTGATTTGTAGGGAGGTGATATGCAGACTATTTAAATGTAATCAATCAGAGGATCTGTTAAAAAGATGGATTATTAGAATCATAGAATTAATCAAGGGCAAACTTTGTAATCATTTACCGTAATACCATCACACGCTCTAATTGTTTAGTGTATGATTATAATACCATCACAGCTATGTTTCAACATGGCTCTTTCCCCTGCATTCAGCAAACCTGTTTGGCGCTTATCAAAATGTAGGGTAGAAATGGAATGCATTGCCTTAAGCAGCAGGCAGAAGCAGATATGATGTACTGAACCCTACAAGATAACTGAAGTGAATTGTTAATGCAGTGACCCAATTCATGCAAGATATTATGGGAATGGCTGGGACAACAGGCTCAACCCAGAATCTGACCCATTCCAAATTGGTCTAGCATATTGTATGAATTTAGTCTCCATTTTTGAAGGGCAAGTTTGAAGGGTGATCCCCAACCAGCATTTGTTGTTGTTGTTGTTAGTTGTGAAGTCGCTGATGGTCATCTGAATTAAATTCACCCATTCCTGTCCATTTTAGTTCACTGATTCCTAAGATGTCGATGTTCACTCTTGTCATCTCTTGTTTGACCACGTCCAGCTTGCCTTGATTCATGGATCTTACATTCCAGGTTCCTATGGAGTATAGATCTTTACCGCATCGGACTTTCCTTTCACCACCAGATACATCCACAGCTAAGCGTCCTTTCGGCTTTGGCCCAGTCACTTCACTCTTTCTGGTGCTACTAGTACTAGCCCTCTGCTCTTCCCCAGTAGCATATCGGACACCTTCCGACCTGAGGGGCTCATCTTCCAGCGTCATATCTTTTTGCCTTTTGGTACTGTCCATGGGGTTTTCATGGCAAAGATACTGGAGTGGGTTGCCATTTCCTTCTCCAGTGCATAAGTGCAAAATAAATAATAAAAAAATAAGTCCAACCAGCATAAGTGGGGACAAATCTGCAGGCAGAGGATACCACCAGTCCAGTGACATCTACTTTGGGGAAGATGTCAGAACTTGTTCAGTTGCAGTGCATGTGTGTGGGGGGATTATCTTAAACCATATCTGATGGCCTAATTCTCCCCCTGATTTCCCTTTTTATATTAGATATGTTTGCCTGAGTTCCTGATGCTCTTAGGAATCAATTCAAGCAGTGGAGGGGGAAAAAATACTAATTTATTTGGTTGCAGTTCCCCTTCAGTGTTTTTCTTTTTCCCCAGGAACATATTGGATTGCACTTTTATTCATTTGTTTATTTATTTCTTCATTGCCTGCTCAAGGTCCCTTTGCAAGGATATGAAGCTGTAAAAAGACTCTGATCCATTAAGTCTTCGCAGGTCTTATTAACACTTTGAAGTCCCCATTCCAATTCTACTTGCTAGCAGGCACATTCTGGTTGGAGGTGAACTTCATAATCATCTGGGAAAGACTTCTACTCAGCCACCTGACTAAATGAAGCATTTACTCTAGGCTGAAGCAAAAAAGAAAAGGAAGGTAGGTAGGTAGGAAGGAAGGAAAGAAGGAAAGAAGGAAAGAAGGAATCCCTTCCCACTTAGCACAAAAGATCATATAGGGCTTATCCAGCTGGAGAGAGATTTCCTCTTAAAACTACAAAGAGGTCTTCATGAATACGAGATGTTAATTGCACCAGGAATTTAGGCTCCCTAAGGATTCAACAGCTATGGCTCTCAGCAACAATTGGGATTAAGAAGGAAAAGGGTACATGGTTTCATGATGCTATTACCCCAATTCCTGAAACTAAAACCTTAAAGACTCTTCCTTGGTGGCCAATAAAAGACATGCTTGCGTAATTTTGGTCAAAAGAAGCTGCACTCTATATTGCATATGGCTCAAAATGGACATTTTGAGCCATGTGCAATATAGAATATGCAGGAGCAGAAGGGCATTCATTTATGCACAAAAATACACACAAATGTTCATTGCTTTAACTTAGCCCTGATTTTAATGTGGGTGAAAGAGAAATAACGAAAATGTTTGACTATTTTGTTACAGCACCTACCTATTTCTATTTATAAATTTCATGGGTGGATACATATACAGAAGAATGAATGTAGAGTGAATGCTTCAAGAACAGACGTTTTCAGTTGTTCAAAGAGATGAGTTTGAAAGCAGGTATTATGTTCCCGAGATCTCTCTCTTTGGGGTAATCACATTGAGATCTTTGCAGGGAATATTAATGGCTCCTTCAAAAGAATGCAAGTGGTAAGAGCTGAGTGGTGGAGACTGGGCCCTGTCTCAAATCAACATCAAGCAGAAATTGGGTGACCTTGGAGGAAAGTTACTGATCAGAGGAGATGGATCTTTCCATAAATCTCATAGTCTCCATTTCAGGAATAGAGAATCCTTTTGGACCGAGGGTAGATTCGAGATTTTGTGTCTATAGAGCACATTCACAAAATGACTGAGATGGAAGTTTTACTTGTTCATGCAGTGGATGCTGCTGGGCTGTGGTCAGTCACAAAAACTGCTTTAGCACACTGCAGACTTATTTCCCCGATACTCTTTATCATACCCGTGGGAATTTGTGGACTCTAGAGGTATTCTTGCAACTAAATATGATGCTATGCTTGGTAGCTGAACAGCTTTATCTTTGTTTTTTAATATGTTTTTCAAGTAAGGTGAGACTAGAAATTTTCCATGATGTGCATCAAAGAAGCTTTGATCTTCTTTGTCAGTTTCTATAGGAGGTTTGCTGTGAAGATCAAATGAACTGGAAGTATGAATTGTGTTACATCTCCATTATGCATCTTAATGTTGTGTATGTTTGTCTAAAATGTCAGCACCTTGTCTGATCATACATTAGGCAGGGTCAATCCTGGTTAACATTTGGTTGAGATACCACCAGGAAATCCAAAACAATGAGGAAGCTTTGTCAATAAAACAAGATACTCACAAACTCTTTCTTGATCAGATTAAGTTGCACAAAGTTTTTTAACTGGAGAGTTTCATTAGTAGCACCCAATTTAACTTTAAGCTTGTTAGGGTGGAGTTTTGTTTTTGTTTTTAATTCATTTACTAGCAACTGTTTCATGGACAGGAGAGGTGACTAACCAATATTTTTAATGATAGAGGAATGTGAAGATGTTCCAAGATCCTAAAATTTTGCAAATTATTATTCACTCTCTTAGACTGAGAAGCTTATAACATTGGTACTGTTACCCTTTCTGTATTATTGTCAAGAAAACTATATGGACCTGTCCATGAAATCATAAGAAACAAAGCTGGAAGACAGAAAGAGTTTATTTATCTTTCTGTCTGCCTATTCATTTGTTAATTAACTGAATATTTTTATTGGAGAGGAAACAGGGCCAAAGCATCTTCGTGTCATGATTTTTGCATTTGAATTAAAATAGATGTGCATGAACTTCGGAGATGGATGCTAGATAAATTGATCAATGGACTTTTTAATTTAAAAAATGTTTTGCATGGTATAAAAGTCAATGAGACCATTCCAAGTGAAAGTATTAACAGAGCTTTATAATGTTGAATTGATTATTTAATTGGTTGAATCTTCTGATTAGCTGATTTACAAGAGCATTTTCAGTGTGAAGAAAAATGAGCAGATTTGCTTCTGAGTAGAAT
>QLTV01004403.1:2988420-2993073 GCA_003457575.1 Thermophis baileyi
CTTTCTTCTTATAAAACTGTTCATCTCAATCTAATGGCTCTTGGTGTCTAACAAAATCTAGAATCTAGAATAAATGAACACCAAACAATGTAATTGAACCAAGACCCCAACATTAGCCATACATGTAGTAAACCATATGTGACAAGCTCAGAAAAGGCCAAGTCTTCAAGGCCATCTAGAAAACTAACAGGTTCAGGACTATCCAAGCCTTGTGGGAGACTGTTCTGTATGGCAGGTGTCATGACAAGAAGGCATGCCTCCTGAGTCCAATCAGATGGCACTATTTCACAGATGGGCACCAGAACGTGCCCGCCCTAATTCTGGTGGAATGGATGGAAATGATTAGACATAGATGGTATTGCAAGTAACCTGGGCCCATGCCTGCAAGATTTCATAGTAAAAACCTGCACCTTGAATTGCATCCGGAAACCTATTAGAAGCCAGTGCAGTTCACAAAGCGGTGGTGTTAGATGAAGTGTTTTACAAGATATCAAACTTCATTTATTTTTATGAAGTGCATTATCATGCTGTTGCTTTCGGGTAAATTAATTTCCTTTATGTCTTGGGAGTCCTTGTATGAATTGTGGTTAATCTCTCTCTCTCTCTCTCTCTCTCTCTCTCTCTCTCTCTTTCTCTCTCTCTCTCTTTCTCTTTCTCTGTCTCTCTCTCTGTCTTGGATTGGTTTAATTGCTGATCTGCTTATACTGCACTGTAATTCACAGTTGTTAGATTTGAATAGCCAGTCTAGATAGTCTCATGCAGTACAAAGGTCAGGATAATATATCTTCCTTCCTTCCTTCCTTCCTTCCTTCCTTCCTTCCTTCCTTCCTTCCTTCCTTCCTTCCTTCCTTCCTTCCTTCCTTCCTTCCCTCCCTCCCTCCCTCCCTCCCTCCCTTGAAACATGCACCTTTTCTCAGTTCACAGCTTTAAAACCCCTTTTTGATTTAGACTAATGCAAATTACATTTTTTATTATTTATGCTCATTTAACCCATTTTTTTAGTTTGTTATAAACAAAACAGATATATAATTCATCTCAAATACAATTTTTAAATTCTATATTTGCATTTTATTGGTCTGAGATTGTATACACGATATAAATGAATTCTACTCTACAATGATACTCTATATTCAAAATAGAAAACAGCCTTCGCTAATCGAGAACCCCAACTTCAGAGATCAGGCTGTCTGCTGCTTCATAGCTCTCGTGCTCAAGAAATTCTTCCTTATTTTAAATTGGATCCCTCTCTCTACCATTCCCACCCTTTGGTTCTTGTCCTGCCCTTGGACACCACAGAGAATAAACCCAGGCTCTCTTCCCTGTGACAGCCTTTCAACTATTGGAAGACTATTATTGTTTATTTATATTTAGGACAATCTTTCCTATGTGAGATCTACTACAAATTGCAAAGGGGGTTCTTTCATGGTGGACTCTGTAAGCTGGTTTGTGCTTAGCAGGCTAGGTGGACCTATTTTCTGAGAAGTGTAAGCCACGGTTTGTGGCTGGAAGTGTTTCAAAAGGCCAACCAAATCTGGCTTATTTGCAAACCAGTTTTACTGAAAGGCTATGGAACTTCCATCATCTCAAGGTCCATATTCAGAGGTTGGGAGCTTGGTGACTTCCAGGAGGAGTATTTAAGGGGGAAAGGGTTCAAAAGGTGGTTTTCATGCGTCGGTAAGGCTTTGTTACCTGCTGTTCCTCTTAAAGCCCCTGAAATAACTCTAAATGCAAAGAAAATACCCCTCTGTTTTGTGTCACCCAATCTGAACGGCCTCTGAGGGCTACAAAAGTGATCCTGGAAGATTCTAGAAGGCAGGGGTGTCAAACTCAAGGCCTGGGGGCTGGATCCGGCCCGTGGGGTACTTAGATCTGGCCCGCAGGGCCACCCTGGAAACAGTGAAGGACCGGCCTGCAGTGCTTCTGCCAGAGAAAACAGGCTCCTGAGCTCCGTTTTCGGCTGCCACGGCCTCCTGCAACCCTCTATCAGTGAAAACCGTTTTCACTGGCAGAGGGTTGCAGGAGGCCGTGGCTGCCGAAAATGGAGCTCCGGAACCTGTTCTCACTGGCAGAGCACTCGGGCCACCACGGGTGCCCCCGACGGGTGATGTTGAGCTGGCCACGCCCACCCTGGCCACGCCAACCCCGGCCCCCTGAGGTAAAAAACAACCCTGATATGGCCCTCAATGTAATTGAGTTTGACAACCCTGCTATAAGCGGTCTGGGCTGCACTTGCTGCTCCTAGGGCTTATATTATAAAACAACAAAATCACTAATACCATTGATTCAGGGGTGCTGCTCAATGGCATTTAAGCAGCATGCTTTAATTCCCATCCCGGCCCGCTGTAGTGTAAGCGATGATAATTTATTAGGAAAGTAAATGTGATTGTGATGGGAAATCTCAGTGCTGTCGTTGAAAAGAGGCTTATGCTCAGCTTTCAGTTAAATAGCGCAGGGATGCTGGCCAAGTTGTTTCCACAAGATGGCAAAACAATTTCTAATTGCCTGTGTTGATGCGAACTAGACAATTCTGACTTACCTTGACCCAGTGGGATTTTTAACAGGGGGGTTTTCTTTGTCTTTGACAATCAGAGAACTGAAAATGCAAATTCCAAAGCCATATTTCTGTCTTCCCTCCAACCTTTTTGCAATTTTCACCTCCCTGACCTGTCCCACACGACTGTATTTCCTTCCCGTGCTTCCAAATTTGAAATAAACAGCTTCCCTAGAAAACTGAATGGCAAATAGCTTTGGTTTTCTGAGTCTTCAGTGTCAAGTGGCCTCTCTTGTGTCTCAGTTGGGAAGTGTCATTCTAAATTTTTTTTTTTAAAAAAAAAGGTAAGCACCCTTAAATTCAATCTTGAAAGGACCTAAAAAGATATCCTTTCCCACCAGAAGAAGTGAATGTTCTCTCTTCAGAAGGATAACCAAAATAGCTTTGTATTTCAAAAGTCAATCTGACCCAGAATTCAACACAACTTGGAAACCACATTTAGATCACTATATATATAGCTTGTACCATATCCAACATTTAGATTATCCTGATTTCATAGCACAAAAAGAAAGGAAGGAGCCATATCACAATAAAACCGTGATGAAAAAGCAGAAACAAACTCAAATAGCATTTTCCCAAGTTCGCAGTACTCAAAAGCTAAACGAAGGGTATATATCATGGAGCAAGACATACACAAATGTGTTGACTTCAGTGTGGGCAGAATAAGGAATATCCCTCGTATATTCAATATATTCATTGGAAATAGAGTGGAAAGGACTTGTGAGTGAGACTTGCAAAACTGACAAATTAAAAACTGCAGATAATCTCCTTTGATTGTGGCAACACATAAATGCAAATGCAAATAATTGATTGGAGCCCTCGGAGCAATACCTAAAGGAGTCCCTCAATATTTTGATATTTTGAATTGATTGGAGCTGAATGCCCTAATTTTACAAATATATATATATATATATATATACTTTGCTTGGAACTGCCTACATCCTTAGGCACTACCTTAATCATTCTTAGGTCTTTGGTTAGGAACTGAGCTTTTAAGTTTTCACCAGTTTTAGGATGAAGATTACTCATGATGATGACCATCATCATCATTAATATATTTTGATCCTCTTATTTTTATAGGCTTGGTTGCACCATTCTCAGTTTTGAAATGAAGCATTAAGTGCATTGCAGAATGTTGCTCCCTTCAGGATGAGTTGAGGCCCGTGGCTCATTTAGAACTTTACACTGGATTTAACTCAAACTGCTGAAAAACGACTCTTCAATCATTGCTAACAGTTTGCTCGGTGGGAAATTCTTGGCAGATTCCACACTTGTCTAATCCAATTTCCTACCATAGCAGACTTTTTTCCCCTTCTACCGGACACTTAGCAGGTGACAGGGAGGGCCTCAAGATGCTATTTGGGTGCAGCAGATAAGCTGGTTTCCAAGAGCTAGCAATGTATTGGCTCCTTTGGGGGAAGGGGGTAGCAGATAAATGCTGTGGGATATGCTGAGACAGTGATATTAGGAACCATCTGGATCCTCACCGTTGCATTTATGCAGACCCCACTCTTTCCCCATCTTTGGGAAAAGGATGTCCACGTGAAGTGCCTCAGTATAACAGTCTAGGAAATACGTATTTCTTTGACCTGTTTGTGCAACTTGTTCAAGGCTTGCTATTTCACCTGACTACTAATTGATTTCCAGGCTCATTAAATTAGAATTTGTACTTGAACCGCACAGCTTTCTTTTACAGCCCTGGCCTAATACAGACACATGGACAAAATGAAATTTGTGACTGATTTCTTGAAGGAAAACAAAGGAATAGAGCGTGTGTATATACAGTATATATTTGAGCATGTTAATTAATGTAAAGTACACTTGAGTCCCCCAAAGCCTCTCTCTCTCTCTCTCTCTCTCTCATCTACCTACCTACCTATCTATCTATCTATCTATCTATCTATCTATCTATTATCTATCTATCTATCTATCAATCATCTATCTATCTATCTATCTATCTATCTATCTATCTTTCTTTTTTTTTTTTTTTTTTTTTTTTTTTTTTTTTTTTTTTTTTTTTTTTTAACTTCAAAATGTTGGAGGGAGAACTGGCGAGAGTTGGAAAGAGTGAGTCACTTCTCGAAGGAGGAAGGGAAGAAAGA
>QLTV01004403.1:2993147-3003352 GCA_003457575.1 Thermophis baileyi
ATCTATCTATCTATCTATCTATCTATCTAATCACTTCTTGAGTCCCTCAAAGCCTATATATATATAAAGCCCCAAACATATATGGGCTTTGGGGGTCTCACAAGTACTTTACATGATTTAACATGCTCAGATACACACCCAGTCTCCAGAATTCTTCCAAAACAGAAAGGAAAGGAAAGCTTTCTAATATTATGATTTCATGATTGCTTTCACTTCGCTAAAAGGTAGACGGGGGGGGGGGGGGGAAACGGTGCTCGACCACAGAAAGGTGGACTTTCTCTCCATTATATAAAAAGTCAATTTTGATGCTGATTATGTCTTTTAGGAGAGGATCACTCAAGTGTGATGGACTTACCTCCTTCAATTCAATAACATTTTTTGCTATTGCCAAGGCTTTGTTATGCAAAAAACAACAACAAAAAACAGGATTTGCTGTTGAAAGTATGTTTGTTTATTTACATAGATTTAAAGAATGCCCGACTCCAACCAAGTCTGAGTGCTTTACATCATAAAAAACCCCTCTAACAATAAATGAAGAAATAGAGGACGCAAACCCAGCAAATACATGCAAAAAGGGCAAGCTTTTATAGGGCAAAATCTTACCTGTCACTGCTCCAAGATCTGGGAAAATAGACAGAGGTTCAGTTCTTTTTACAATATCATCAAGGTGGGAGCCATAATGTAATGGTATGTGAGAAAGACCTTGGGAAATGATGCCTAGGGAACGCTTAAGGCACAGAGGGCATAGCCCAGGGATGGGCTGCTGGAGGTTTGCAGGGGTTTGGGAGAACCTCTAGCTAAGATTCTGTGCAGTTCGGAGAACCCCCAAATCCCACTCCTGGTTGGCTCCGCCCACCCCACCCCTCCCAGGAGTCCCCCCACAGCCCGTTTTGGATGCAGGTAACTGCAGGGCGCGCGCGGAGGCTCGGGGAGGGGCCTACCGGAAGTTTGGGAAGGCCAGAACGGGCCTGTTTCCGGCCTCCAGAGGGCCTCCCCGAAAATGGGGAGGCCATTTTCACCCTCCTGGAGGCTCGAGGAAAGCCTCCGGAGCCAGGGGAGGGCAAAAATGCCCCATCCCCCCGTGGTGCAGGAGGCTGACTAGGCCACGCCCACCATGGCCACGCCCACCCAGCAACTGGACAGAGAACCCCTTGCTAAAATTTTTGAAGCCCACCCCTGGCATAGCCTCTTGGGCTGTAAAGGAGATGGCAGGAAATTGGTGCTTTCAGACTACAAAATTCTTTTAATGTAGCTTTTTAATAAAGTAGAAGCAGCTTATTGGAGCCCTGGTGGTGCAGTGGTTAAAGTGCAGTACTGTAGGCAAACTCTGCCCACAGCCTGGAGTTCGATCCTAATGGGTTTAAGGTTGATTCAGCCTTCCATCCTTCTGAGGGCAATAATGCTTACAATATAAACTGCTCAGAGAGTGTGTAAACTGCTTATGGGGCAGTATATAAGCCTAAATGCTATGGCTGTAGCTAATATCGGTCATGTTTCCTGTCTCGTCTACATTGGAAAACTGACACATACATATTTCAGTGAGATTGCTGTTCCAGAGGGTAGGTGCTGTAAGAGAGAAGGCACACCTCCAAATCCCAAGAGGTGACATTGTTTAATTGAACAAGACACCTACTTTGCCAGACCTTCCTAGGTGGACAGAAACCACTGGAGATAGTGGTCTCTCAAATAACCAGAACCTGTGGTGGCAATGATGTTCTGTTGAGGAGCAAACTGCCCAGGGGAAAGAGGCCACCCAGCAGACAATTTAGCTGAAGCTATGGATTCCTCTTTAACAGTTTTCTCCCTTCTTGTTGTTGTTCCCCTTATGTGTTCTTTTTGTTCTCTACTCACTCATTGAAAGCAGACCAGATGTGTCCGCAGGTTAAAAAAGATCAAGTCTGCAGCCATGACATTGCAGTCAAAGCTCTGCCCCAAACAAAGATAGATATCCCGATGGTACTGTAAGTTGTGTTGTCAAAACCAGAAGGGACTAAGTCGTTTTAAAATTAGACCGTTTCTCTTTTTCCCAACCTTTTCTTAGCATGCAAATGTTTCTGGTTTGCCTCCACTGAATCTTTGTACAGAGTGACCCATATTTTGCATGCCTAAGCCTGTGGTATTTTAGAATATTCCTTTATCATGTGCAAGATTTGACCTCAGAAGGCTATGTTTAGGAAAAGTCATACATAACCATGTAGGAAATGCAAAGAAGTGCATGTTCTAGTAGGGAAAATTGGCTTGCCAAATAGATACAGCAAGAAAAGGAAAGAAAAATATTGTGCATAAAAATAGCTAAGACTTTTCTTGCGGAGTCTTGTTTTGCTTAGATTGCCAACTGAGACAGAAATTGTCTGAAACCTATTGGAGAAACTGGGCAAGTTGGTCCATTCAGATCCCCTGCTATGGCATAAGACTTAGCAAGCTTACAGAGATACCAGCTTTGCTCGTTTGTGCTGAAAATAGGCTTAACACTTACTTGTCAGCTGATTGTTACTGATTTGGGCAATCCACGTTGTCCTGAAAGTGCTGGAAAAGTTTCAGACCTTTATCTCCCAGGTGTTTTTCTTTGGATGAAGGCAACTGTCTACGTTGTCTACCTTATACCGTGTTTCCCTGAAAATAAGACCCTGTCTTATAATTTTTTGAACCCCAAAATAAGCGCTTGGTCTTATTTTCGGGGAGGTCTTATTATTTTGGGGTGCGTGGAGCAAGACGGGGCTCCTCTTGCCGTCTTACCTGATTTCCAGCTGTGTCTCCCTAACCCTAACCAGAGGAAATGGTGGGGACCGGCTGCGCATGCGTTTAAATGTTTTCGGAGGAGGGTTTATTTTGGGGGGAGGGCTTATTATCTGGGGAGGTCTTATTTTCGGGGAAACACAGTATTATCTGCCTTGCATTATCTGAGTCAAGTCCTTCCTTCCGAGGACTCCACTGATGCACATTTTATTTCCAGGTCAATCTCTCTGCAGTTTTGTTCCTTCCTTATACACAAATGGATTACAGTAACAATTGTTTTACATGCCACACATCATTAGGTATTCCTTCTTCACTAAGCAGGAAATAACAACAGTTGTCGTTGGGGCAATCACAGCTACTCTCTGAGTCCGACTAAAAATGAATTCTCCAGTTTTAATGATGGGCCACTAATTCATGGAACCTCACCATGAAGATCTTTTAAAGAATTTAGGACAATCTTTCAACAGTTGAGAAGTATCACTCTCTACACAGAGAGCTGTGGAAGAGTTCTGGGTTAAAAAATAAAATCCAGAGCAAGGTGTCTTTTATATTTTGCTGGACATTCCAAAAATGGAGCCTTTTTAAATTCTTTGCTTGAGCAAGATGTTTTATTGTTTTAGGAATACGATTTTTTTTTTGCTTTTGTCCATAGAAATTGTATAGTTGGAACGAGTCCAAGGATGCCTGCAACTGCCCAACTGCACTTAAAACAGGGATAGGCAACTAATTCCTTAGTTTCCAACTGTGTTCAATATGTCAAATTTTGTTGGCATTTTGAAAATTGCTGGAAGAAAAATAGCGGTCTAGTTTCCTCTCATTCTCACGCAGAAAACATAGCTAAAAGTGCAAAAAAAAATGTCTTCTGGTCTGTTCCCCCACATCCAGAAAATTCCAAGTGAACCTGACTTAACATATCTTTCCCACTTTGCATCCGTGAGAGTCAACTTCCACCCAACTCATTATATGAAGGATCCTTGACCATGAAGGAATTGCCCACATCTGACTTAAAAAAAAATGAGTTAATATCAGCATGTTTGGAGAAAGCAAACGAAATTTAATCCTTGTAGGGCTGTGTCATTTCAGAAGCCACATCTTGTAATGGTATTTTGGAATGACCTTGGGAGACGGGCCAGGGAAATGCTGCCTAAGGAATGGTCAGATAAGAGGGACACAGGTACATAATGAATGGAGGAAAATGCTCAGAAAGGATGGAAGGCTGAGTCAACCTTGAGCCGGTGAGATTTGAACCGCCGAACTGCAGCTAGCAGTCAGCTTGAAGTAGCCTGCAGTGCTGCACTCTAACCACTGCGCCACCCTTGGGACCCCAAAAGTTCTTGGGTTGATGGCAGGAGAGTTGTGTTTTCAGATTTGCAAGATTCTGTTATTGTAGCTTTACCATAAATTATAATTAGCTTATCTGGCTGTTTCTCCCCTCTGGTCTACCAGGTAAAGCTGATACACCTGTCCTGTTTCCATCCCCTTGCCATTCTGAGCTGATGGACAAAATTAACATGTCATGGAAAATGTTAGAGACTTATGAGGTACACTTATACTTGCATTCTAAAATGCAGAACACTCCATCTTAATGATTCTAGAAAAGTTTAATTCCCCCCCCCAAGTAAATTTTAACCTATTCCATTTTTTTCAACAATGCATTGGTTGGACTGCAACATACAGAAGTGGAGGCCTCACTCTAGTGAAAATAATATTTGTTAATTTTGCACCAAACATATGGGATGAGTATAAAGGTGTATGCTAGTAAGATGTGGAGCCTGACTTATGTTTTTCTATGGGACTTTTGTGGCCACTCAAAGAGGGTGATTCGGACACTATATAGATTTGTCAAGAGGCATCTTTATAGGAAGAGCAAGTGATTATAGTTGAGAGCAAATACCAGAAACCAAAGATTAACCTAGTTTAGCCTTGTAGAAAGAAGTTTGGAACTGAGTAAGTGTTCATTTCTCCAGACTCTGGGCAGGGGAGGTCAGGAAAAAAGAAAGAGGCTTAAGAAATCAGGAACCATAACAGTGTTTGAAAACGTTATTCCTTTATTTTTACTGTGCTTGGGGTGGTTCTTATTCCCCCCCCTCTTGCAAACGGTTTCCATATGACCAAACACATAGATTTGGTTTGTAAAAATCCCTCTAATTCGGGAAGCCGCTCGCCCAGAATACAGGCTGATCGGAACAAGGAAAGGAAAGTTTATAGGAGTGGAAAACCAGAAAGAATTACAGCAGGAGAGAGACAAAGTGTTTATCAAACAGCTGAGGCCATTCTCTTTTCTAGCCAGATATAATTATCAATTCTTAAGCAGCAAAGGACAAAAGAGGAACTGTCTAGACTATCTCACTTACAAGATATTGATTGTCCCAGTGGTAAACTGGTTAGTATAAGTGTATTTGGTTGGAAAGGTCATGAGTTTTAACACCTGGCAGAAAGCTATTCAACCTTGACATAAGTCAAATTATTGCAGTGTTGGTGAAAAAGACTTTCTAAGGCTCAGCTTTTCACCCCAAGGATGTTTACCTTTTGTTCTGTGGAAGGATCCCTGTTCAGGGCAAAAAAAAATGCATGTATTTTATTCCTTCTGAAGAGTTGGATGTGGCCTTTCTGGTCTCCCATTTTAAAATAATAATCTCTTCTTTTTAAAGTAACTGATGCGGAGAGTATTCAATACACAGGGGGCAATCACTTGCTCTTGTACCAATGAGTGATGTAGTTTTAATAAATATTGTATTTAAAATAAATTACATGTAGATTGTTCTACTACATTCTTGACTGGGTCTTGCCCATTTTGAGCTTATGGGCATTTGCATTGTAGTCAAAGTTCAGAAAAAGCTCTTGCAGCAACTGTTTTACACCAATAATACATTTGCAAAGATCAGAGGTGGCTGCTGTGACCCACTGTAATATTATGTGGGAACGGCCTTGGGAGACGGAGCCAGAAGATGCTGCTTAGAGAATGGTCTGATAAGAGGCAGCATATCCCACAGACTAAATAGAGGGCTGGACAACATGCTTAGACGAGACCCTCTCTAACTTCTCAATCTGTAAAGGAGACTGCGAGAGATTTGTACTTTCAGACTTGCAGGATTGATGTCAGCCTTACCTGATAGACCAGAAAGGAAATATAGCAAGTTAACCTAATTCTATTTTATTCTGAAGCTACATGTACAGAATCTTGCAAGTCTAAAAGTGGGACTCTTTTTGCCATCTCCTTTATAGTCCAAGAAATCCCACCACTTTCCAAAATATCAGAGGACATCAGCTAACCATATATCTGTGCACAAAGATAAGAAAAGCTAGACACTTCAACAGTTAATAATATGATAGGCAGAGTTTTCCTCCGATATGTGTGGTGTTCTTTTCCAACAAACCAAAGTTCCGCCAGAAAAAAAAAATTGCATGTAGAGATAGATGCTATCATTAATGAATCTGAGAATGGAAGCTGTTAGTGAAGAAAGAAAAACTTTCAGGCACCAATTTAGATAAATTATCCGATGCTTCATCTATCAACAGATCAATAAATAAATTTGACTAAAGGGAAATGCACTGAATTATGTACCAAAGCACAATGCAGCATTTAAAGCTAATGGCTTTGAATTATCGAGAACTTCAACCATTTATCAAAGTGCAAAGAAGCAATTATTTTGGAAATATTGTTCCTTTTTATTTATCACAAAGCCATTTCATTCCTTTTAAATATTGCTACTTTGGTTGCTTAAAGAAAGGTTTCTGAAATGATGGGAAAGCAAGGAACACAGTGGTAAGGAGCCGATCTGATGACCAAGGCTAGATTTTTGTTGTGCAGCAAAGACCAGTTTAGTAAAACAATTCTGCTTGGGAATCTAATGTATTCCTTTCTTTAGCAGCTTGCTATAAATATACAGGGTTATTCAAAAAGAATGAACCGATTTCATGACGCAATATTTTATTAAGGAAAAGTAATACAAAACTCCAGCCAAGTCACAAGTATTCTACTCACAATCAACTTTTATTTCCTGTCGTACAAGTGTTCAATGTGGCCTTCAACACTTAGATAACTCCTCTTTCAAATGGTCACTGACTCATTACATGACGACGCTTGAGAACTGAAGCAATGCGTCATGAAATAGGTTCATTCTTTTTGAATAACCCTGTATGATAGATGCAGCAGCCAATAAGGGCAATCTATGTATGTTTTAGGAACACAGATTTTATTCCATCTTTGGATAAGCTCTCAGTTCCTTTCTCAACTGAGGTACGCCCTCACCTCCTTCTAAAAGAAGTTGCAGTTGCTCCTGGGTTTACACAATCCCAGGAAAATGGGTTTTTGAATTGGTGGGGCCAGCCATGCCTCCATGTTCCACCCTACCAGACCTCTTTTAACATAAATGCACAGGCACCGTAGAATCATTCTTGCGCATAATGGAAAACAGTGTAGGAAATGCATGTGGTTCAGAGAGGTGGTATGCAAAATGGATGCCAGATTGACTTGGATCTAGAGAGAAGAAGATATGATGCTTCTTCAGCTTTTGTGTCACCAAAACAACAGAAGAAAGCATTTTTGAGTTTTGTTTTGTTTTGCACTGAATGTGCCAGAGCAGGGAAGAGTAAGGCATGGTTGAACTCTTTGTATACTTGGACCTTCTCTTATCTGTCTTACCCATCGCAATTTGTAGTGAAGGATGATGGAAATGTAACGTAGCAACATCTGTGCAACATTACTAGCCTTAAATGCCCACCTATTGTTTACTGGGTGCATTTTGGGAACGGGAGTAGAAGGTAATCTAGTCTACCTTGTGAATGAGGTTGTTTAAAAGAAGACCCATTCTCCAATCCCAGACTTTTTGTGGAAACTTCATATCATCCAAATTACTGGTTAATGAGTCCTTCTCTGTTCTACCACACAGCAGGAATAGATTGCAAAATTTGTACGTTTAGTAATCATAGAACCTTTTTTATTATGCACCAAATCGGTGGGATTCAATTTTTTTTACTACCGGTTCTGTGGGCGTGGCTTGGCTTGGTGGGCGTGGCAGGGGAAGGATACTATAAAATCTCCATTCCCACCCCACTCCAGGGGAAGGATACTGCAAAATCTCCATTCCCACCCCACTCCAGGGGAAGGATACTGCAAAATCTCCATTCCCACCCCACTCCAGGGGAAGGATACTGCAAAATCTCCATTTCCTCCTGATCAGCTGGCACTCGGGAGGCGGAGAATAGATGAGGGCGGGGCCAGTCAGAGGTGGTATTTACCGGTTCTCCAGAACTGGTCAGAACCTGCTGAATACCACCTCTGCACCAAATGCATCTTCTTGCCTTACATACAACTGCCTTAAAATATGGGATAGTATGATTATCCCCTGTAATGTAAAGAAAGAAGCTTGCTTAATGCATTGTTGGAATGAGCACTGAGCTAGTCACCATGGAAGTTTACAGAAGAAGAAATTATTTGGCTAAAACTGTAGAAGGAAATTCATTATAATTTCCATTGTCTGGCCTTCATGAGATCTCAGATGAGGTTCTCCTGAAGGCTGAGCTCCTAATTGCCAATAGTCAGGGGAAATATGAAGAGTGGTCCAAGAATTTTTCTTCATGTGGAGAAAAGCAGAAGCTGTTACCTTTTCTCCTACAAGAAGGAAAATACCTTTTCTCTGGTTATCCAAGAGAATATTCTCCATATGTATCTAATGTATTGTAGATGTCATCAGGAACGTGTGCTTATGGTATTTCCTTACAGCTTTTGATAACATTTGGTCCTTAAGTTAAATCGAGAGAGAGACAAAATCCGTTCCTTGGACTAGATTCAACCCTTTTGAAACCTGGAGCAATCAAGAACCCTGAATATATCTGCTGAAATTCTTAATGATTATGTTCATTAAGCAAATTATTGTTATTCACTCTTCTTCATCCCAGCCTCACAAGGGCAAAGGAGAACACAGCCTTGGAAGATGTAAAACCAAGCAACTCAAACATAATGGGGAAAAAAAATGTCAGTAAGAACACACATCCCTACAAATGGAAACATTACAACGTAGAATTAACCATTATTTTATTTGCTTCTTTATTGCAGAAAACACGATGCTGGTTTGCAGATGGCTTACAACGATTTCCTGGCATGAAGAGTAAAGCTACAAAGCACAAAACAATGGGGAAAAAAAATAAAATAAAAACCTACAGACAAATGAACTTGGGATAGAACAAGGAAAAAAAAAGTGAATTTTCATGGCGTCGAAGAATTCTTTATTTTTCCTCAAGTTTTCTTTTCTTAAAAAATAAACAAAAATAAACAAAAGGAACTAAGACATTCACAGGAACCATTTCTCTTCAGGTGACAGTACTCAAGCATGTTCTTTTATTACATTTAAATTGAAAAAAAAAAAGAAAAAGAAAAACTGAATGAACATAGTGCTGAGTGAACTGGGCCAATGGTGATGATATTTGCTGTACATCCAACTTTCCTTAAAATTCTCAACTTTTAATCCCTCTGGTTACTTACACCCTATGTGTTTGTAAAGAAACGAGTTCACCCTGCAGTATTTAGAGAATGGTTTGCAAATGTATCTTTTAATATCATATTTTATGGATATTGTACTATATATATTTAACTAGAATGGGCGTAACCTGGACTTTGAGAATCTTCTCCTTTTAGGCAAAGTGGTTTTCATTTGCTATCAAGAAGACTTTTCGATTATTTAATACTTGGGATTGTTTTACTGAACATTTAAGTGCAGAAAGCAAAACCAGTCATGAGCTATTCTCCTTAGAGAGGAGAATCCAAATAACAAACTGAAATTCCTAAGGGGTTATTTTAAGTCTTATGTGTGTTTTATTTTTCCAAGCAGAATATAGAAATCAAACTTCTCCAAGGGCCAATTCAACCCATTGCAGAAAAGTAATTTTTTTAGTCCTGCTACCAAACATCCATTATAGCAGGGAGCAGGGATATCCCTGGTGTGTGTACCTGTTTTAAAACATACAGTCAGGCACTCCACACTTTATTTTCCTAGCTGTGCACTGAAAACAAAAAAAAAAAAAAAAAAAAAAAAAAAAAGCACGGGGGGGGGAGTGGCATTATCCTTACAAAATTGTAATGTGCAATTCAGCTTCCGTTTCTTCCCCCCCCCCCAAAAAAATGCTTATTCTCCGACTTTTTCTAGGGCCTCCATTGGATATTTCCTTCTCTATCTTTTTTTTTAAAAATCAGTTCAGACTGTAATCATGGGAAACAAAGCTAAGAGAATTAAGCCTATCTCTATCTTAAAAAAAAAGAAGTTCAGACACTAATCATAGAAAGCAAAGCTGAGAGAATTAAGCCTAGCAAAATTATGCTCTCCATTAGCCCCGTGCCATTCGTATTTCCCTCCCGTCTGTTTTTCTGCTGGTCATGATTGCTACCATTTCATTTAACGCTAACTAATCTGCAGCTCTAACCTTCTAGATGATAGGATTGGAAGCGTTCCAATATTGGCACGTTTCTTTCG
>QLTV01004403.1:3003367-3028318 GCA_003457575.1 Thermophis baileyi
AACACCCCCACCTCACCCACCCACCCACCCACTCCGTCTGAGAGTATATATTTCAGTACTCGGCATGTGCTGGTCTTTCTCTTCCTTACTTGCCCTGCCTGCCAATTCTTTCCTGGATCAGCTTCTCGCTAAGGTCCCACAAGGCAGCCGCATCCATTCCATTCTGTGCCTGTTGCGACGGCACGCAGCGACAGCAATTGTTGAAATACATCCCTCCCAGGCCTTCCAGTTCTGCCGCGACAGCACAGTAGACGGTGGTGGCAGCTCCTTGTTGCTGTAATTAAAACAAAACAACGACAAAAGAGAGTGAGGGGACATGTTGTGAACGCAAAGGTTAGAACCAGACAGGCTTGACAAAGCCCGTGTGCTCATCAAGGGCAGATTAGCAACTTGGCCTGGATTCAGAGTGAGTTCAGAAGGGCCCCGCCCTGTGCCATCCATCTTATCATTAGTGGTGCCTAGTTAAGTGTGAGTGAATCCATCTTTTCTCAGATGAGTAAGGATCCTCCTTTAAGTAGCAGCTCAATAAACGTAGCTGGATAATCACATGAATTCTAGCCTTTTCCCCCAATCAATCTGACGAAGTGTTTTTCCAGGAAAAGCATCATTTAGAAGGGAAGGGTGGATGGCTGAATCCAGCCTAGGGACACTAAAGTTGATCACCTGTTCCTATGAGTGACACGCAGGTTTTGTTAGCATTCGAGGTTAAAAGCGAATGTAATTTGAACAGCTTGAAGAGGTGCACAAATGATTTTGAGGGCCCTCTTTTCTCTCCGGTTAGGGGTTGTTTTCATTCAGCTTGTGAAACAAAGCTTGAAGAGGCGAGTTTGCAAGTTGTTTTGGGTGGTTAAACTTGCAAAGTCATCTCTGGCAAAAAGAGAGAGAGAGAGAAAACAACAAATAAGACTCTCTATGGCTGTCCTTTGCAGCGATGCACAATAGGAATATATCTGCAGGTACAGATTATGAAGCGCATAGACATTGAAGTGACAATGGACATAATTCCAGAAGATACACAGCCTGTGTTTGTTGCAGAGTCGCCAGCAAAGGTCTTTCTTGCTTCACCCCTCATGAATAAGCAGTGCTGAAATGAAAGCTCACTAAGATCTATGAACACGCTTCTGCAAGATCTCCCAACAGTTTTTGGTGGGGGAGAAGAGAGAGGTGGGGGCGACTACATCAGCAATTCCATGATGGCAACTGGGGCTAGGAGATGATACCAACTCCTGTCCTAGGAAGGAAGGAAATATGCCACCTTGCTTCTAAATGGGTTGGATTCCTATGACTTGGCCGAAGTAACCATTTGGATTGGATGAAGGGATCCATCCCAAGTGTCAAACATTGCCCCAAATATTTTTACATTGAAAAGAATTACCCCACCTACAAGTCTGTTGTTAACTTTAATAGGACAATTCATTTGGAGAAAGAATTTGAAGTTAGATCAAATCCCAAATATCCTTTGGGATTTCAGACCCTGTTTGGCCAAGTAGGTAACTGATCGCTCTCTGATTTTTTATTCCAAATAAACTTAAGAGATGTCCACCATGTCAGCAGCATAGAACGCAATTGGAAATGTTGCCAAAATTGTCTATGTCAGGGGTCTCCAACCTTGGCAACTTTAAGCCTGGAGGACTTCAACTCCCAGAATTCCCCAGCCAGCTGGCTGGGGAATTCTGGGAGTTGAAGTCCTCCAGGCTTAAAGTTGCCAAGGTTGGAGACCCCTGGTCTATGTGCATGCACACACATATATATGAATTGCCAATGAAGTCTTAGTTGATGGAAAAGGATCTCTCCTAATGAATGTCCATTCATTGGGGAATGATGTGATGGTGCTCACCTAAAGATCTAACTTGTTAGCAAATAGCTAAAGTGGACTTTTGGGCTTTAAGGTATGGACTTAAAACTAATTCTGGAGGTCTCTGTTATGACACAGTGGGAAAATATGATTAAATTAGAGTGGAGTTTCAATTGTCTGAATTGATGGATGGAGATTTGCTTTGTGATCTATTTAAAGACATGCGGCTACTTATATTCCAATAAGAAGTTTCAAATCTAGAATCTGGCAGCTTATTATTTTCAGTGGAAGAGACTTTTTTTTCTCGTTTCCATGTCTGAAAATGTGTTTTTTCTAAGAGGAGAAACAAAAAGAGTTTGGTTAAACTATCTACTACTATTTTTGTGAAAATATGACATAAATTACTCATAGCTCAATACAGAAACTCTCTTTTTTAGTTAGTCTTTCAGCAAGTTTGAATAATTTTATACCATAAATATCTTACATTATGGATCAATAGAAAGAATAGTTGTCATTTCTAGTGTGCTTTCTAAATATTTCTTTCCATAAGGGTAGAAGAAAGGTAATACTAACTATGCAAAATATTAATTTTTCCCCTCCTGCCAAACTACATATTATCCAAATTTCTGAAAAGTCTGAATCCAATTATGAAATTATAGGAGGGAGGTTACTTATCTGTTATTTATGCTAGTGTGAATATAGTTAATATATATGGGGGGGGGGGGAAGTAGGGATACAAAATAAAAACAAATATTATTTATAATATTATTATTCATAACAATGCCAACTGAAGGCGAAGAAAAGCCCTTTGTGAATTAATTGTACGCTTTAAACACCCTTTCTCATTACATACATCACTTATTGCTCAGGCTATGACCCAACTAAATTGAATGTTTGTCAAATAATCACAGGCATTTTAATTAGTGCTGTCACTGAATTAAAGGAATTTGAGTTGTGTAATTGGATGAGGTTTAGTCAATTGGCTGCCTTTGTGTAAATTTGCATAACCTAATTTGTGCATGTGTCTACTTACATAAGACCAACAGAACTGAAGGGAGCCCTATTTTCTTTTGCTAGAACTTTTTCCGAGAACTTTTTCTGTTCAGTCTTGCTTTCTTGGTGGAATGAGCTGATCATACTTCCACCGAGGAGATTCCTGCGAGTGGGGTGCTAAAGAAACAGCTTTCAATTTCTATATCAGGGTCTAACTCTGTTGCATAAGTGGAGGCAGCTGGAAAATGGCAAAGTCCAGTTTGAAGAACAAAGGGGAATTCCTTTTCGTAAACAAACCCAATTCAACAGTGGCATTTCATTAAAAAACAGCAACAACTTGCTTGGAAGTTCTACAGGCTTGATTTGAACGTTAGTTTTGATCTGTTCAGTTTGCTGGTTACGTTCACGAATAGTGCAGCAGTTCATGAGAAGTAGTAGAATACAGAAGATGTACATTTGTTTTAACCGTGCTGGTTTACCTACAATCAAAGTTGGAAGGGTCATAGGTGACCCTCTAGGTGATAAAAAGCCCACCCTCTGCTCCCCTACTTGTTCTCTCAAGAAAGCTTAATCTCGTAGATATTACTGTTAATGTTCTGTTAATAAAAATAGAATTATTGGGCCAAGTGTGATTGGACACGCAAGGAATTTGTCTTCGGTGCATAAGCTCTCAGTGTTAATGTTAAAGTTCTGGAATAATGCTACTTTAGGAAAATTGCAAGACATTTAAAATTGTGATTTGTAGCCCAGATGCCAGCTTGATCACTTAAGGAAGGGCACTGGTTAGAACAACGACCCAGCAGCTGCTCAGGATAAGGGGCAGCGCTAGAAAGGGCCATATTCCATGCTCCATGTCTGAGATTCTTGCAAGACGGATAAGATATTGGTTGGTTAAAATGCATAAATTGAGGAGAGACAGAGAGAGATGGACTTTCTTCTTCCTTACCATCTTTCTAGTTCATCAGCAGGAACCAATTAATGGCCATCTTCCATATTGCTGATACAAGATAGGTTTATTCTTAGTGCATGCCTGTACCAGGAACTTTGTGCCACACCAGGACATTTAGTACTCCTTCCCTTTAAACAGCTTAATTAAAAACTTCTCAGGCAATGATTGTGTGACTTGTTACAAATGGTCCATGAGGATCTATTGTGATTTTTTTTTTAAAAAAAGGAAAAATTCTGTAAGTGTTTCGGCAAACTGCACGGCTTTTGTATCACTTCTTTTCAAACAATCAAAAGATTGCCTGTTCCATATGGCATTAATGATTTACGACAGAGGCCCACTTGTATTAACCGCTGAAAAAAGCTGGTATGTGTATGTGTGGAAAGACAGACGCATAAGATAAAACGTTTTCGAAGTCCTACTGAATATTTCACCATCTTGAAATAGCGTTTCCAATTCAGTCAAAGCTTTAAGAGCTGTTAGACTGGAGCACTCAATTGCAGTCTTAATTGGGAAGGAGACGATAGTCAAGAATTAATGTGAATTAAGTTTCAGAACTGTTGCTGCTTTGTTGCTACCTAGATTACAGAGGATTAGGCGAGGGAGCTTGTTCAGTCCAAAACATATACAGATAGTCCTCGACTTACAACAGTTTAGTGACCGTTCAAATCTACAACGGCACTGAAAAAAAGTGACTTAGGACCATTTTTCACACTTACGACTGTTGCAGCATCCCCATGGTCACGTGATCAAAATTCAGATGCTTGGCAACTGACTCATATTTATGACAGTTGCTGGGCCCATGGGGTCATGTCATCACCTTTTGTGACCTTCTGTCAAGCAAAATCAATGGGGAAGCCAGATTCACTTAACTATGTTACTAACTTAACATCTGCGGTGATTCACTTAACAACTGTGGCAAGCAAGTTTGTAAAATGGGGGCAAAACTCCCAACTGTCTCACTTAACCAACATAATTTTTGGTCTCAATTGTGATTGTAAGTCGTAAGTCGAGGATTACTTGTACACTATTCTTAAGGAAACATGATTTTTAAGTGTTCTTCCACTTTCCAAGCAAATCTGAGCATCCTTTGATTTCTCTCTGAATTTGTGGAATGTATACCAATTGGCTTGAAGCCCCTACCAGGCATTACACCACAAGTAACACTTTTTTTTCTGTAGGATTTTCTGAGTTCTTAAATATAATCCCAACATGAGCTGGGAGAAGGGAGAGAAAAATAGGCCGAATTGTTCTAATCCATCTTTGCATCCATCCTACTCTGGCGACTCACATTTTCTGCTTTATAACAATAAACATTAATAAATAAATAATTGTTAATAGAAAAACTTTCCAATCTTTTTTCCACTAAGCATTTTTTCTTAAACGCCAGGATACAAAGTGCCAAATTCCAAATAATGATTTATAACAAGTATTTATATATCGTTGACGATTGGACTAATATTACCATCACTTAATAATATATTCATCCAACCTGTCTTAACAAGACAATTAACATGATTCTCAGTGTTTGATATTTAACATACATGATATTTGTGCCATTTTCTCTTTCTCTAATTTTGATTCTGAATTTTTTTTGTTCTGATCTTCCTGCAAAAAATGACAGTCTTCTATGTTTTGCTAAATACATTGAAAAACATGGGATTGCCTATTGATTAATATTCCCCATTACATGTATAAAGTAACTGTAGTAATATTGCCAAATATTTTAAGTTAAAGTTTTGAGATCCCCAAAGAGTTGGAAACAAATCCGGTAGTTCTAGGATAGCAGCAGCAATAGCACTTAGACTTATATACCGCTTCACAGTGCTTTACAGCCCTCTCTAAATGGTTTAGAGTCAGCCTATTGCCCCCAACAATCTGGGTCCTCATTTTACCCAACTCGGAAGGATGGAAGGCTGAGTCAACCTTGAGCCTGGTGAGATTTGAACTGCCAAATTGCAGGCAGCCAGCAGTCAGCAGAAGTAGCCTGCAGTACTGCACTCTAACCACTGAGCCAAATCAAATGTTTTCTCCTCCCCTCCAAGATTGGTGGACAAGGCTCTGACACTGGATCCCCATCTTTCTGTCAACTTCAGTGGTTGATGGAAAAGGTAGAGTAGGAGGGATTGTCCATGTCCTATCTTCAGGGTTAAATTTAGGGTCCTACTAAATTAGATAAAGTCTTCCATATTGTTTGCAAGGGGTAGGGAACAATACAAATAAATTGACTTCAATTTCCGGTGATACAGCGATAGTCACTTGTCCACACAAGTCTAGTCTCCAAGTCTGTCTCTTGAGTCCAGACAAGTTCTGCCATCTTAACATTCCCTAGAAATGGGAGATGAGGGTGAACCATGTCACTTCATGGGGTTGAACTGTTGACTGTTGGGAATGATTATTACTTATTGTTGGCTATTTTTCCTGGCTGTTATTTATGTTATTTATAATTTTGTCATATTGATTTGATTCTGTCTTTAAGTATTGTTAGCCACCCCACAGGGTTCTGTCCTTGAGGTGGCTGGCTATAGAAACTCAATAAATAAAGCAATCAATTCAGATATGTGAGAATGCTCAATTTGGAAAAATAAGCAAATGTTCCTTTGATTTTCTCCCTTCCCTACATGTCCCATGATAGTTTTTCAAAGACAGATTAAGTCCTTAGCTTGAATAATTACACCATCTGCCTGCTTATTTCTTTTTTGTACTATGTAAATGATTTTGAAACACCCATGGATATTTTCTGGATGAATATGTAGCTAATTTATTTTTCCTATAGATGGTAAGCGTTTGTAGGACCCTTACATTGGGCATAACTCTAGAATCTCTCATCCAAGAAGAAAGGAGAAGATAGGGTTAAACTGAGTGATTACAGGCAGTCCTCGACTTACAACCACAATTGAACCCAACATTTATATTGTTATCCGAGAGTTTTTAAGTGAGATTTGCCCCATTTTATGACCTTTCTTGCCAGTTGTTAAGGGAATCACTGCAGTTGTCAAGTTACTAACACGGTTGTTACATGAATCTGGTTTCCGCATTGAATTTGCTTGGCAGAAGGTCACAAAAAGTGATCACATGACACAGCAACGGTCATAAATATGAACCAGTTGCCAAGCATCTGAATTTTGATCGCATGATCATGGGGATGCTGCAAAGGTCGTAAGTGTGAAAAGCAGTCATAAGTCACTTTTTTTAGTGCCGTTGTAACTTTGAATGGCCACTAAACAAACTCTTGTAAGCCAAGCTCTACCTGTATTCAATGGGCGAGAAGGTATGGTGAGAGTTGAGAAATGATCTCAAGCAGCTAAGGAAGTTTACTAAGATTTCTGCCCTTTCAACATAACACCGTTTTTCAAAGGTATTGGAGCCTCATTCAGTATAGAATATTAGTAGCTGGTTACTACTGCATAGGCATTTTGGGTGAGGGGGATAATTGCAATCAATTAAGCAATGAATACAAATTAATATTGAACTGTCTTAATGCTACAGGGGAAGCGGGCATTTTCATAGGCATGTATGGTTTTTAAAATCTCATTATTATAAGTAATGCAGCCATTAGTATTCTAATGTAGTCTAGTGCTCCTGGTGGAAAGACATTATAGGCCTAAATGCTTAGTTTTCAGACCTTGCTGTTTTCAAAGTGTTTATGTTTGCTAAAATTAGCATCCAGCCCTAAAACATACCAGCCCCATCCATACACACAAAGGAAAGGAAAGGAAGGAAGGAAGGAAGGAAGGGAAGGAAACTTTAAATGACATTAAAAGTTCAAAATAAAGTGTAATCAATATATTTTGAAAAAATCATTATGGCATTTGTATTACTCCATGCCATCACTGATATGAGTCTCTTTCCTGTGTTAAAATAAAATATAATTTGCTGGCACTTTATAGAAGGACCATTCAGGTTTTGGGGATCAGTTGTATGTCGGGAGCTCAGTTTATATACCTGTGTTGTAGAAATATTTAGAGTTATAGATGTGTTGAAAGGTTGGTTTTTATTTATAGAAGTATAAAATTTCTCAATCAGAAAGTAATTTGATTTCATTTTAGTTACCTATGTCTCATTAAAATGCATTAGAGAGCTGACCAATAGATATAGCTTGATCTGGAATTTTGTTATATTTGGTAAGCAGAGATGGTATATTTTTATGATTGATGTTTAAGAAACCGGGGTAGTGAATTCCATATACCGTATGTATTTCTTTTGATTTTGAATTGTTGGGTTAGACAGCAGCTTCTGTTTTCTAATGATATTTTTGGTTAATTGTGCTGCACAACATAGAATCAAAAATAGATATTCCTATCCTATCCTTTCCTTGGCTCCCATAACATGGAGAGTTAAATATGATGCAAGACAGGAGAGAGTTAATTTCTTAATTAATTTTGAACAGGAGCCAGGAGCCGCCAAAGATTTTAGGATGGCAACCTAGTGTGTGCTGTGGTTAATTCGGATGGATGTATAAAAAAGTAAAAATAAAAATAAAAATGGAAGTCCAACAACTATTGGACATCATCTCTCGCCAGATGGAGGATAGTGACTTATGATCCCAGTCCAGGTCTTATTCTGATTATTATTATTATTATTAGAGCCGAGGTGGCGCAGTGGTTAGAGTGCAGCACTGCAGGCTACTTCAGCTGACTGCTAGCTGCAGTTCGGCGGTTCAAATCTCACCGGCTCAAGGTTGACTCAGCCTTCCATCCTTCTGAGGTGGGTAAAATGAGGACCCAGATTGTTGGGGGCAATATGCTGACTCTGTGAACCGCTTAGAGAGGGCTGTAAAGCACTGTGAAGCGGTATATAAGTCTAAGTGCTATTGCTATTGCTATATGCTCACATTGTCAGAGAACGTGAAACTGTATTAAGGTTACGCTAATGTGTGTGTGCAGGCACGAATACAGAAATGATTACAATAACTTAAATATTGTACATTTGTTTCATGATGGGAAAGAAAAATGTATTTTTGTGTGTGCTGGCTGAATTTGTTGTTTACATATTAATCATTTATGGAGAACTCCAAATTTCCTGTTTTCCCTTCTTAAGAGTATTATTTGGATGTGAGAGTCCTTCCAATAGAGAATGACCTCGATTACCGTTCATCTAGAGATGATTTCATAAAGACAAATGTTCCTTATAAATTAGGACACGTAGTCAGCCATCTTATATGTACAAGAATTGATAGATCTGAGCTAGGAATGTAGACATCCATTAGTAATGTAAGATGCATCTAGCCCACTCAAATCACCATAACGATAAATAATCTGAAAGGAACAGCAAGGGTTAATGTCCATGTCCATATTCCCTTCTCTGGGAGGGCAGGAATGAATAAATAAATGGAGACTATACAGCTTTAACGATGTCGAGTTTTGGAGTCTAGCATACTTTTCAGCAGGAAGAACACCAAGTAGTTAACCATACAGTGAACCGTTAACGTCTGTCTTCCAAGCATTTGTGTGTGCTCTCAAGATTATGAATCAGTTTCCCCAAAAATAATTTTATGGTGTCTTCTACTTGGAATCACCAACTAGGCTGCATCATTACCATGTATTAAAATCAGTATGGAGGTGGTTAAAATTAGCGTGGAGAGTGCTCATTTATAAAATATATTATAAAAAGTAGGTCACAGAAGTAGACTTCATTACCGCTTATGAGTAAGCATTGGTTTCTCACAAAGGCAGAATGGTCCCTTCCCATATGAGAAGTATATTTCCCGCCCTCCACTCACTCTCTCACACAAACACACAACAACCTCCCTCCCACCTCCCCCCCCCAGAAGATATTACCCAGAGCTTGTTGGTGCATTCTGCTGTTATCTCTCTTTGAAGTATTTTGAAGATTTATCTATAATTAACTTTAATAATATTTAAATATATTATTTCTATACATCGTGTATATCTAACGCCATTGTATATATTTCTACAAACCTTTAATATTCTTGAGGTTATTAGTCAAAATTAAGTATTTCTTCATGCATAATATTTCAAAAGAAAAAAAAGGCATCTCGTTATGGAAGTTATCCCGGCTTCATTTTGTACTGAACTCTTTGATCTGATTAGATAGGAAGCTTAATAATAATAATAATGATGATGATGATTTTAAGAACTGTGAGGTAGAATGGGAAATTGATCCAAATGGCCATGAAAGAGCTACTGAACTTTCCAAGACTTTTATTTTTTTTTAAACAATAAAATAACAGATACATCTATTCCTATGAATGCTTAGGGCAAAATCTACTAAAAAGATGTTCTGTAAAAGCCTAAGTTCCTATGAACAAAATGGATGTGTTCCTGATAGAATATTGCTTTTAGGCTTAAAAAAAAAGATCACCATTCTAAACCCAATGAAACCTTGTGATTTCTATGGGATTAAGTTTTCGGATGATTTGCACATTACATATTTAAATTTCAGTGTTGAAATGCGCTTGGAATAGCAAGGGCATGGAAAGAGGACGCCATGATATGATAGGGTAAAGTATTAAGTGTTAATTCTGTCTTCCAGAAGCTAATTAAGGGAATGTATTTTGCAATAATACAGATCTAGTAAGCAGCCTCTAATGTCTGGACTCTGGCTATAAACCAGGCTTCTCCTCTATAATATATGTGTCATAGATAGTCTGCTGTAAAGTGAATTGAGTTTAGTGCATCTCTCAGGCTAAAAGACACTGGTCTTGTTAATATTTCATTTAGTACATACTGTAGCGTCTCATTTATATCACGTCTATAATTAATGGTGATAGCTTAGGCACTGCCTTTACAAGGAGAAATCCCTGTATGTTGGTTGATGGATAATGAGGAAAAAAAAATTAGATAATTTCATTCACCAGCAGCTTCTTGATAGTTAATCGCATTCATTGCCAGGGTAAATAATGCTCCATTGTGTTTGTGACCATTTTAGCCGCATTTGATGGAACTAGAGTAGATTCAAAGCTGAACCATGTTTTTTAAGTAAATGAATAAAGGGACTTTTGTATTGTGCTACATTTAGCAGAATTCAAACGGTCCGCCCTCCAAACTTTTGCCTTCTTTTGTCCAAAAATATATCTCAATATGCATGTGCTAACTATTCAAACACCTGTATTTTAAGAAAAAAAATACAATTAAGCTGCCTTTCTCTTCTCCTATGTAGATTGTAAATAAATGTAGATGCTTCTTTTCCCCCTTCTTCCCTCACTGTGTAAATATTTGTAAATATTAACAAGCTATGCATGCTAATATTCTAGGCAATTTCAGGTACTTTTATAATCCAAAGGCATGTACTTGAACTGGTTTGTTAAAAAAAAGGAAAAGAAATCTACTCCAACTCTTTAAAGCTTACTAGAAATTAAAAATTTGTTACTAGACTGGTTTTTTTTTTAGCCTTTTGTGTGCATTTCTTTTTTAATTTGTGTTCTTCTTTCTTGGTTTCTCTAGTAGGAAAACTTTTTGAAATTATGCTGAATACCCTAATAATTTATTTCACACTTACAAACTCAAGTAAACTCAGTATACTGCAAAGAGCTGGTATTCGGAGCTATCGTCCCAGGTCTCAAATGAATCTTTATGTAGAAGTTGGCTCACAAAATCGAGAAATCCATCCACAGTTGACTATCCGACCATCAGCTACATACCAAAACTAGAATTTGCTTAAATTTATGCATGGACACTACACATTCTCCCAATTGTGCTATGTGGAAATTAGCCAGCTGCTAATACTGAATTTGCCCATACCACAAGTTAGACTTTTCTTGAACATTTATAGCCTATTTTGGGATAGCAATAAAGCCAGTTTAAAATAATACTTGATCAATAGATTAATGATAAAGCCAAGTCCTGAAAAGAATAACTAAAGCAACTTTGTTGTAATTCATTCTTACATCACTCTGGATGATCTTGATACACCAACTTTGGCAAATAATTTTAAGGGCTCAGAGATATTGCGATAAACAAACAAACTTAGTTCTCAGACTAAGAACTAAAAGGTTCATGGAGGATTTTTGTTGGGGGGGGGGCGATGAAATCATATGATCCTACCTGGGGATATACTTTTATAGGAGAGCCCAAAGCAGACCTTCAAACCTGGATTCAGTATTAGAAAAAGATAAAGCTTGTTAATCCACAAAAAAGTTCATGAAAGGAAAAAGGTTCTCCGCGAAGACAGTTTCAGTCCATACTGTGCTAAAATCTCTCTTGAAATTGCTGACAATGATGAAGAAAGATGAAGAGGAGGAATTTTAAAATTTAAAATTCCGAGGGTGTTTGAGAATTTCTTTCAATGCTCTCTCTAAACAGAGTTTTTGAGGTTATGTTACTGTTGACATGGCAAAGGAAGCTATTCGTGGGAGCAAGGATGGTGATAGTTCCTATTTACACTTTGTTCTTTTGCCCATAAACGCCGTTGGCTACTCCCTTCCTGTTCTGAGAAAGCCCCGTGGGAAGATTTGCCCCAATATGGTCTCTTAGGATGGAGTTGAAACATGGGAAGTCAGAGAGGTGCAGGCCAGTGGAGAAACAATTGTGAAATGAACACTGAGTCCTAATCAAGCACACAACATGTCAGTGCCAATATTGGTGCAGTCAAACACACCAAATGTTCCCCCAATTCTCTTCTGTCCAATTTCCAATTGAAACTGGACTAGAATAGGAAAAAAATATGAGCAGATTATGTTGATTGGCCACAGCATTAGAGCTAAGAGACCATGGTCACTGAATATAATTAGGATGGCCTTGAACCACTGTTCCAACCTATCTCCTTCCTTTGCTACACTGAAAGCCTCCAGTCTCCACAGGAGAAAACATGGCTTCTTTCCCGAGGATTGACACAAAAGAAACAGAATTGACTCTGGAAAGAGTAGCATGGCATGAAGAGGAAAGGCAGGGGCATCGTCAAAATGCTGGCTGTGACCATGTGATCAAAGTTACACCCCCTTTACACTGGGCATTACATACTTTACACAGAAGTAATTGTGCCAGTTTTGGTACTATGCACCTGAAGAAAGACCGTTGAACAATCACACCTGTCACACATGACCTTTCACACTTGACTTTCAGCGTCCAATTTCAAAGGCAGATCATGTGCCCAAAGAGTCCTTACCATTACAGCATTGAAAAAAGAATGAAATATTTTTTATTTCAGCACATCACTCCAACAGAACCAAAACTTACTACTTTTACATTGCAAAAGAGTCCCAAGGAACCTTACACCATTTCCTCAAGGCGCATAAAGTTTTGTTTTTGCTATTCACCTAAGTAAGCTATAATAGTCACTGTGAGACTACAACACTTGCATTTCATATATTTCATATCTGCAGAGCAGGACTAAAGTAGTAGGGAAGCTAAATCGTGTTCTCCCAATCCAAAATTTACCTCTTCGCAAAAGTTCTCTCCAGCTAACAAGAATCTTTTCAAAACTCTCGTCTTTCTCCAAGGAAACTGTTCAAGGGATGCTTTCAGGTTTTACATGAAATACTAATAGCAAGTTGCATTTTTTGCTTGGGTTGTGGCAGGGAACAAGAGTGTGAATGCTTTTCCCAATTTCCTGCCTTTGTTCAACCCATCTTAGCACAATTGCAATAACCAATTCATGCGTGCGCGCGCGTGCACACACACACACACACACACACACACAAACCCCATTCATATTAATCCAGTTTCTTCTGTTTTTCATTTGCTAGTTTTCTGTCTCATACTCAGCTAAGAGGTTGGTGTACAGTAGAACTAGGAAGGCCCATATCCACTTTAAACTCTACAAATGCATGACCTTGCAACACAGATGATTAGGGACCTGGAGGCTCAAACATATGAAGAACAGTTGCAGGAATTCTGTATCTCTAGTTTAATGAAAAGAAGAACTCTTTTGGGTGACGTGATAGCACTCTTTCAATATCTAAGGGGGATGCCACAAAAAAGGAGGGGGTCAACAGTTTTTCAAAGCATTAGAAAGCAAGACAAGACACAATGGATGGAAACTAAGGAGAGAAGCAACCCAGAACTAAGAAGAAATTTCCTAACAGTGAGAACAATTAACTAGAAGTTGTGAGTACTCCATCACTGGAGGCTTTTAAGAAGAGACTGGACAGCCACTTGTCTGGAATGGTATAGGGTCTCCTGCTTGAGCAAGGGGTTGGAAAGAGCCGAGGTGGCGCAGTGGTTAGAGTGCAGTACTGCAGGCTACTTCAGCTGACTGCTAGCTGCAGTTCAGCAGTTCAAATCTCACCGGCCCAAGGTTGACTCAGCCTTCCATCCTTCCGAGGTGGGTAAAATGAGGACCCAGATTGTTGGGGGCAATATGCTGACTCTGTGAACCGCTTAGAGAGGGCTGTAAAGCACTATAAAGCGGTATATAAGTCTAAGTGCTATTGCTATTGCTATTGCTATTGGACTAGAAGACCTCCAACTCACGGGTGGGTTCTAACTTACCTCGCTGCCGGTTCGCTTCCTTACACGCCACGAGCGCATGCGCTTCGCGTGAGCGCACGTGCATGCACAGTGCTAAAACCCAAGCTTCTGTGCATGCGCAGAAGCAAAAAACAAGATGGCGGCGCCTATGGCGCTGCCAAGAGAGCTGGTTCGGGGGCGTGTCCAGCCGGCCATCACTGCCGGTTCGGCGAGTGGGGGGGAAATTCCCGCTACCGGTTCTATAGAGCCGGTCCGAACCGGCAGGAACCCACTTCTGCTCCAACTCTGTTATTCTTTTCTGTTCTGTACCTTCTTCCTGTCCAGCTATTTCCCAGTATGGTGCCTGTGGAAAGGAGAAGAGAATGCTTTGTGCAGTTTTCTGATTTCCTGGATGAAAGGTAGACTAGAAATCTAACATCAACAGCAGCAGCAAACAATGATTTGACTCAGTATCCACCATAGCCAGGACCAACTATAGGAAAGCTCATTAAACTTGAAGTAAATAGAAAACTTAGCCTTTAACTTGAGTACTTGAGTTCATGCTGTTGTAGATTTTTTTTTCTTTCTTAAAAAAAAAAAAGACAGAATATAGCTTGGAGGGGAGGGATCGCACATCTTTTAATCCTCTAAGTTGTGGGCAAAGCTGTCTCTGCTTTAGTATCTATGGAAACCAAATGCAATGCAAAACTTTTTCAGGGAAAGCAAAACAGCTTTCATGCTAAAAGATGCTTCTCTTGGACGAGGTGTATCAGGATAAACAAATTAATTGACAGTATTTGCTTGACTTCTTAGGTTTCTCAAACTTAACTTGATGTCTCTAGAAGATTTTCCCAGTCCTTGAAGTCTTGTAAGAAGGCTTTTTATAAAGCTGATTTGACATGGAGGTTATGTTCACGTGAAACTGTGCCATCCTTCTAATAGAGGGTGCAGAAGTGGTTCAGAGGATTATTATCTTTTGACAGACAAAACCTATTACCTTCTCACTAGGAGGGCAGAGTTAGTTTTTTAAATTCATACAAAAATGGAATCAATTATCAATATCTGCATGGTTTCTCCAGGTTGGTGGATGACAGCTCGTGCAACACTTCTATTTTATGTTCTTTCTTTTTTTTTTTTATCAATTCTGGAAAACACGTGATGATTTGACAATAGGTCTTCTTCAGTTAGAAAGCCTCCACATATCCTTTAAATTAACTCCCCCACTCAACCCCGACATGCAATCTTCTTCCACAGAAAATTAGGGGGTAATTTATCTCATCCCACCTGACTTCTTCTTCTTCTTTTTTTTTTAAACCAACCACTGGGAGATTCTTCAGACCAAGTTGACTTAAGCATTGTTACTTGCACAATGTAATGTGACAAAGCACCTATCAATGTTTCATTATTACTTCTTGGATAATGCTATTTTAGTACATAATTGGGCAGTTGAGTTGCAAGCCACGTAAAAATGCTGTAGCTTTTTGGATGCTGCCTGTTGATCAAATTTGTCCTGTCAAAAAGTTCTCGAGATTTTGGAGTGTAAACACATCCACCATCTCTTTAAAAGGGCCCTCTGGCTGTTTCTCCTGTGTTCTTTTCCATCATCTGAATACAATTACATCGATCCCTTCCCTACCCTCATTAAACTATTATTTTTTTTACAGTTTAATATGTAAATGAAGCACACCCTTGAGTAACTAATAGATTAACAGTCAGTTAAAAGCAGTAAAACCAAACAGTCCGTTAAATCTGAAAGTACATTTTACATATTCGATACGTATTATGCATAGATAAAATGGAAATGAGATTTTATGCATCTGAGGAAATGAGATTTTATGTATTGTACACATCTCACACATGCATACTACGGGAGATAAGGTGTTGATTCATTGGCACAAGCAAGTAGTCTATGGATAGAATTTTCTATTAAAACAAAACTTTTTGAACTTCCACATTTCATTCATGATGAACTAGAACAGAACATTTTAAACATGTATTTAACAACGAATATTAGCAATACTTTGTCTATACTCATATGTAAGGGCCAGCAAGGTTCTTTTTTTCAGCTTGGCCAGCACTTAAAAAGAATAATGCTTGTCAGCATTGTTCACCTGAAGCAATCGCATGAAACATCTTATTGGAAACACCAAGGTGACCTAAAATGGCAGCACACTATATTCCAAAAAGAATTATAGCTCACAGGTAGACCACAACTTTCACCTGCAAAGGGTCTTGGGTTCAATTCTCCGCATTTCCTGGTGGGGCTAGATATATTCTTCTATGAAATCATGGCCAGCCACTGCAAGTCAGAGCAACTGAACCGACTAGACTCACTAAAAGAGAGACTTTTCTAAGATAGATTACAACTTTTGTGGGGGGAGGAGGTGGCGAGCAAACTGTTTCATATTTCAGATGTTACAGAAGTACAATTTCCAGTACCCTTTCTTGGCTATACTTAATAGATCTACAGGAAGTTAAGCCTCAGCCACTACAGGATGAAAATAGGCAGAGCCTGGTGGTGGAGTCAAGAGAGGAATCAGCCTAGAATCATTAGATTCTCACAAGCGGTATAAATCCAGCCCCCCCACCCCCAGCAGTGGGTTGCTCCCAGTTCGGACCGGTTCTAAGAACTGGTAGCGCCAGTGGTGGGAGGCTCCAGCCACCCACCCGGGACGCTTCTGCGTATGCGCAGAAGTGTTGCGCGTGCGCGCACGAACCGGTAGTAAAGGGTTTTAGAACCGACTACTGCCCCCCCCCTGAATTCCATTAATTCTTATCTAGCGTCAATTTAGTGCTGGCAGTTAGTTGAGTAGATTCCTGTGCATAGCCATGAGCAATAAATCAGCTTAACTGAAACTTAACTTGTGGTCCTGTTTCTTTGTACTTGACACCCACAATTGGATCTTGCTTAACATCTCTTTAACTTCAATTTGACCTCACCATACCATTATATCAACTGTTCTGTTACAGATAGACTATGTACCTTGGGAGGTTTGAGGATCTGGATGATCTTCTCTCTTCCAAGCTTTCAAATTCTTGTGCTTTGGGGAACCTTTGTTTTTGTTTTGTTTTTAAAGTTGACCATCAATCGACTCTGCTTTGTGTAAGCAGACAAGTCATTTGAATGTGCACCCAGCGTTATAATGGCCTGAGTGACAGCTAAGCTAGATAAACACAAGCATGTAAGAGAGCTAGCAACAATCTGGGCACACCTTTTGTTCATTCAAGTAGCTTGAAATGATTTGGCAGTCAAGGACACAACATTTTGGATTAATCTGTTGGAATAAAAAAAACCCTCGCTAGCATGGTGGAATTGCAAAGGGATGAGGGAGGCTGGGGGAGAATAATGGGACACTCATTCTCCCATCTGCAGGGGTCTTATTATTCACATTTTCTTCCAGGGCAAAGAGATCCAGTTTCCAGAGCACCCTGTGGCTGCTTATGAAATAATTAATTCTATGCAAAAATAATAAAAAGTTTATCATTCGATCGTACTAAAAGTTTAAGATGTTTGAAGTGATTTCCCCGCTCTTTCCATGAAAGAGTTCTCCAAAACAATATGGAAGACAATTACATGCTACATCTATCAAACATTTTATGTGTGTTGATTATGCACTGTATGCATATGTTCTCTCTGTGTGTATCTGAATGGGTGCTTATATGCATATATTTTAATTATTTATCATATTTAGAAACTATGGATAGTGTACAAATAGACATGAGAATATATATATATTCTGTTTTCCCCAAAAATAAGACATCCCCTGATAATAAGCCCAATCGGGCTTTTGAGTGCATGGCAATAAGGCCAAGCGCTTATTTCAGGGTTCAAAAAAATATAAAATAGGGTCTTAATTTTGGGGAATCATGGTACACACACACGTACACACACACACACACACACACGAATAAACTAATTAATATATATCCCAAAACTGGAAAAATGCATATATTTCTATTGAAGGAACAATTTTTATCAGCAAACTCCCTGCCCTGCCACCTTCATAAATATACTACAGAGTTTTTGGGAAGCCCCTGCACTTCGACTTGGATGGGAGAGAAAGCAGGTGCTAAGAGTCACTGGTCTGAAAAAAAAAACCCCAAACATTTATAATACCTCATTGGGTTTTCTCTGTGTGTTTCAATTTCTCCAGAAAGAAGGGATAAATGAGAGAAACAAGCAAATGATAAAAGCATCATTCTGTTCACCTGATTTTGTTTTTCCAAAATCCATCCTTGCCATTCCCATTGAAAGTACAGAGTTGTTTCCAAAGACTAATAATAATAATATAGGTTTTAACAAATAATTTTGTTTCTCAATAGCAACAATTAAATTTCTAGGAAAGATGAAAGATTAAAGTGATCCGAGCACAATTATGTGAGGGTGATCCCTTAAAAAAAGATTTATTGGACAGCTCAGCTGTCTGTTAATAACAGTCAAGCACACTCATGGTTTTCATTAGCTAAGTTTTATTCTTCCCCGTGAACCATTTTTTAAAGTTGCTTCTTGCTTCATAGATTTTGTCTTACCATAATTGATTTAAACAGTAATTTTTTTTTACATTGAAGGACATAGGCCAAATTCCTCTTGTTAGTTATCGAGACAATTGCAGTACTAAAGTAGATGATTGGGAGACAGAAACAGGAAAGTCAAGATAGTGACAACAACCATCCAATCAAAGCCCCCACCCTTTATACGTGTGTTGAAGCACACACACAAAAAGGGTAGGGCTTCAATCACAAGATTGTGATCTAAGATATCTTGACTTTCACTCTTGGACATGGATGTTGACTCTACGGTAATAAATAGGTGTCAACCTGGAAACCGTTTAATGCTTATGAGTTTATTATAATTTTCCCTTAATTGTTTCTATTTAAATTACTTTCCAATGGATGGCTGAAATAAAGAGCATTAGATCTGGTCAGTTCTGGCAAAATGTTATCACAAACACTCCCTTCTGCTTTAGGTTAAAACCAAAGTTTGCTACTGAATGTCTTGGTATCTTATTCATGATTCGTGATGAAGGCTAAGTCCGCTGAACTACAAACAAAGGAGAAACTATTGTCCTTCTTTTCCAAGGACAACCGCTTCTTAGTCACACACTGCTACTGAAAACATTTTCTTCTAATGTCTTCCTTGGGGTTGAAGAGAAACAGAGAAGCCAGAGAGGCTGAAGATGGAAGACAAGTTGCTTGTGCAGTGAACAACTGAAAATATATAGCAATAGCACTTAGACTTATATATTGCTTCACTGTGCTTTACAGCCCTCTCTAAGCGGTTTACAGAGTCAGCCTATTGCCTCCAACAACAATCTGGGTCCTCATTTTACCGACCTCAGAAGGATGAAAGGCTGAGTCAACCTTGAGCCAGTGAGACTCGAACTGCTGAACTCCTGGCAGCAGGCAGTTAGCAGAAATAGCCTGCAGGACTGCATTCTAACCACTGCGCCACCACGGCTCATGATATATAAATATCATGGCCCCAGCATTACCAAGTAACGCCGTTCATGAGAATGTCTCTCAAGTTCTCATCTCCTTCAAAAATATTTGTAACATAGACTTTTTTTTTTAATCCAACTAAAAAAAACCAACAGAGATAGAAAAAAAAAAAAAAGAGACAAATGTTCTTGGTCTCCCAGCATTATCGCCACCCTCTTTTCACAAGTTGTTGAATATTTTCATTAAAACATAACATAGGACCAGATTTTTTGCACTGGATGAGAACTGAGTAAGAAAAGGAAATAACAAAGGAGCCCACAAGTAGCAGAATGAATGGGTTGATTAAGTGGAAAGTACAGAAAGCGGTGACATGTGATGACTCACAAACTGTTCATTCTCTGATATTCTCTTTATTGAGGTAGATCTCCATCAAGATATCATCCTATTGACGGTTCTTTGACATGTCAGTGTAATACTCTGCCTAAGAAGGGAATTGGTATGCTGAGTGCCATTTATATTTATATCATTATTTGTTCTATTCAAGGAAGCAAGAAGAGATTGTGTAACAAGGGGAAAAAATAAGTAGCTGGTTAATCCAGGGCAAAGGGGGACTCCCAAAAGCACAAGAGTTAAGTGTTATCTATGGATGGAATAACTTCATCCCTCTCCCACATGCTAATTCTTTTCTACCTGCAGAAAAACTAGCAAGAAAGAGAGTGAGACTAACACATTGTTGTTGGCATAGCACTAAAGTATAGTAAAGAAGAAAGTTAGGCTACATGACCCCGCATAGAGCTCCAATTTCCCTTTTGCAACTCAGGGGCCTTCTACTTATCATATCTTTCATAAAGCATCTGCATCGTCCTGCCATTTGGAAGGACAAACTGGACAAACTCAGTAATAAAAATAATAAATGAGCCACCATAACAAACAAGAACGACAACGACAAAGGCTCCAGGAACATCTCCTTATTCTAAATTGGATTGGTGGGCAGCATGGGACTAACAGAAAGATGAACAAAACTGCATCAGTTTTTCCCCTGTAAAAGCGTTGTTTTCCAATCTTGGGAACTTGAAGAAGTGTGGATTTCTGAAGAATTCTGGGTGTTGAAGTCCACCCATCTTAAAGTTCCTAAGGTTGGGACACGCTGCTGTAAAGGGAATTAGATGCTCTTCACTAGAGCCTTCATCTGCACCAAGAATGTTTAATGTGTTTTCTATGGAACTGTTTGCCAGGCTGATGAATGGGCCCTTTGATGCTCCTGTTTGAAAATCAGCTTGTTTGAGCTGTGATGCTGGAGAAGGCCCCTGCGTATTCCTTGGACAGCAGACATGCCACTGGAAGGCAAAATTGTGGAAATCGGGTCTCACTTACTTTGGCCATGCGGGGGAATTCGCTGGAGAAAGCAATTATCTTAGGAAGAGTTAGTGGTAAAAGGAAACCAGGAATGCAGTTCAAAGAACATGGTGGCTGGACACCATCAATGCTGCCACCAACCAGAGCATAGAAAAACTGAAATAGTGCAAGGTCTCGGAAGAGAGCTGGCCCATAGAATTGCCAAGACTTGGACACGGCTGAATGAATATCATCATCATCATCATCATCATCATCATCATCAGGTTGAGCTTCCCCAATATGTTCTAGGATTAGAGGCATCCAAAAATATAATACCAAGGGGACCTAGAGTTTGGAATGCAGAGCAAGGACGTACGTAGATTTGCTAGAGTGGTCTTTTTTATCCTCAGGCATTCTTAAAGGGGAGATGTGAGAAGCCAGCATAATTTCCCTTCTCCTTACCAACCATCCTCTGATTCCCATGAAAAAAAGGGAGAGAAAAATAAAACAATGGGAGTGGCGAGGGTTAATAATTAGCCATGGCAGTGGAAGACAGTTGGCGTCTCCTTCTAATCAATCCAAATGCAATGTGACTCTTGATCCTATTCATCTTGAGGTCTTCAGAACCATTGATAGGCATTACCTTTACATCCCAGCCCAATAGTATTGGCAATGTGTCTATCACAAGCACACAAGCGTCTGTAACATGCAAGGCTTTCTGAAGGAAGAGTGGCATGGCTTTGTTCGGCCGCAAGAGAACATCACGGTTCTCTCCTTCTCCATCCCCACCTCTTCAATGTTATGCTTTGATGGACGCAATGCAATCTCAGCAATTAAAAACAACACAACTTAACTTTATTGGGCTGAAGAAAAAGAACTGCACCTCCAAATTATTTATTTCCCAGACTGTCTTCTCTACTTTCATGTCACCTATCTTCACTCATTCCAGCTCCACCACACCAGCATATAATGACACCCTGCTGACTGACAATACTTCTTGCACTCATAGAGTAAAGTGTGGTTCACCAAAGCTTAGGTTATGTCAAGAAGGCGCTTTAGTTTTTCAGTCAGGGTTGGAATTTAACACACACCAAAGGACTTGCTCTGAACCAGGGTATTTCTCTTCTTGTTTTTCAGTGCTTTCAGCCCCAGGGAAAAGTCAAGGTTTACTATTAGAAAGAACCACTAGGTTTCAGTGACCAGAGATATAGTCCTTTGAGGAAAAAAAAGCCTTCCAATCGGAATTTGACAAGAACATCAATTCTTTTCTAATCTGCAGGGAAGAGATACACCCATCAGAACACTTAATTATTGCCTTTTCCCACTATAATTTTGCCCTGCGTCTTTAGTAATAGCTGTGTGGGAATTTGACATCTACTACCGCACCTCAAACTTCAGATCATTTCGTGATTATGCTTCAACATATCTTTCATTGCTGAGAACTGAGCTCTCTATTATACAAGAGATGCGGGAAAAGGGAAATATTTACTATTTTCTTCTAATATTATATTTGCAACCTGTTCACCTCCCTTCCCCATTATTAAACTTGGCTGTGGGGAGGAGGCTCAGTAATGTACCTGCCCTATCAGATAACAGCAACTTTGTGGGAAAGATTGGTTAAGGACACAGGAAACAGAACATGAATTCAGTTGTGTAATAGAGTGTAATTTCTAGGTATTAATCTTTCCTATGAACATATGGAGACTATGCCTAACTCGGAGGATGATGTTAGAGTGGAGCAGAAGCAGCAGCATATCTGCTTTAAAAAAAGGAGCTGGCACAGTCTTGAAGTTTGTGGCAATGTCCATAATCTTTCTGTTAATAAGACGAGAGAATAAGTCTTCTTTCTGAATGATAGGGCAGCAATAGCTTGGGAACTGAATGATTAGTTAACAGCTGTTCCCAATGGGGACATAACAATAACAACAAGTAGAAGTTGGCAGCATCTGCTAGGCTAATAAGTATGGAAAAGTTGCCCTTTCTCGTATTTTGAGCATATGAATCAGCAGAAGTTTGGTTGAGGTGGTAGGTCTAATGCATTTCCCTAACCCCATTCTGGATTTCATTTCTCAGACGGGTGGGCAGAAGATAAGAAGACAGAGAATCTAATCCAACATGTTGTCAGCCAACTATCTCACTCCCTATCCAACAAACCTGAAAACAGAATAAATAGGTCTGGCAGCAACATTACAGAGCAGAGGTGAGTTCCTCCCGGTTCGGACTGGTTCGCCTGAACTGGTAGCAACCCGCTGGTGACATCACAGAGCCTGTTCGGTCAGTGCCGGTCTGTGGACGCCGCCATCTTTTTTTGGGAATTTATTTTTTGGGGGAATTATTTTTTTGGATTTTTTTTCTTCTTCTGCGCATGCGCAGAAGCCGAGTTGCCGGCACTGCGCATGCGCCACCATCTTTTTGGCTTTTTTTAAAATTTTCGGCACTGCGCGCCCACGAGGCGCGGCGACACAGCGCGGGAGGAAGTGAACCGGCGGCGAGGTAAGTTAGAACCCACCCCTGATTACAGGTCATGGTTTGATTAGCACACAACGCCAAGCCATAATGGGGTATGCTTGTTCTACCCTTAAGGTGATATGTGAACTCACTAATCACAGCTAAGCACCATGGCTTAATTCTCTCTGGCAAATCAAGAGCAGGAAACCAACTCCTCAGGAAGGCTACAACTACTTTTAACTGAAATTGACTATAATAGCTAAATTTTTGCAAGTCTGATTGTGCTCCTCTTGCTCCTCCTCTTCCCAATTCAGTGAATTAAGGAGGCATCTTCCGGAGTCACTTCCAAATATTATCTTGTTCTGAGCTTTAAAAAAACCCCTTCAGCTCCTTTTGCCCAGGCAATAGATCCTGCACATGTCCATCAAGATCATCTTCCTTGCTCTACAGGGGTGTCTAATGGCTGTCTGTGGAATTATGGGAGTTGAAGTCCAAAGTCGTAAAGTTGCCAAGGTTGGATACCCCTGCTCTACAATGTGGGGTGTCTTATAGTGTAGTAATGCTATACTGTAAATAGAAAGATCTCCTGTTTGCTGTTGTGTATGTTCTCTTCTTTTGGGGGAAAGAACCAGAGGTGGGTTCCTGTCGGTTCGGACCAGTTCTATAGAACCGGTAGCAGGAATTTCCCCCCACTCGCCGAACCGGCAGCGATGGCCGGCTGGACACCCCCCCCCCCGAACTAGCTCTCTCGGCGGTGTCGTAGGAGCCGCCATCTTGTTTTTTGCTTCTGCACATGCAATGAGAGCTGTTTGGGTTAATTTTGTCTTCTTATATTAACAGGCATACAACTTTCCTTTTCCTAAAATCAACTTTTACTACGTTTCAAAGAAAGAAATTTATGCTTCTAAAATAGGGGGAAAGGGATCAGAAGGGAGAACTTAGGCTGATTGACTTATGCTGATCTTTAATGAAAGATAACCTAGATTTAAAAAAAAAAACAAGAGCTGGAGAAAGAGAACTATATTTGTCAACGGTTTAGTATAATTATTAGTATAAGGATTTAAATTGGATAAAAGTATTTTTGTTTTTGCAAATAAAAAAACAGACTGAAAGGGACTTACAGTATGTACTTGTGCACTAATGACAAGTCACACATCTTTCTCAAATAGTGCTGTGTATGTGTGTGTGTGTGTGTGTATACATACATACATACATACATACATACATACATACATTCACTGAAAAGCTTTGTATTTGGCAGAGAATGAAACCCATGGATACTAGATGTTTCTAATATGTTAATGTCAATTTATCAATATATTAGTATCACTATTTCAGTTATCTATGTGCACTCAAAACTCGTGTAACATTTTGTACTTACATAAATGAAAAATGTACAAACAAACCTGTATTTTGTTTTATTTTTACCCTTTAACCAGTCATAAAATTTATCCCAAATTCCATAGAAAGCCGTTTCTTCCTTATCCTTTATTCTCATAGTAAGCCTATTCATTTCCGCACATTCCATGATCTTATTTATTATCATTATATTGGATGGGACTGTATCTTTTCTCCACATTTGGGCATAGATAATCTTTGCTGCTGTCATTATATGGATGACCAAATCTTGGTTGTTTTTATTTATT
>QLTV01004403.1:3029836-3065435 GCA_003457575.1 Thermophis baileyi
TGCCTCGGCTCCTCTGGGCTCTGCCTCTGCCAGCGTTTTGAAGCGCTCCTGCCTGCGATGGGGCGGCGAGGCAGGCATCAAGGCTCCCCTTCTCTTCCTCGGAGGCAGGAGCGCGTTTGAAAACGCTGGCAGAGGCAGAGCCCAGAGGAGCCGAGCAGTCTCGTGGGGTGTGCGTGCCCTCGACTCTCACTTGCTCTCGCTCTCCCGGCCAAAAAAGTGCCCGCAGCAAAAAGAGCGCCTCCCGGCATGCCCCCCCTTTCCCCCCGGAAAGTAATGGGGGGGCTTATTTTCGGGGGGTGGCTTATTTCAACGCATGTCCCGAAAAGCCCTGTTGGGCTTATTATCGGGACATGTCTTATTTTCGGGGAAACACGGTAATGAAGAAATAGTTGCAGAACACATTCAAACAGACATGTCACATAGTTAGAAGGTCGCAGAATTTAACTCATGATTTCCACCTGCATGTGACTCATGCATCTAATGCAAGAAGTAGGTGATTGCTCAGCCCTACCTTAATTAGACAAATTTCTTGTAAGCCCTTTTTTTTTTTTGCAAAAACATCCATTTTGCCTGTTATGTTAGAAGACCCGTTTGGCAGGTTATTGTTATTGTGGAAGAATTATTTACATTTTCAGTAACACAAAACCTAATACCTAAGAAATATTTTCCACCTGCAACTATCTGTGAGCCGTCCCACACACGCTCTGAAAGCTTTCCACTATCTGTCAAAACATGGGTTTTGATGCAATAAAGACTATAATTATTGAGCATTTACGGGAAATAATATTTTCCCTCTGGTACGTGTTATAACGATTGTTAACATGTGAGTACGAATGTTAATGAAAAAGGAAAAAAAAATACACACGCCACCTTTATGCATCTAAAAACAGAAAAGGATTTTTTTCAATACATGCAAATGACAATATAATAAAAGTGTACATTGGGTTGAGAAGCTAAATTGAAAAGCGAGTGTCAATCAGATAAAGGTTTCGTGTTATTTTAAAGCACAAAAGCAACACTGTTTTGAAAGTAAGGCTTGGAAACAGAGACGTAAATTAAGTTCCCGAGTGTAAACAACATATTTTTTGTCTGTATATATTTATACGTTTTGAGTAGATGGATGGATAAGTAATGAATACTTTTGAGACCAAAATGTAAGCCCACTAGACATATGAACATGAAATCAACAATACAGAGCATATATCCTAGTGGCTTTGTCCACTGACAGATTGCTGGGACCTCTTGAATGGCTGTTGCAATGAAAGTTGGATTGGATGTGTCTGGGATTCCAGGTGAAATATGATACTGGATTGGCTATCCTTCAAGAAGGATTGAACTGAGGAACTCCCATCACAGAGTTTCTCTAACAGACACTAAACAAAACAAAAGTAAAAAGTAGAGCATTGTTTTTTTTTTTAATGGGGTATTGTAGTTAACAGCATACTTCTTCATGAAACATCTGGGTGGACTTTTGCCTTCCATACCCAGAACACAGAAAGACAACTTTTTCTTCAATTTGTAAACAAATTAAGGAAAAGGCCCAAGAGATTCTTTCAGGATTCTGAATCTTATCATTAAGATGTAGCCCTGAAAGACACTGACAGAAAACCGGAGTTATTTTTATTAGGAATAATCGATAAAAAGTATAAAAAGGAAATACAATATCTCATCATACATATCATTACAGCAGCAAGAATTATATATGTGCAATTGTGGAAGAGTGGGGAAACACTTAAAGATGAGCATATAATAAGAAAGATATTAGATTGTGCCAAAATGGACAAGTTAACAAAGGAAATAAAAGAAAAAGAGGAAACTGAATATTACATAGTTTGGAACAAATTTTATGAATGGTTGAAAGAGAGAAAGAATAAGTAAAAAATGATGTATAATTGCTATTTCTGAATTAATTATGATAGAACCTGTTCGTTTAAAATAACGTTGTATAGAAGATGTAAGAATATTGTATATATTAATGTAAAAAAAAAAGAAACAAATAAGGAAAGAAGGAATGACCAAGTAAACAAATGGAAATGTAAATATATCTACTTATGGATAACATAAACACTGATACGATCTGATGAAAGCTTACTGTATATAGGGGGATAGAATACCCCTAATTGCTTGTTTTGTGTTTGTATTGTGTGTTTTATTTTTATGTGTATTTAATAAAAAATTGAAAAAAACCAAAAAAGATGTAGCCCTGGTATGCTACAGGGCACCTCCCAGGGGTGGGTTCCTCCCGGTTCGGACCGGTTCTCCTGAACTGGTAGTGGCCCGCTGGTGACATCACGATGACATCACTGAACTGGATCGGGTGCCGGTCTGTGGGGACCGCCATCTTTTTTTTAAATTTTTTTTTTGAATTTTTTTTTCCTTCTGAGCATGCGCAGAAGCCGACTTCCGGCACTGTGCATGCGGTCGCCATCTTTTTTTCGGCTTTGTTTTTTTTAATTCGGATTTTTTTGTTACTGCGCATGCACGCGTGCGCAAAGCACGCGCGCGCCCACGTGGCGCGGGAGGGAGCGAACCGGCAGCGAGGTAAGTTGGAACCCACCCCTGGCACCTCCCTTACCTCCACACCTTATAACATAGAATCAAAGGCCTCGAAGGGACCTCAGAGGTCTTCTAGTCCAAGGCAGGAAACATTATACCATGTGGTCAAATGGTTGTCCAGTCTATTTTTGAAAACCTCCAGTGATGGAGCAGCCACAACTCCAGGAGGCAAGCTATTCCTATGATTAATTGTTCTCACTGTCAGAAAATTTCTCCTTACTTCTAGGCTGGGTCTTCCTTTAACAAGTTTCCATCCATTACTTCTTGTCCTGCCCTGTGGTGCTTGGAGAATAAGTCAGTTCCCTCCTCTCTGTGACAGCTCCTCAAGTACTAGAAGACAATTATCACGTCCCCCCAATCCTTCTCTTCAATAGGCTAGACATACCTAGCTCCCTCAACCATCATATGCTTTATGACGCTTTATCATCTTTGTTGCTCTTCTCTGCACACTATCTAGGGTCTCAACATCTTTTTTGTATCATGGTGAACAGAATTATATGCAGTATTCTAAGTGTGGCCTCACCAGTGTAGTACACAGTGGCATTATCACTTCCCGTTATCACCTTCCTTTTAGACTGCAACCTCCAATCCTATGGTCAACATGATTCCTGACTGAGACTGATGGGAAGTATAGACCAGCCCATTTGAATGTAAGAAGGTTGGAGAAAGTTGATGTCATGGCAATCAAGGCAGAAGGATACAGCATTAAATGTTGAGTTTGGGCAATGTCCAGGAGTGGGCAATAAACTGAATTTTTAGCAATAGCAATAGCACTTAGACTTATATACCGCTTCATAGTGCTTTACAGCCCTCTCCAAGCAGTTCACAGAGTCATCACATTGCTCCCAACAATCTGGGTCCTCATTTTACCCACCTTGGAAGGATGGAAGGCTGAGTCAACCTTGACCCAGTGAGATTTGAACTGCTGAACTGCAGCTAGCAGTCAGCTGAAGTAGCCTGCAGTACTGCACTCTAACCACTGCGCCACCTCAGCTCATAGGCTCATTTTTCCCCAGTTTCAAAAAAATTGTGGCCCTCCAAAACTATCACAAGTTATGAGACTTTTAGAAGTCCAAATCTCAGTATTCCACAATCCATCAAAATCCACCAATCTGAAGAACTTTAATTGAATGGGTGACTTTAACAACTTCTGTTTTAGGAATAAGAACCCTTTCAAGTCAAACAAAGAGATAAGCCATGTTTTCTCCTTAGAGCACAAATCTCTGCTGGCTTCTTTCCTAGAATCACCGATTTTCTGCCTCAGTGAAACATTATAGACAATAAGGAATGGGGTATATAAGGGTGGCTGATAAAGGTCCAAGTAAGAGAATTGAAATATTTTACAGCCACCCTCGTGATGGCTAAGTGGTGTGGATTCTGAGTTGTAGTCCTCAATTTTTATTAGATCTGATTAGTGTAGAAAGGAAGACTTCCTTTTAGTCAAGATCAACTTCTAGTAGTTTCATGGATATACCTAGCTTTCTTAGGCAACACTACAAAAGTGCTTCTCATTGTAGACTTTGATGGAAGAGAGCTGTGTTAGTCTATAGCAGGGGTCCCCAAACTTGGCAACTTTAAGACTTGTGGACTTCAACTCCCAGAATTCTCCAGCCAGCTATGCTATGCTGGCTGGAGAATTCTGGGAGTTGAAGTCCACAAGTCTTAAAGTTGCCAAGTTTAAAGACCTCTGGTCTATAGTGGCTAAAAATCAGGAGGGGTACAGGCAGTCCTCAATAATTCATTTAGTGACCTTTCGAAGTTACAACACTGAAAAAAGTGACTTATGACCGCTTTTCACACTTACAAACTTTGCAGCATCCCCATGGTCAGGTGATCAAAATTCAGATGATTGGGAACCGGCTCATATTTATGACGGTTGCAGATTCCCAGGGTCATGTGAACACCTTCTGACAAGCAAAGTCAATGGGGAGGCCAGAGACACTTAACAACCGTGTTAGTAGCTTAACAACTGCAGGGATTCACGTAGCAAGTGTGGCAAGAAAGGTCGTAAAATGAGGCAAAAGTCACTTAACAAATGTCTCGCTTAGCAGCAGACATTTTGGGCTCCATTGTGGTTGTAAGTCAAGGACTACCTGTGCTTTTTGTGACTAACCAATTTTATTAAAAGGCCTAAGCTTTTGTGAGCTAGAGCACACCTCATCAGAAGCACTGCTTACACTATTTTCCATCTTGCACATCTTTAAGCAAATAATCCAGTGGTGAAATTATTATCCATTATTTTACTACCGGTTCTGTGGCTTGGTGGGTGTGGCAGGGGAAGGATACTGCAAAATCTCTATTCCCACCCCACTCCAGGGGAAGGATACTGCAAAATCTCCATTCCCACCCCACTCCTGGGGGAAGGATACTGCAAAATCTCCATTCCCACCCTACTCTGGGGCCAGCCAGAGGTGGTATTTGCCGGTTCTCTGAACTACTCAGTGGGTTTTTTGCCAGTTCTCCGCTCTACTCAAAATTTCCGCTCCCGGTTCTCCAGAACCTGTCAGAACCTGCTGGATTTCACCCCTGAAATAATCTCTAAATCAAGAAAGAGCCAAGCAATCACAGGAAGAATGGGGCAATTGAATTAATGAACTGATTAAAGATGTTTTTTTAAAAAAAGAAATGAAGAAATAAAAGGGAGATTTTCGGGCAGGAAATATCAACCTACGCTATGATATTCCATGGATGGCCCTGGCTACCATCACTAACGCTCACCCTAATTTGCATGAAGTGTTTGCCATGATAATAAAAATAGACTTTTAGACTTTCCACAGGAAGGATAGATTATGACAATGACACACTGGAATCTCCTTTTCCAGGTGAAGGTGAGTTCAGAATCTTTTGAGATTTAAATATTATAAAGGGAACAATTCATTCAAAACGAAATATCTGCAGATCTCTTGATTTGCAGTGAGATTTTAATTTGGGCTCTACGTGTTTATTCAACTTCTTTCCCCATTGCATTGCAACATCCTGCCATTAAATGAATATAACAATGAGATTGGATTAAAATTAGGTAAACACCAATTTAAATCCCAACATTTAGAACTGGGTTATTTTAAACATGAGTAAATTTAGATTTAACCCACAGTCTTAACGTCTATTGTACAGCTGTTATTTAAAAAAAAAATCCAATATCAATTTTTCCATTTGTCATTATTTCACATTTCTGAAAAAAATATCAAACCAGAATATCAAATTGGTCAGTTGCTAAGACTGGGCTAATATCGAGCCACTTCACAGCCACAGAACCAGCAATGATAATGATAAGTCTCAAAGATTCATCTCAACTCTAAAGCCTGTGTCAATTTCTTACAAGTGGAGCCCTTTAGAATAAATATCTGATGAATAAATAAACCAGTTAATGGGATAGATTTACTGTATGCAAATTACTATTGATCTCTTTGGCAGCACAACTAATAAAATCTTTCCTTGCACACTTTCCACCCTGTGCATGCTTAAGCAAATTATCTCTAAATCAACCAAGGGCCACACCACCACAAAAAGGAGGGGGAAATTTGAACAATTAATTACTCGGTGTTCCCTTAACCCGCATTTCAGAGAGTAAACTCAAAAAATGAGTACCGGTAGTATAGGAAATCCACATTTTAAGGGGAAAAAGTATGGTGCCTTCTGAAGAGTCAAACAGTCTAACAGAAGGGGTCTCAGAAGTTATTCCTAAATCTTGCTTTTCAAGGGGGCTGAAGGCTAAAGAACAGTTGCAGGAACTGGGTATGTCTTGTCTGGTGAAAAGAAGGCCTAGGGGTGATATGATAGCGGTGTTCCAATATTTGAGGGGCTGCCTCAAAGAAGAGGGGGTCAGCCTATTTTCCAAAGCACCAGAAGGCAAGACAAGAAACAATGGATGGAAACTAATCAAGGAGAGAAGCAACCTAGAGCTAAGGAGAAATTTCCTAATGGTGAAAGCAATCAGTGGAATGGCGTGCCTCCAGAAAATGTGGGTGCTCCATCACTGGAGACTGTCCAAGAGACTGGACAGCCACTTGTCTGGAATGGGATAGGGTCTCCTGCTTGATCAGGGAGTTGGACTAGAAGACCTCCATGGTCCCTTCCGACTCGTCTGTTATTGATCTCCCAGCTTCGTAGAGAGAAAAAAAGACAAAGGGTTTACACATCCAGATTTGACTTACTGTTGATAAGAACAGAAGATCACATCTTCCAGAAGCTCAAAGTTCTCTTTCTTGATCATCTTTCCCAGCAATTGGTATCAAAATGCTTATTTATTTTTTTATTTATTTAAAACATTTATATGGACACTATCTTTCAGCCAATGGTGCTATCACGGAGAACTTTAATTTCAGAGGTCCTGGCAGATTGCTAAGTGGCCCAATGGTCAACAGAGGGGCATTTTGAAGTAAATGACGTTGCCATCTAAAGAAGGTGGGCCACTAAACCCTTATGAATTTGCATGCCAAATTACAGTGGAGGTGTCCTTGTATGGAACCTCTTAAAGAGAAATGTTTGGGGCAATTAATTAGCACTGTTATTTGGTTGCTGGGAGAGTAAAAGGAGAGGAAGGGTCTGTAAGTCAGGAGGAATGACACTGAAAAGCTTTCGCCTTGTTTAGGCAGACTGAATTTCAAAAGAGAAGGGTGCTAAAAAGTAGGACAAAATTGGGTGTAGGCAGCTCTGTTGTGGGATCAAGTGCTTCTATATTAGAGAAAACCCTTCACTTTTGAAGTAGGGGGGGCAGGAAAGGAAGCGGGGAGCAGAGGAAAAGAAGAATATGCACAGAGCGCCTTCGGTTTTTTTGCCAAGACAAAATTCCTCTGAAAGGAAGCAATGAGGCTAAGAGAGGAATAAATGCTGAAGAAATGACAATCGCTCTTCTGTCAGGGCCCGTGACTTCTCTCAGTGCTGATAAGATCCAGCATGTGTCAGTTGTCAAGTGTCTCTTGTCACACTTCAATGTGAACTTTACAGCAAAAGGGGGACAAGAGGCAGCGAAGGGGAAAATGGCACGGCTCCAAAGGACTTGCGCACTCAGTGTGACACCATTTCCATTTTACATTCCAGAGGACTTTCTCGGTGGTCCCCTGAATGCAATTATTCTCACCTAATAAAAGCAACATATGCTAAGACAATTAAAAGATTTTATTATGTACCCGTTTCATTGTATTTTATTTTAGACAGCAGTGCATGCCGAAAGGGATGAGAGAAAGCTCTCGAGGAAGAAGAAGCCAAGAGAAAGGTGAAGGAGAAATGCTGGGCTATCTTTTCCAAACAGGGACTTCTGAAAGGGGTGGGATCCTAATGGGATTTGGATCAAGGGTGAAATCCTCTGAAGTCTGCTACCGGTTCGCTGCGCGCACATGCGCACCGCAGGCACTACCGTGCAGCGCTGAAAAAGGAGCATTTTGAAGCCATCAGAGTCTGAAAAGGTAAGTAGAATAGCAAGGGGGCGGGGATCAGCTGTGCCGCACGATTTAGATTAGCTAGAAAGCAGGAAATCCTGCTTTGTAGCTAATCTAGATTGCGCAGCACAGCTGATCGTCGCACAGCTGATCGTCAGATATACCGGTTCACCTGAACCGGTAGTTTTTTCTACTACCAGTTTGGGCGAACCGGTCTGAACCGGTAGCATTTCACCTCTGATTTGGATAGCCAACATATACAGAAGGCACCAGGTTAAGAAAGGCTGTGATGGATTATAATGTGATTGGTCTCTGTTACCTCACCAAGGGGAACATTTTGAGTTGTTCAGATGCTTGCTTGCTTGCTTCTTTCTTCCCTGCTCACCTTTTTCTTCTTCTTTAGGAGGTAAATGTATTTGGTATTGCTACCCTGAGAAAATCCAAATTTAAAGCCCTAGATTTAAATCTTCTTAGTTGCTCCCTCAGCAGATAATCCTAACCCAATCAGTTTAGCAGAGATATGAAGAAGAGATCCTGTGTTTAATACAGGATTCATTAAAAAAATATAGCTTCAAGGGATTACATAAAACTGAGTACAACCTCTCTAACAACATTGATTGATTGATATCATGGTACTTATTATAACCCAAATGTCTCTGAGGACAGAGTCCAGCATCACACAAATACTAAGGCAATAAAGTTAAATCCAAACAGTATAAAAATAATAACCTGTTTTTGATGTTGCACTGATGATGTTACCTGGTTTGGTAATGAAATGTCTGCAAGAAAACGACCAAGCTTAGAGAGCACCAAGGATCCCACAATGATCTTTCTTTATAAGCAAGGTGAAGATTTCGCTTCTGTCTTCCACTCTCTAACCATTGGCACAGCCATCAATAGCTACCTCAGATATTCCAGGAAGCAAATACCACCCTTCTCCCATTCCAATACTTATTCCAATTACGATTTATTGTAGCTAGCAAATGGCGTTTATTCATTTAAGCCAGCTATGGAAGTTTAGTCAAACTACCATACAATTCTCTCTAATCAAAATCTGGTTCCCAATGCAGAGCTTGAAACCTTTGCTAGGATAGGCTTATGGTTTACAGCTGCTACTTCTCGGGAGAATCCAGAACTGCACCCGAGTTGATAACCATTTCTAAGATTTGTTGCCTTCTGAAATTGCCTGTCAGTGATCCAGACTGCACCATCTTTGTCGTGTTTTTCGCCTTTCCTCCCTTTCAATGGGTTTGAGAGACTATGCTAACCTTCCCTCTGCAATAATGCCCATCCACCAGCTTTGCTGGTATGGTGAGAGAATAGAGAATAGAATAACAGAGTTGGAAGGGTCCTTGGAGGTCTTCTAGTCCAACCCCCTGCTTAGGCAGGAAGCCCTATACCATTTCAGACAAATGGTTATCCGATCTCTTCTTAAAAACTTCCAGTGTTGGAGTATTTACAACTTCTGGAGGCAGAATCCACTGATTAATTGTTGCAACTGTCAGGACATTTCTTCTTAGTTCTAGGTTGCTTCTCTCCTTGATTAGTTTCCACCCATTGCTTGTTGTCCTACCCTCAGGAGCTTTGGAGAATAGCTTGACTCCCTCTTCTTTGTGGCAGCCCCTGAGATATCGGAACACTGCTATCATGTCACCCCTAGTCCTTCTTTTCATAAGACTAGACATATCCAGTTCCAGCAACCATTCTTTGTATGTTTTAGCCTCCAGTCCCCTAATCATCTTTGTTGCTCTTCTCTGCACTTTTTCTAGAGTCTCAACATCTTTTTCTGTCAGATCTCAAATACGAACTGAAAGAGAAGAACCCATTTGAGAGAATTATTGCATTTCTCATTTCATCTTGATTCCCAAATTATTTTCGTCTCTAAGCTCTTCAAAAGTAGCCCAAACCCACCCCCTGTTCTTTTCCAATTGAATTTATTTTCCCAATCGAAGTCTCACCAACAATTATTCAACCCAGCAACTCTCAGTGTGGCTCTAAGATGGCATTAGAAGGCAGTGATTTGCACTGTTGCCCTTAAACAGCTTTCCCCACCTGGCCCACCCCTACGAATAAAGAAAGGAAAAGGAACACCATCTACCTGAAACGCGGAGTGTTATAAAAGCAGCGTTAATTTGCTTAGATGGAAAGATTTTCACAGGAGAGCAAGTAGCAGAAAACATTATGAAAATATCCAAGAGGACTGGTAATTGAGTTGATTAGGATGACCTTGGTTATGAAGGTAATAGAAGAGCGAATGGTGCTTAGACTTGAGATATAACCCTGCTCCTTTTTTTTTTCCAGTCGGGGTTGTAATTTGCTTGAGTTAAATTTAAGGAGCCTCCTTATGAAAAGGCATTCAGGACTAGCGTGGTAGGCCTGCTGGTTTTTTTCAAGCTAACCGGGTAAAACGCAGGGACAAAGGAGAAAATGATGAACTCTTCGCTGGCAGTTCAGTGTGCCGATTTTCTTCCAGTAGACGTTTCTGCTTGTCAGTGAGAATTATACAAAACGAACAACAGGAAGGATCTCCTTTCACCTATGAAGTCAATGGGAGGCTTTTTTTCTCAGGCCTTTCCTGTTTTGAGCGTGTTGAGGTCAAAATTTTCACTGTTCAACGTGAAGAGGGTTTTTAAAAATAAATGGTTAGCAGTTGAAAATTGTTTATATTATTAAGCACCATTCACGCTTCTTCTTCCTGCGATCGATCCTGAGTTGCAGTAGCTGTCTTTACATTTTATTCGGCATAATCAAGTGGCAATTTATGGCCATTTTGAAACTTTGGAAAAGTGACCACTTGCAATGAAAGATCAGCGGATTAAATATATTGGCATCACACAAAATTATTTGGGAAGGAGTAATGCTTAAAATGGCAACAAAGGTTTGTGCATCCCTATGTGTGGTTGTCAAATGGGATTAAGAAGGACTCCACAAGCAGGGGTGGGTTCTACTTTACCTTGCTGCCAGTTCGTTTAGTGTTGCGCTGCGCAGGCGCGCGTGCGCTTTGCACATGCGCAGTGCGCTTTGTGCACGCTTCACACATGCGCAGTCCTTAAAAAAAGCTTCTGCGCATTGCAGAAGCAAAAAACAAATGGTGGCACCTATGGGGCCACTGAAAGAACCGGTTCGGGGGTGTGGCAGGCGTGGGTCGCTACCGGTTCTAGCGACCCACGCCGCCACGTTACTAACGGTTCTATAGAACCGGTCCGAACTGGTAGGAACCCAAACTCTGTCCACAAGTGTGAGCTACATTGATTCTCTTCTATTAGACTTAAATATTTTAACATATTCTCCTGGCATACGTAATACACAGCGGTGGGTTGCTCCCGGTTCGGCCCGGTTCTGCAAACCGGTAGCAGTGGCGGCGGGAGGCTCCGCCCACCCGCCCGGGATGCTTCTGCGCATGCAATGGGTTTTAGAACCCACTACTGGTAATACAGGTAGTTTTCGACTTACAACAGTTCATTTAGTGACCGTTTGAAGTTACAGTGGCACTGAAACAAGTGACTTATGACTGTTTTTGACACTTAGGACCATTGCAGCTTCCCCAGGGTCATGCGATCACTTTTTGTGACCGTCTGTCAAGCAAAATTGATGGGAAAGCCAGAGCCACCTAATAACCACCTTGCTAACTTAGCAACCGCAATGGTTCACTCAACAACCATGGCAAGAAAGGTCGTTAAAATGTGGCAAAGTGCACTTAACAAAATGCCTCACTTAGCCACAGAAATTTCGGCTTGAACTGTGTCTTAAGTCGAGGACTACTGTAGTTGTTTGAGGAACATAGGAGCTATGCAAAATGTACTTTTGACAATAGTGCTTTACAGCAGTAAGAACACAATATTCCAAAATGATAATATACCATCTGAGGAAGAACTGATAAGGAAAATAATGGACTGTGCAGAGATGGATAAATTAACTTAAGAAATAAAAGAAAAAGAAGAGACAGATTACTACTTGGTTTGTAATCTAATTTTACAATTGGTTCGAAAGAAGAAATAGAATGTAAGGTGTAATAAATGAAAAGGGAAAGGAGAAATGATATGGGTAAATTATGAGTGACTTGTAAGTAATAAGTGTGAAGAAATAAAGACAGAAATATGGAGATAGATAGGTCAACAAATGTGAAAACAATTAGAGAAGAGTAAAAGGGAAAAATGTAAATAATAGATTATATATTGAGACGAAACTGTTGTTAAAAGTGTATTTATGTATATATGTGGATGTAGGTCTTTGTTTGTTTGTGTGTATTGTTTTGTAGTTTTAAAAATCAATAAGAAATTAAAAGAAAGAAAGAAATTGTCTTTTAAAAAAAAAGCAATTCAGGAACATCATTTCCACTTGTTTCCATAGGGCAAGCGCAGAAAATCCAACCAGACTGTTTTTAAGACCTCTAAGCAATGCTTAAGTACAATATCCTAATTCTTTTTATACCCAAAATCAAAAGCCACCACCTAAGTAATTCATTACCCTAATCTCGAGAAGAAACCCCAAACTACTGAGCAGAGGCCAAATGTTTAGGATGTGATTTAGATATATAAAAAAGGTCTGGAAACAAATTCTCAACCGCTCGGAGACCTTACAAGAAAGAATTTCATTAAGTGGCTGTTGACATCTCCATTCTCAGTGTGACACTAGAGCACTATTAAGAGACTGATTTCCAATGGCATTTCAACAAGAGATTGAATTTGGTATACACAAACCCTCCTAAGATATTTGAGGTTCGTGTTTGGGGTTCGGGAATGAAGAAGGGAGAGGTGGGGTTTGATGACAAACGTATGATAAAAACTACAGTGCAAACACAGAATCAGACAGTCAATTAATTTTGACACCAGGAGAAACAGACAGCAAGACGAGTAGAACTTTATTTCCTAATTCAAATTCAGACTTTTCCCGTCTATTCTGTAGTATTATGCAGGGGACTCTAGGAACAGAATCCCCGCTTCCCAAATGTACTATGAAATGCAGATTTCTTTTTTCTTTGGGACAATTCCTTTCTTTACTTTTTGCTCTCCTTTTTTGGTAGTACAGATTTCCCCAAGTAGACATATGTAAACCTAAGTAGGTCTGAAAGAGTTTGAAGGCATGTTTTCTGACTAATAAAATTTATTAAAAGGCACAAGAGGATGGAAAAGACGCCTCCTAACTTTTTTTTTTTTGACACTGTAGAATACCATGGCTTTCTTCTTCCAATGTCTATGTAAGTCTGGCCCAATTTGGTAGCCACATTAGTATGGAAAAAGAAACCCTCAGGAAAATCAACCACATCTATTTTGGTTCCCAGCCTTTCTTAACATATGTGTCTTTTCCTCACAATTCCTTGCAAGTTATGTAGTTTTTAATGCAAATTCCAGGAGAAATGTGATGTTTTACAATTCCCTGGGATAGCGTTATTTTTTATGATATTTCTCAACGGTTGCTTCTTAAGCTTACCTTTCCTCCCTACAAAATCTGTTCAGAAATTTACTGCACTACTTTCCCTATGCAAGTTTCAGAAACATGAATTCTATTTCGGATACGTCTTTCTCAAGTCGAAGACTTTAGGGTGGTAGATTTTTGACCAAGGCACATGGGAACAAGCTTCAGCCAATGTTATGGCCCATGCTGTGTTGAAACCTGCTTTGTAGGTCTTGAAAATCCATAATCCAGGAATCCACAGTGAATTTATTTACATCCTGACTCCTAACCGCCATATAGTGACCCACTGTGCTGCAAGAACTATAAGAAACAATCCTTTCAAATTTAATTAATTTCTCTTTATTTCCTCAAACACATTAGGCTAAATGTCTATAATATCCATTTAATAACTACTTCCAGGGGTGTCTTCAGGGTATAGTAAAGTCAAGATGGCAGCCGGTATAGTACAATCAAAGCTTCACCTGTTTTTTATGGGTGTCATGTCTGCAACAACACACATACAAACAGGTGAAGATTTGATGCCATTGTTACAGTCAACCATCTTGATTTTTTTGACTATAGCCTGCAGACACCAAATATATTATGTACTTTCGGTGTAACTCAAATCTAGTAGCCTGTTACTTACAGAATACAGAATAACAGAGTTGGAAAGGATCTTAGAGGTCTTCTAGTCCAACCTCCTGCCCAAGCAGGAGACCCTAAACCAGTGGTTCTCAACCTTTCTAATGCCGCGACCCCCCCGCCGCCACCGCGACCCCCCCACTGCCGCAACCCCCTGCGGGATGAGTTGACAAAGGGGGCGTGGCACCAGGGGCAAAATGCTCCGGGTTCGGGCTTGCCTGCCGTTCGCCGGACAGCTGATAGCATCGGAAGAGGGAGACTTTGCCCCTCTGCGCATGCGCAACGCATTCTGCGCATGCGCAGAGGGTAGAAGAACCCAAATGGCGGCGTCCGGGCTACCAGCTGTCCAGCGACCCGCAGGCACGGCTGAACCGGGACCTTTTCACCCCTGCAGTGACGGTGGCACCAAAATGGCGGGCTAACGCGCGCGGCGACCCCTGTGAAATGGTCGTTCGACCCCCAAAGGGGTCACGACCCACAGGTTGAGAACCGCTGCCCTAAACCATTCTGGACAAATGACAGTCCAATCGCTTCTTAAAAATCTCCAGTGTTAGAACACCCACAATCATTCCCCTCATTAATTGTTATCGTCAGGAAATTTCCCCTGAGTTCTAGCTTGGATTTCTTTTTCATAAGTTTCCATCCATTGTTTCTTGTTCTGCCCTCAGGTGCTCTGGAGGATAAGTTGACACCCTCTTCTGGGTGGCAGCCTCTGAAATATTAGAAGACTACTATCATGTCACCCCTAGTCCTTCTGTTTATTACACTAGACATTTCTAATTCCTGCAACTGTTCATCACAGCCTCCAGACCCCTAATCACCTGCTGCTCTTCTTTGCACTTTTTCCAGAGTCTCAACATCTTTTTTGCATTGTTTCACCTACATCGGTCACCTACCTGTTCTCTAAACACTTAATGTGACATACATAATATTGTGGAGAAGGCAGGATTGAAGAAAATTGAATAAAAAATAAAGGGATTGGTGCCAAATGAATTTCTGACAGCTGAAAGTAGATTTGAACTTGGGTGGCCTTTCCCATTATTAACTCTAATCATTATGTATCATTATGTGACATTATGACACCCACTTATGTGTCATTCCATAACTGTTAAGTTCGCTAGATCACTTAGGTAGTGCTTTCTTAAGTTAATAGACAAGGAAGAGGAGGAACAGCAGTGGGGTCCTTGTTTTCTCTGCTCTACAGTATTGTTCTAAAATTGCATTAAGTAGCCTATGGTTTTCCCAGTTGCAATGTATGGCTGTGAAAGTTGGACCATAAGGAAGGCTGAGGGCCAAAGAATTGAGGCCGTCGAACTATGGTGCTGGAGAAGACTCCTGCGAGTCCCCTGGACGGCAAGGCGATCAAACCGGTCAGTCCTAGATGAGATCAACCCTGACTGCTCTTTAGAAGGCCATATCCGGAAGATGAAACTCAAAGACTTTGGCCACCTAATGAGAAGGAAGGACTCACTGGAGAAGAGCCTAATGCTGGGAACGATTGAGGGCAAAAGAAGAAGGGTACGGCAGAGAATGAAGTGGCTGGATGAAGTCACTGAAGCAGTAGGTGTGAGCTTAAATGGACTCCAGAGGATGGTAGAGAACAGGAAGGCCTGGAGGAACGTTGTCCATGGGGTCGTGATGGGTCAGACACGACTTTGCAACTAACAACAACAAACCATCTCATCCTCCGCTGTCCCCTTGTCCTTTTGCCTTCCATCTTTCCCAATATCAGGGTCTTTTCCAATGAGTCTTTTCTTTTCCTTTGGTGGCCAAAGTATTTGAGGTTCAGCTTCAGGATCCGTCCTTCCAGAGAACAACTGGGGTTGATTTCCTCCTACAAAGTTATAAGAGCTCATAATTGAAGAGAGATGATAGGCAGACAACCACATCTATTGTTAGATTGAAGTCCTTCGGGAGTTGGGCGGCATATAAATTTTATAAAATAAATAAATAAATCTTATGAAAGTCATAGCTACCAATTCACAGAAACTCTCCTTAGTTCTTGGTAGCTTCTCTCCTTGATTAGTTTCCACCCATTCTTTCTTGTCCTGCCTTCAGGTGCTTTGGAGGATAGCTTGACTCCCTCTTCTTTGTGGCAGCCCCTGAGATATCGGAACACTATCATGTCACCCCGAGTCCTTCTTTTCATCAAACTAGACATCCCCAATTCCAGCAACCGTTCTTCATATGTTTGAGCCTCCAGTCCTCTAATCATCTGGATGGGAGTCACTGAAGCAATAGGCGTGAGCTTAAATGGATTCCAGAGGATGGTAGAGGACAGGAAGGCCTGGAGGAACGTTGTCCATGGGGTCGCGATGGGTCGGACACGACTTCGCAACTAACAACAACAGCCTCTTTTCCCCATGCCCAAAGATAATTGCATCACACTCGAATCTGGAGTAACAAGGTACTTCTGGGTTGAAAGGATTAGCCGGTGACATTGCCATTGCCCAGGAGACACCCAGTTCTTTCATGTCCCCGACCGGAGCTGGAGCAAAGGACCGGAGCTCACTCCGCCCCATGGCAGCATTCGGGTCTCGAATGCAGGCTTGCTAACTTCCAACTCAGCATCTTAACCACGTGAGCTACCATGCTCCCCCAAAGAGAATACTGAATTACTATTCCCAGCAACCATTATCCTTGGTCCTCTCCCCTATTCTAAATCAGGGGTCTCCAAACTTGGGAACTTTAAGATTTGTGGACTTCAACTCCCAGAATTCCCCAGCCAGCCTGTTCTAAATCATTATAAGAACTCAAAATGCCCATTACAATGGCAATCCAACCCCAAGAGCTATGGCTTTCCAGGAAAGGACGGTCTGTGTGTTTCCAAGCTGCCCAGGAAATGGGATATAAATCTGGATTCCCTGCTGTGAAATGTCAATCTGTAGAGAAAACCAAACCCTCTTTTGTGTAGCGGACAACAGACAGGATTTCATCCAACAACAGTCCGAGGGGTCTGAGTTGCTATAGGCAACCTCCTCCTTTATTGCTGAACATAAAGAACTTAGAACTGCTGAGTTTAACTTGCTCACCCCATAATTAAGTCGGGGCAGCAGGGACCGCCAGCCAAATGCAGACCAAAAACAAAAGAACGTGCCCTCCAAAATTATTCAACAGTGGCTATTATTCCTGTGATCCTTTGCTATTATTATTATTATTATTATTATTATTATTATTATTATTATTATTATTATTATTATTATTATTATTATTATTATTATTATTATTATTATTAATTTCCGAAGTATATGTGCGGAACCGAGCAGTGCGGCTTTCTGCATTTGGCTGATGGTGATTTTGTCAATTTTGAGCTGTTTCAAATGTATTTCCAGTGTTTTGGGGACAGCACGCAGTGTTCCAATCACCACTGGAATTACCACTGCTGGTTTGTGCCATAATCGTTGAATTTCGATTTTTAAATCCTGGTATTTTGCGATTTTTTCGTGTTCTTTTTCATCGACCCTGCTATCACCTGGTATTGCGATGTCGATGATAGTATTATTATTATTATTATTAGTCAATACTTTTAGACCAGCTCTGGGCCAGAGCTGCAGAGATATCATTTGTAAAGAGCAGCTTCAGAGATTGCAGATGTTGATGGGCGGCTGGTATCCCAGGGATGGGAGAACTTCTGTCAGGAATGACTTTGGTATCAGAGGCCTAAGTAGGGAAGGACCAAAGGTGGCGAAAGCTTTTATCATCTGCCCTGCTTAATAAGCCGTTTGGGTCCATCAGCGCTTTATCAAGCGGCTAAAGAGGAAGCCTCTCATCTCTTGGCTTGGATACAGAGGGCACACATGTGCGTTATCTCCAAGCGTTTAAAGGAGACAAGAGGAGAACGTGAGCCCCCCCCCCCCGGTTTTGCTCCAGGGGTTCAGGAGAGCCCAGATGGCTACGTCTCCCTGGCTCTGTCATCCTGCTTGCTGACCCTATCGCAGGCAGGCTCTGACCACCAAATGCGAGCAGAATAAATTATCCCTGACACTCCAATATTTAATTATGCAGCTGTCAGAGCAGTCCTTTTGAAATTCATTTTAATAAAGTAGGAACTTTTTTTTTTCTTTTTGCCTTTCAAGGTGAGAGTCATGAAAGTCACCTTCTGTGTCAGCCCGAGGTCTCCACCAGGTTTTTTTTCTTCTTCTTTCCCTTCTCTTTTTTCCTCTCTCTCTCTCTCTCTCTCTCTCTTTCTCTCTCTCTCTCTCTCTCTCTCTTCTCAAAGTCTGTCATTTGGACTGATAGAAAGACCAGATAACGGTCCAGTTGCCTCTCCCCCCACCAGCCTACCCCCCCTCCAACGTGCACACACCCCTCCCTCCCTTTGCCTGAATGAACATCCTTCATTTAAAGCCACAATAATGAGAACCTCAAAGTCAAGCATGTAGCCACAAGGGCAGCGTGTCACATCTGGGAAAGTACGGTGAGAGGAGAGAGAGAGGGGGGGGGGAAGAAGGCATATGTGGGTAAAATTCACTCCGTGTTACTAGAGCTGCAATTTAGAAGCAATCATCGGCAATTCACCTCTGGCTAGCGAAACCAGAACTTTTTACCTGTTACAATGAAGGCAGGAATAATAGAAGTTGTAGAAGTGGTGGTGATGAGGATGATAATGGTAATAATATTGATAATAAGGTTGATAACAACAACAATAATAACATCTCAGTTCTGAGAACACCTGGTTAAAATTGTCTAGCTTTGGAAGCTAAGAAGACAGGGCTGGAAGCTAATTATAGACAGTCCTCAACTTACAACAACCCGTTTAGTGACTGTTTGAAATGACAATAGGTAGTTCTTGACTTACAACAGTTCATTTAGTGACCGTTTGAAGTTACAATAGCACTGAAAAAGTGACTTATGACCGGTTTTCACACTTACGACCACTACAGCATCCCCGTGGTCATGTGATCAAAATTCGGACACTTGGCAACTGGCTCATACTTATGACAGTTATGATGTCCCGGGGTCATGTGATCACCTTTTGCAACCTTTTGACAAGCTAAGTCAACGGGGAAGCCAAATTCACTTACTTACATGTTAAGTTGCCTGTTACTAACTTAATAACTGCAGTGATTCACTTAGCAACAGAAACGTTGGGCTCAATTGTCGTTGTAAGTCAAGGACTACCTGTACCTACTTATAGCCTAAACAGAGAACTACTTATGCATTCCCTGTTAAGAAATAAACAAACAACAGGACAATGTCAAGAAACATTTTGCAGACGTTCTCCCAGAAACATTGCTGCTTCAGTTAGAACCCTGCAACAGAGCCAGTGAATTGAATTATTCTGGAGCTATAGCAAGGGGTAGGCCAGAGAACTAACTTTCTTTCTTCTTTCTTCTCTCTCTTTCTTTTTCTTTCTTTCCTTCCTTCCTTCCGTTCCTTCTTTCCCCCTCCCCCTTCTTATCACACCCAACTTAACTATATATTATTTTTAGCAGCAAACAACGCACATAAAAACAATATGTAAAAGCCATTACCCATTAAAATAAGTCCAAGGGAAAAAAATCAAGGAATGTACTCTATGGAACTCACTCCTATCCTTGAAGGTAAAGAAAAAAGTACATTATTTTGACTGAGAAGCAGTTCATGGAGACTTGAGAAATCACTGAGTGATGATGGGATCAGAAAAGAAGAGAAGGGGTTTTGGAGAAAAAGATGTAAGGTCTCCTGCTCGAGCAGAGGGCAGCTTGAGATGGACTAGAAGACCTACAAGTCCCTTCCAACTTTGTTCTTCATCTGTTCTTCTTCTGTTAATACATAACACACTGTTCTGAATTTGTGTGTGTGGAGGGGTTAATTCCTGTTTTTTAATTTGCCCCAGCCACACAATTTCAACCGCTGGCAAATCTAAATGCAACATTCCAGAAACTTTCTCATGAATGGTGCATTAGAAGTAGCACTGGAAGCTTTGCACGTTAAGTAATGGTGTTATGAAAAGTCTTTCTTTGTGTAGATCCCAACAGATTTATAGTGTGTTTGGTGGAATCACATTTGTCAATGATTTGGCAGGGAACAATAATTGCAGAACAAAACACACAGACACACACACAGACACACATTCCTGCAGCAAACCAAAGTGTCATCTCATATACATAAAAACAAAGTTGAAATCACTTATATTATCAATTCTGAAGTGTGCAGGACAATCTGAAGTCCAAGATGTAGTGATAAAACAGCTCCAATGCATTCTGACTTTTAACCAGCGGTGGGTTGCTCCTGGTTCGGCCCGGTTCTTAGAGCCGGTAGCGGTGGCAGCGGGAGGCTCCGCCCACCCGCCCGGGACGCTTCTGCGCATGCGCAAAAGCGTTGCGCGTGAGAGCGAACCGGTAGTAAAGGGTTTTAGAACCCACTACTGCTTTTAACTAAAAGTTTCAGACAAAATTGTCAACAAGAAACTAACTGATTTTGGTCCAGAAATTACTTCTCAACAGAATAATCTTTAAGGAATAAAAACCGATCTAAGCACCATCCTAAAGACTCCTACTAATTGTTCAATGCAGGTTTTCCCCCCAGAAGTTTGTAAAATACAGAGTTAATGGGTCATTTCTGCCCTGGGATAGCATCCTCTTTGGCTGATGAAGTCTTCAGCAAAAGAAGCAACATTATCAAACATACACCAAACCTTCCTAGCGGAAAAAAAAATTAAAAGAAATCAGGGGGAGGGGAAAGAAAGATAATTTAATATGCAGATAGTTACTTCTTTTGACCCAGCCTGGCTGAGAGGCAAATTACATTAGAAAATGACATGCTATTCATCTCACAAGTAGTTGCAGGAACATTTAGCTAATTAAATGATTAATAAATTTAACACTGCTTTATAATTTCATTTAGCCATGTTGGAAATCACACGGTGCGCTGCGTGTGCACTGAATAAGATTAGGTGGGAGTAGAAGATTTCACCAGCTGCCCTGATAATTGAGATTAGTCTATTACTATGGTGACCTTTTTAACTTTTATATTCTCTCGTTAAAGTGGAATAAAATTTTATTCACTTTTAAGGAATATTTACTTAGTGAAAATTTGCATGAATTTAAAAGAAACGACATGCTAAGGGGCTTACTGGTGGGGAGATGACCCTTCCTCTTCAAATTAAGGTTTTGCATTGACTTTGCTTCCATCTCTCAGGCATGTTGTGTTATACTGTGGAATGTTTGGTGTGTGGAGTTTATCTTTAACAGGAGCAATGAAGCAACATTCTTCATGCTTGTGGAAGACAGCAGGCCAATTTAAGGGGTACAACAAGGCCACATGGTATGCAAAAGTCTCTCCTTCAACAACTTGTTACCAACCATTGGCATCTTGCTTAGGAGGCTATAACATAGCAATAGCACTTAGACTTATATACCACAATAGAGGTGGTATACAGCACTCTCTAAATGGTTTACAATATCAGAATCTTTCCCCCAACAATCTGGGTCCTCATTTTACCAACTTCAGAAGGATGGAAGGCTGTCAGGATTGAACTGCTGGCAGTTGGCAGAATTAGCTTGCAATACTGCATTCTGATCACTGTGCCACCACAATTTGCTGAATGATAGGGCCAGCCCTGAGTCTGCAGTTAAGCCATTACATCACCGAATTTTCCTTCATTTAAAAATGCATGCATGAATGAATGAATGCATGAATGAATTCTGACATAGAACGTAATCAGGAATGGGGCAACCTTTGACATTGTATTTGTTGCTGAACTTTCACTCCCATCATAACCAAATTATAAGGCTGAAGAGCAAATGCTGGGAGTTGTAGTTATGCAATGTCTGGAAGGACACAGATACCCCATTCCTGAAAACAAAAAAGAGCTTCTGCGGGGAAAAAACAAAAAAAAAACAAAAGCAATCATCTTCTCTTTCAGTAAATTAAGAAGGTCCATGTAGCTCTTCTGGTGAACAAATTCTCCAAGCATTACATTCCAAACAGGAATGCGCATTCAATTCACTAGGGGAGATCACAGGACACCTTTAACCTGAACCGCACCACATAATCGAAGGGGCTAAATTTGGAATATGGGCATCAGCAAACTTTCAGCAAACACGGATGAGCTCTATAATCTGTAGACATTTTACGGAGCTGCGGGAAGGGGAGAGAAGGGGAGAAAGCACGCTTTCTACATATAATCCACAACTTAGATTGCCGAATAAGATATCAAGGATTTGAAGATGAAGCTGGGTGAGAGCATCACTGTGGGAATGTCATCCTGATGAAACTTTGCTTTGCCGTAGTTGCCTATGATGAGGTCCCAAGGAGGTGGGAGAAGGTAGCAATTAAAACGCTGGAGGAGGAAGCAGAGATTTAAATCTTCTCTCAGCTAAGCAGCTCACTAGATCAGGGGTTTCCAACCTTGGCAACTTTAAGACTTGTGGACTTCAACTCCCAGAATTCCTCAGCCAGCAAAGCTGGCTGAGGAATTCTGGGAGTTGAAGTCCACAAGTCTTAAAGTTGCCAAGGTTGGAGATCCCTGTACTAGATGACTTGGGCTTTAAGATACATGCACAAAAAATATGGGACATGGTGTTTAGAGAAATTAGAGCACTTTTGAATGTAAATTTAGATACAGTATGTCATCAAGGATTGCATTACTGTTGTTGGAAAAACGGGATATAAATGAAACAAAAAAGGAAGTGATTGTAAATTTGAAAATTTGATAAATGGCTAAATATTGGGGACGAAATTGGGACATTCAAAGAAATGAGTGGTATAATGAAATTTGGAGTATGGCAACAAATGATAAATTAACAACAGAAATTAAATTTAAAGAAGGGATGATCAAAGCAAATAATTATAATGAACTATGGGGGGATTTTATAAAATCAGTGTTGGTGGAAGGCAAAGGGAATAAACCTACTCAAGAATATATGTTGTTTTGGAGGGGATAAGGGCACAATTGGAATATATTGTATATCTTTTAGTTGTTATAGACGAAGAAATATAAGGGGGTGGGAAAGGTCTCCGGTGGGTGGGGGTGCACTGTATTTGTTTTGTTTTTTCTTTTCCTTTTTCCTTTCTTTTTTTTTTTGTATTTAGATGTATATGTACTATGTTTGTATTATTTGTATTTAAAATAAATGAATAAATAAAAATTTAAAAAAAAGATACATGTTTCAGCCTCACCTATTTCACAGGGCTGTTGTGGGGAATCAAATAAAAGGAACACAATGATCAAATCTTTTGCTTCTAATAGAAATGGTGACATTAAATAGATAGGGAGGAAGCCAGGTAGGTAGATAGTAGATAGATGGACAGACAGAAAGACAGACGGACAGATAGATATCGATAGAATAATGATGTCAACTCTGAAGCTGACCTGGCCGAAGCCATTTTGGACTTCAGTGTTGCCACACTGGAGTTGAGGGATAGGGAGTGGGGGGAATAGAGATAGTTGGGGTTTTGTAGCCAAAAGAAAATACTTCCTCCTGGGAACCAAGGACATTCTCACACCTGGTCAGAGAGAGGAGGAGTGACGTTACCAGGCAACCGGACGGTACCCTGATTGGACCATGTGACTGTTTGTTTGTGGAAGGGAAAAAAAACATTTACTTTTAATTAGGTGAAAACCGTGGGAACCTTCAGAGTCGGTTTTCACCAGAACTGTACCAATATGATATATCCAATAAAACTATTCTTTGAGGAATTTACCTGCCTCAGAGTTTTGTTTGCAATGGAATTATTACTTGGAACCCTGACAAATGATAGATAAAGGTAGAGCTGATAGAGAGAGAGAGAGGGAGGGGGATAGAGATATGGATAGATGGGGAGATGATAGAGATAGATGATAGAGATAGATAGATAGACAGATAGATAGATAGATAGACAGACAGACAGACAGACAGACAGACAGACAGACAGACAGACAGACAGTTACTCTTTGTCTCTGGTTGGTAACATACTTCTGTGTTGGGCTGGAGGATTTCTTCAGTACTACGACCAAAGCCCTCTTTTTGAAGATCATAGCACTGGCAATGTTACCGAGGCAGGTAATGAAACATCTACAAATGAAAAACCTAACTAATAAAAGCTCCTTCAGCTACATATATTCTCCACGCTGACAACACCATTTTGTGCCTAGAGCTGCAGTTATCAGTTCACTCAACCATATAAGTGAATGGGAAATTCCTATGTAAGTTTCTTTCTCTTCTCTTTTGCTATATATTTTGAATGTCAAGGTCTAGGGTCAAGCTATTTTTACACACAGTGTTCCTGACAGTAAAACAATCAGGGACCAAGGCATAAACCAGAAAATCTGGTTGTGTGAAACAGTCCTAAGGCACAAAGCAATTAATAAAATAAATAAATAAATTGGATCTACCTGTACCTGTAACTTAACGCTTCAAACGGCTTCTTGGGGAAATTCAGGACAGGACCTTTTAATATTTCAACCAGGGATATAACATTTAGACTTATATACTGCTCCATAGTGCTTTAGAGCACTCTCTGAGACGTTTACAATGTCAGTATATTGCCTCCAACAATCTGACTCCTCATTTTACCAACCTTAGATAGAGATAGATAGATAGATAGATAGATAGATAGATAGATAGATGATAGATAGATAGATAGATAGATAGATAGATGATAGTTAGATAGATAGATGAGTATAGAGAATAAGACAAAATGATTGATAGATAAATAGATAAATAGATAGATAAAGATGATAGATAAAGATGATAGATAGATATGATAGATAGATAGATATAGATAGATAGATAGATAGATAGATAGATAGATAGATAGACAGACAAACAGACAGACAGACAGACAGACAGATATAGAGCAGTGATGGCAAAACTTTTAGACACCGAGTGCCCAAACTGTGTGTGCGCGCATGCCCAAACTAAAAGGTGCGTGCCTGTGCGCACGTGCAAATGCGCACATGCATGGACATGTGCGTGTGTATGCATGTGCATGCACGGACATGCGCACGTGCATGCACAGACATGCACGCATTCGCAGCAGAGGCCCGAAGACCAGCTGGCCGGCAGGAGGCGGGGCATCCCAACACTGGCAGCGCGGCAAGAGGTAAGATCGTTTTCCTTCGTGAGCTTCTGTTTCGTCGTTTGCAGGGAAACAGAAGCTCACGAAAGAAACGCCACGGAGATCTGACCTGGGGCGACGGCGCACGTTCCAGCAGAGGGGGCTCTCCATGCCACCTCTGGCATGCGTGCCATAGGTTCACCATCATAGAGATAGAGAATTGTTTAATATAAAGAACACAGAGAAGAAATCTGTAGGAAGAGAAAAGTGTGGGAAGATTTCAGACTAGGAGTAAGTCTGTCTCACTAGACTTGAATACAAGCAACTAGCACCCTGCCTTTCTTTCATCCATCATTGGCTCTGTCAACACAGGACAACTAATCCTGTTTCCAGGGACCTCTAACCAGGGACCTCTAACCTGTTTCCATGGACCTCTGACTGAGGGAAGGAAGGAAGGGGACTACACCTGCAGGGAAAGGCAGGCAAAAATTATCAACATTGAAGGCCTTTTTTTTTTTAAGCAGAAATCAAATTTCGGGGGGGGGGGGGGAAGAAGCTGGGTTCTCTGGGAAGCCAGTCTCCCCCTGACGTGTGCTGTATTTTAGTGGTTCAGAATAGGTCTTCTCATCTTTAATATTGGAGGGCTAAAAAACACCCAATACAGGTGGTCCTCACTTAATGATGGTCATTGGGACTGGAATTTTTGTTGCTAAGCGATGTGGTCGTAAAATGCAACATCATGGGATTTATGCTGTTTAGCAAAAGCCATTCCAACATTCCCCAGTTATGATACTTAAGTGATTCCCATGTTGTTGTTAAGCGCATTGTCACATGGTCAGTACTTGCACCTCCTGCTGGCTTCCCCAATGATTTTGCTTGTGGGAAAACTGGCAGGGCAGGGACGGTTGCAAATCATGAGGTCTGTGATGTTGCAATGGTCAGAAATCCAGAACAGCTGCTGAAGGCCCAGAGTACGATCAAAAGATGGGTGCTGAAGACGGGTTGCAAGGCTCCCTCATTCAGCGCCATTACAAGTTCATCTTCAAACATCCTTGTTAAACGAGGACCATCTATATTAAGAATGGGAATGTCCCTGGGGCGTGAGATCAAAAACAAAACAAAATGAAGGTATTGTGATATGTGTAAGAAAGGTGCAGGGCTTTGATTGCTTGGTGGTGGTTGCCATCTTCAATTTTTTGACTCCCCTGCAGACATCCCTGTGCAAAACAGTTTAATAGGGGAGGTACAGTGGCAATCAAAATAGATTACGGTTATAATCTTGTAATAGCGATGGCTGCTTTGGAAGGGACGTAGATGAACCACATGGTCTTTTAGAGACGTGCATTTATAACCTTCACAGTCTTTTCTTTTGCCCATCCAGGTCACCACCACCACCCAAATATTTTTGCTTAGAAGGGAGAACATTTCTGTCCTATGTTGAAGTGCTCAAGACTCATCGAAAGATTTATTAGAATCCTGTAAGATAAATCCACCTTACAAGCTGAGAGACAATAGACTGCCTGAAGCCAATTAATTAATTTAAGGAGGGATTCAAACCAGGGACTTCATTTATTTATTCATTCATTAATTTTAGGGCTGGGGGCTTGAGGCAGTGCATGGAGAGCAGCCTCTCCTCCATAGTTTGCTTACTCAACAGCCCTATGAGGTAGGTTCGGCTGAAGAAAACCTAGCCAAGATTTAAATTAATTAAACCTCAGTGCATATCTGCTAGAACCTAAACTGAAGTGTAGATGCTGTAGGAATTCAGCCAATATGTGGAAAGTTGCCATACAAATGGATTTTCAATAAAGGAGAATATTTGTAGCTAAGGGTTGAAATGAGAGGTCCTTGGTGCTCTCTGAGCTATATAACAAAGCACAGACTGTTGGATATTGTGAGTTTTTTCCCAATGTCTGATTTTACTTGTTTCCAATCAGTATACAGAATACACACAACTCGAGGTTCAAGTTATATGACAGTTAACAATCACGATGAGAAAAGAGCAACATATAGTTAATGTGTTCTTAAAGTACAGACACTCTTGGGCGGTGATCGGAAATCACTTGTGGCAACTACTGCTCTAATATAAAAGGCTGGCAGATTCTAAGCAGTCCAACGAACTGGACAAATGGGAACAGGTAGATAATTACAGCAACCTTGGAGTTGCCATTCTGCAGAGGTCCTTATCTACAGAATATTTAGGACAACAGTCCATCTGCCTTTGCTTCCTTTATCTACTTTAATATCTGTTCTCTTACTTCAATTAACTTATTTCTGCAATCATAACCCACATACCTTGTTTCCTTTTCTATCATTTTTTTAACTAAGAGAGTAGCTTTCTCAGGATTTTAAAAGGAAGAAGTTAAAAGGTAAATTCTTCAGTTACCCATCATTGAAATCAAAGCATTCTGCAATGGTCCACCAGCTTTCTCCAAACTGGCATCCATAATTCCCAACCACTCTGTCTGGGAATATTGGAATGTGTAACATCTGAATTCATCTGACAGAATCTGCAGAATGATTTCTTCTAGTCGGGGGTGGGGGGAAGCTGATAGAATTGAGAGGATGTTTTCTTGGAGTTAGGAAGGAAGCTTTGCACTCGCTTGGGCTACTATGATATATAAACTATGACTACTTCAGGTGATAAGTGGGTCATTGACAGTAAGAGAATGATGTTTACCAGAACAAAATACCTGTGTTCCCAGTCTGTAATCAAGGTGTTTTTCCAAAGACCTCAGATGAGCCTTTGAAATCAGAAATCCAGACAGACTGATATAAACAAGATGACACAGTCAACACCCCAACAACAAGGGATTAAGGTTATATGAGTAATTTCTTGGAAAGGTTGTCTTAATAACCACAGCAATTTGAAAAAGAGAGGCGGGGGGGGGGGAGGTGAGAAGCATGCAAAAGTAGAGAAGAACCTGAAGCTGGAAATTATGTGTCATATATCTAGAAAGCTCAAAGGTCAGGACAGGTAGGTAAAGATGGAAAATAGACAGATTGCCTGCTAAGACAGCTTAGCTGAGCAAACACAGACCTCCCGGGTGTTTTATCTTGCTTTGTTCCCATGGGCACGGGGTAGGATTAAAGAATTCTCAGCCAGAAGTGAGCTTCTTTCTTGTGTGGTCTGCTTTGACGTTTACTCAAAACTCAGTGGCCCGCTGACATGTTGGAGTTCTGCAAAACAAACTCTTAGCCATTTAGGGGTACTTGAACCTGGGCAGTTTTGCAACGCGCTGTTAAATTAACATGCTTGATGTGGCTTGCAGCAATTGGATAAAACTGCTGACAAGTTATCCATGAAAATTAGCCCATGAACCATTGGTGGACCAAGACTGACTTACCATTGACTTATATAATACATTCACCTATGATCCATGAGGATACAGACACAATGTCCTCAGGTAAAGTTTGCCTTCCTATTGTAGAAAGTTAGCACCCACCCCTCTCCTAGAAGAGTGAAATACTTTGAGAAATATTTAAAAGGGCAGAATATTATATTTCCCCTAAAAGAGAAATAGAAATCTTAAAGGAAACAGAAACTCAGAGCCACAGTTCCCTGCCCCCAACCAGATACTAAACTGAGGTCAGCTTTAGAAATGCAGATTTGGTCATCCATTCAAGACAGGATATTTTGAACAAAGGCAGAATTAGGTAGAATGGTAGGATCAGCCCTCACTCAAGATCCAAACCAGGAAAACCATTAAGACACAATAGGAATGGCCCAACGCCTTTTCAGAACAGAAGCCTCTTCATTGCATCACCCAGCAGGCTTCAAACTTGATTCAGACAAACTGACCCCACATGGGAGTCTGACTACAGCAACCAATAGAAATAAATGCCCTTGCCACAGGAACAGGAAGCTCAAGGGCAAGGCCCAAGAGAGGGTATAAAACTCCCCACTCCATGTGGTCAGCTACCCGGAATCACACGTGCTTGGTGGTTCTGCTTCACCATTAAACCATCTTTCCAATCAGCCTCCATATTTCCAGTGTCTTTCTCCCCACTTGGAACTGAACCAGATGGATATTTCTTTCAACACTACATTTAGAACCAAGTAGCATTAATATAGGGTCCTTAGTGCTCTTTGTTGTTTTCTTGTAGACGTTTCATTACACATACCAGGTAACATCATCAATGCACTAGTTTGGTAATCAAATATCTGCAAGCAAACAACCAAGCTCAGAGAGCACTAAGGACCCCACAGTTCAACCCTGAGCTACAAATGTTCTTTTCTATCAGTAACACTAATATTTTCAATGTTGAATGACTTCCAGATGATCACACAGTAGCTTGAAGATAGAATAGGTTTAGAGCAGTGGTTCTCAACCTTCCTAATGCCACGAACCCACCCCGCCCCCTCCCCACGCACGATGAGGTGACAAAGGGGACGTGGCACCAAGATGGCGGGCTAGCGCGCGCTTAGGCTACCCCTGTGAAAGGGTCGTTCGACCCCCAAAGGGGTCGCGACCCACAGGTTGAGAACCGCTGGTTTAGAGAATAGCAACTAGGATGCATCGCAGGTCAGAAAAATTAAATCCAAAGAGAAAAGATTAAGACGGGCCTAGATAGCCTTGAAAAGAGAACAGTAGTGGGTTCTAAAACCCTTTACTACCGGTTCACATGCACACAAGCATCCCGGGCGGGTGGGTGGAGCCTCCCGCCGCCGCTACTGGTTCTAAGAACCGGTCCAAACCGGGAGCAACCCACTGCTGAAAGAGATTGCTACCAAGAGCCGAGGTGGCGCAGTGGTTAGAGTGCAGTACTGCAGGCTACTTCAGCTGACTGTTCAGCAGTTCAGCGGTTCAAATCTCACCGGCTCAAGGTTGACTCAGCCTTCCATCCTTCCGAGGTGGGTAAAATGAGGACCCAGATTGTTGGGGGCAATATGCTGACTCTGTGAACCGCTTAGAGAGTGCTGTAAAGCACTGTAAAGCGGTATATAAGTCTAAGTGCTATTGCTATTTTTTAGATATCTAAAAGGTTGCCAGCTGGTTGAAGGCCATGATTCAAAGTACAAAACATAAGAGGATTTAGTTATGGAAGGCAAATTCCAAATGAATCTTAGAGATTGAAGGATATCTTAACAGTAAGAGTGGTTGGAAAGTGGAACTAATGACTCAGAGAGGAAGGTTCCTCATCTTCCATAGGTTCAAGCAAGGCAGCTATCTGTTGTTGATAGTTTAATGGGCAGTTTAGCAATAGCAATAGCAGTACATACCGCTTCATAGTGCTTTTACAGCCCTCTCTAAGCGGTTTACAGAGTCAGCATATTGCCCCCAACAATCTGGGTCCTCATTTTACCCACCTTGGAAGGATGGAAGGCTGAGTCAACCTTGAGCCGGTGAGATTTGAACTGCCGAACTGCAGCTAGCAGTCAGCTGAAGTAGCCTGCAGTACTGCACTCTAACCACTGTGCCACCTCGGCTCTTTTAGTTTAATTAGGATTGCAACATTGAACAGGAAAGTGGACTAGATGATTGCATGGTTCCTTCCTAGAATCCAAGCTTGTGATTGTAACATTTACATGACGCAAGCATGGCTAAGGAAACTATGTTCTTAGGGTAGTTGAGGCCACCAACAATGTTGTGAGTCTACCTTCATGTGGCTTTTAATGCAAGGAGATCTCATAGGCAGAGAGATTAAAGAACTTGGGCTTCTGCTCACATATGTACGTTTCTTGCTTCAAGCCATTACAATAATGAAAAAAGCTTGGAGATTTTAATACTCTTTGGGCAATCAACTAAGGTTTTCAAAACCTATTCTTGATAGTAAAAACAAGTAAATAAGACAACATTTCAAAACCATTTAAAGAATGCAATGCTTCTGACAGAAAAGTGGGGGAAGGGATGTCTTTAAAAAGCAAATGCATATTTTTAATGTTCAAACAAGTTGTATCAATCAGCATTGGTAAGGAAGATGTCACAATTTTTAGTTATGGAAAAATAAATAAATGGAGAAAGTTGCATTTCCTTTCACTCTGGGTAACTAAAATGCAAATCAAGGAACTTTCTCACTGATGTGCTACCTTTTTCCATGCAAGGAGATCATTTCTAAAATAGGAAGAAATGGAACGTGTTCTTGCGTTTAAACAATCTTTTGCTTCTTTTGGTTTGAGTTTGCTTGCCATATTGTTGTGTGTTTTGGAATGCCAGAAAACCAGCTCCAGTAAAAAAATCAGGAATAGCAATAGGAAATACCTATTGGTAATTAAAGTTTGTATTTCAAATATTTGTGTGCATAAATCATGTTAAAAACTCGGGAAGCTAATGCTTTCTCCACTCCCAGCCTATTAAATTCACTTTGAACTATTTTTTAATGGAGTTATTTGCAAGCAAGTACATTTAAAACTACTTAAAACTTCCCCTTGTTGCCTTAGAGATAGAATTCTGATAATGTTCAAAAACTTTACCAAGAACAGTTACATAAATGCATGGTGAAGTTGGCCTATCTCAAAAAAAGTTTCATTTCATTTATCCAAATGACAAAGGCAAGATTAGACTCTCCAATTGAAACAGAAACATACAGTAGAGCTGTCTGTCTTTCTGTTTCTTCTGAAATGCACGATCCAAACTATTTCTGCTCATCCTGATTCAGAACCTTTTCTAATATGATATATATTGATACCTGTTCCTGCATGTATACACCCACCCCCACACATACAAGCAAGACCACACACCATTATAATGTGCATATAACAATGTGCTGAAAATATACCACAAAGAGGAAAGATTTGGTATAAGATCCCTTCGTTATCCTAGACCTGTTGTCAATCAAAGAAAACCCATTGATTCCAGGCAACGAAAGCACAAAATTAGTGGCCTGCCTGTGTATTTTAGGTAGGTGTACTTCTCTATGTGGGAGAGAGGAAGAATAAGAAAGAGTGTTGGTGTATTTTATGCAAATCTCTAACCCACTTAATGAACTCTAATCTGGATGAAGCTAATTTCACCCAGAGATTCTCCCAGATGCTAAACTACTATTTCTGGTCAACCAATGTCATGGAGATGATTCAACAAAGAGTTCACAAGCTCTTCCTGATTTAAAGGGGGAGTGGAAAGGGGGAAGAATGAAGTAGGAGTGGCATCAACCCCAATCCTACGAAGGTTTTTTTTTTGTTGTTAATCTTTTCTGATTCATTTAATTAAAAATTGGGAGGCAGGGAGAAAATGGCTGTCCCTTGGCAGTTGTGGAAGGACTGGAGAGAAAACTGTATGCTGTAGGCCAGTGATGGCTAACCTTTTTGTCGTCCCATAATGCAATGCGCGTGTGACCCCCCCATCCCGCCACGACCCCCACGCTTTCCCGCACATGCATGCGCAACCCCCATGCTCCCTGCACATGCATGCATAACCCCTGCGCATGCGCGTGCCCCCTGCCCCCCTGTGCATGTGCCCCGCCCCCCACTCATGCAAGGCAGAGACCCGAAAATCAGCTGGCCGGCAGGAGGCACGCGTGCATGCGCGGTGGAGCTGAGCTGGGGCGACGGCTCGCGTGCCATCAGAGAGGGCGCTGCATGCCACCTCTGGCACGTGTGCCATAGGTTCACCATCACGGCTGTAGGCTGACTGGGGGAAAGAATGACTATGAATATATAGCCAGTATATTATGGCCATCAACATTTGAATAGGTCCCCCCAAAAGCATGTTCTCAGAGCATCTTTCTCCAGTTGCCTACATCCTGGTTCCATTAGGATGACAATACTAGCTGGGATTCTGAGCAAGCTATGATCTGAAGATGACTGGAAGAGGATGATAGGCTGGAGAAGGCTCACCTAACAAAACTGAATAATGCTGTTTTCTCCTGGAAAGGCAGAATGAAGAAGTCCTTGAACCCTAGTGCGTTTCAAGGTTCCCCTTGTCTAAAAGGAGGAACAAACTGGAAATCTCCTCTCTAGACTTGATGGATTGGAGACAAGAAGATTTCACTTCTGTTTTTATGTCAGAAAAGAAAGGCAAGAGAGTTCTAGCTTAGTTCTGGCAGGGGCAGAGGTGGGTTCCTACCGGTTCTATCCGGTTCTTGAGAACCGTTAGTAAACCGGCGATGACATCACGGAGCCAGTTCTGTCGGTGTCTCCGTGGGCGCCGCCATCTTGGATTGTGCTGCGCATGCGCAGAAGCTATTTTTTGATTGCTGCGGGCGCCCGGCGCGACCCTGAGCGAACCGGCAGCAAAAGGATCCAGAACCCATCCCTGAGCAGGGGTAGCTATTTAATAAGAAATATGAGAAGCAGAAAGACCTGTTCTGGACTAGAATAAAGGTCTGTGAGGTACAGAAGATTTTAATTTGACCCTCATAGTGATTTCTATTAAGGACAACCCCTCTACCCCCTAATGTAATGGTCTGGCAAGCCATCATCTGTTCAAAGTTGTTTGTCTCCAGAGATAATTGGTTAGCGGCTGCCTGCTAAAAGAAACCATGAATAGAGGCAAAATAAGATGTTGTATTTTCAAACAGTTGAAACATTTTTGACCCCCTGCTCATACTTCATTCACTTTCTCCTGCTCGCCAATATAAGTAAATGACAGGAAGTTTTGACAGAGGTCTGAAGCCAAACCCACGCCCTGGCTGTCTCTTGGGTTACACAAAGGTCCTTGCTCTTACTCTAAAGTCTCTTATGTGCACTGGACATGGTTGGAAGATCGTAAAGACCAAGTTATGAAAAAACAACAACCAAAAACCCTGGAAAAAATCTATTGTATGTGATTGCTAAGAAATGATATTGACTTGATGGCATATAACCTGTCAATCTTTCAATCAATCAATCAATCAATTTGCACTGGACGAAAAGCTTGAATTCAACTCTTCCCAAGCCTGCTACTTATCTTAAAAAGTAATCCATGACATTAATAATTGCTTATAGGGTAGTTCTACTAGTAACCTCTGGGATTTTATTAGGTAGCAGTTAAGACGCTGGACTTGTCGATCAGAAGATTGGCAGTTTGAGTACCGCATGATGGGGTGAACTCCCGTTCCTGCCCCAGCTCCTGCCAACCTAGCAGTTTGAAAGCATGCAAATGCAAGCAGATAAATAGGTATCAAATAAATCTCTACTAAATACTAAATAGTTACTATTGTTCTAAGTAATTTCTCCTTAATCTAGGTCGGTAAAATTTTCTGACAGTTAGAGCAATTAATCAGTGGAATGACTTGCCTCCAGAAGTTGTGGGCACTCTAACACTGGAGGTTTTTAAGAAGAGATTGGACAACCATTTGCCTGAAAGGGTGTAGGGTTTCCTGCTTGAGCAGGGGGTTGGACTAGAAGACCTCCAAGGTTCCTTCCAACTCTGTTATTCTTTTATTCTGGTGAGCCGAGGTGGCGCAGTGGTTAGAGTGCAGCACTGCAGCCTACTTCAGCTGACTGCTAGCTGCAGTTCAGCGGTTCAAATCTCACCGGCTCAAGGTTGACTCAGCCTTCCATCCTTCCGAGGTGGGTAAAATGAGGACCCAGATTGTTGGGGACAATATGCTGACTCTGTGAACCGCTTAGAGAGGGCTGTAAAGCACTATGAAGAGGTATATAAGTCTAAGTGCTATTGCTATTGCTATTGCTATTCTGTAACATTTTGTGGGAAAGTAACAGTATTCTGTGCGCCTTGGCTTATAGTCGTGCCGGCCACATTGACCATGGAAGTGTCTTCAGACAACATTGGCTTCCTTGGCTGATAAATGGAGTATCAGGGTTTCCAAGTAACAGTCCCAACAAAATCAAAACTCTGAGGCCTGGAGTTTCCTCAAAGTAAGAATTTATTAGGAATGCCATATTGGCACAGCTGGTGAAAACCCGACTCTGAAGGACCCGAGGTTTCTCCACCCAAATCAAAACCCAAAGTTCTTGACCCCAGGTCACACGTCCATCACATGGTCCAATCAGGTCACAGTCCTCCTTCAGCTGCCTTTGGCCCACACCTTCCAAACACCTGGTAGGGACATCCTTGGCTCCTATGGGAAAGAATGTTATTTTGGCTACAATTCCCCCAGTTATCTCTGTGATGACCCAGGACCAATTTGGGTGTCCTCCTAGACTCACAGCTAAAATTAGAGCAACATTTGGTAGCTGTAGCTAGGGGGACCTTTGCACAGGTTCGCCTGGTGCACCAATTGCGACCCTACTTGGATCAAGAGGCTCTCCTCACAGTCACCCATGCCCTTGTCACCTCACGGTTAGATTATTGCAACGCGCTCTACATGGGGCTACCCTTGAAGAGTGTTCGGAGACTACAATTGGTCCAGAATGCGGCTGCGCGAGCTGTCGTAGGTGCACCTAGGTACACCCATATTACACCTATACTCCGCGCGCTGCACTAGCTCCCTATTGGTCTCCGGGCACAATTCAAGGAGTTGGTTATTACCTTTAAAGCCCTACATGGCTCAGGGGCAGGTTATCTTCGAGACCGCCTTCTACCACATAGCTGCCAGCGACCGGTAAGATCCCACAGCANTGCGGCTGCGCGAGCTGTCGTGGGTGCACCTAGGTACACCCATATTACACCTATACTCCGCGAGCTGCACTGGCTGCCTATTGGTCTCCGGGCACAATTCAAGGTGTTGGTTATTACCTTTAAAGCCCTATATGGCTCAGGGCCAGGTTATCTTCGAGACCGCCTTCTGCCACATAGCTCCCAGCGACCGGTAAGATCCCACAGGGTTGGGCTCCTCCA
>QLTV01004403.1:3067608-3091745 GCA_003457575.1 Thermophis baileyi
TCATTTAGAACACAACACGCCAGATATCACGGTTGTCGAGGGCCGACGAGTACAGTTTATTGATATCGCTGTACCAGGAGATGCCAGAGTCGAAGAAAAAGAACTGGAAAAAATTACAAAATATCGCGACCTGGCCATTGAAACTACACGGCTATGGATGAAACATGTAACAGTGATACCCATTGTCATCGGGGCACTTGGTACCATGTCCAAGAATTTCACAAAACACATCAAGAAATTGCAGCTTCCTGCAATAACACCAGCGGAACTGCAAAAGACTGCGCTACTCGGAACATCATATATTTTAAGAAGATACTTGGTTGATACCTAGGATGCTGGCAGCAACCCGTATCAACCATTAGCACCAGTCAGTGGTATTTGTGACACTTTTAAATGTTCAGTTGACTGAGTTTCATGTTTAATGAATAAAAGAGATAATAATAACAACAACAACAACAACAACACAAACAGCTGGCAGTTCAAACCGGCCCTTTTAGTGCTCCAAATCTCCCCCAAACAAACCCAAACCTAGGATGCTGGCAGCAACCCGTATCAACCATTAGCACCAGTCAGTGGTATTTGTGACACTTTTCAATGTTCAGTTGACTGAGTTTCATGTTTAATGAATAAAAGAGATAATAATAACAACAACAACAACAACAACACAAACAGCTGGCAGTTCAAACCGGCCCTTTTAGTGCTCCAAATCTCCCCCAAACAAACCCAAACAGCCTCTGATTGCAATTAGTCCAGCCCAGCGCTGTCTGCACCAAGGCTGCACGGCAATAAATCCCAAATTTATCTAGCAAAACAAGAACAAAGCAAGGAGTTCAGGGAGCAAAAGATCCAGATAATCAGTCCAGAACACCACACAGGAATGCAAGGATTCTTGGCAAGTTCAAACGTTGGCACACAACATTCCAGGAAGTGTTTGTTCCCGACAAATGCCCCTCCCCAAAGCGTCTTCTTAAGTCTCATTCCCCAGGTGAACCTGGTGAAGCTGGGCGGGGCACTCTCCTCGTGAGTTTCCTCCTCTGTCTGAGCTGATCCCGCCTCCTCTGCACTCTCCAAGCCCTTGCATCAGAAGGGGGTGGTTCATGCTCCTCGGCTGAGCTCTGTTCCTCCCTGCCTGCAGGCCTTGCTAATTCCGAACAGCCTGGCCTGGCCTGGCCTGACTCTGCCCTTCCCCAGTTTCCTCCAAGGCCAACGGAGCTGCCCTCTCACTCGCTGTCAGTTCTTGTTCCAGCTCATCTTCCACTGCAGAGTCAGACTCCGACAGGGACATGACAATCTCTATCTCCCCCCTTACGTTCCCACAGCAGCAACCAGCCTTGCTGTGGCAGCCCTGAAGATTTCCAAAATGGTTCCAGGGATGGCATGAGATGAACAGCACCCCCTGGAGTCAGACACGACTGGACAGGGGAAACCTTTACTCTTTTTTATTGCATAGGTACATGTGGCCAAGTATCAAAAGAAATGTGCAATGTGTCGGCAAATTTATTTCATCCCTCCCTCCTCTCCTTCCCCAACACCAAGCTTTATTCAAACAGCTTGGAGTCAAAGAAGTTGGAAACACCTGCACAATATGCCTGCTTGCCTCTCAGCGCTATATTTTGATGCCCGTGAATATTTATAAGCACTTATGTTACTAATGTTGTTGGCATTGTTAAATCTTGATTGTGGAGTTTGTAAATATTCAAAAGAAGCAGATGTTTACTAATCCCTCTTTACCTTAAAGGGAGGAAATGCAAAAAAGGGATCGAGGAGGCGGGCTGACAAAACCTGTATTCCCAACAGAAAACACTTCAAAACACATGGCTGCAACCTGAAGCTTACAAATGGGAAGCTTCCCAGGTCAAACCTGGAATGCATTTATGTGTAAATTGCAATTAATTATCAACATTCTTATGTAACTTAATTGCAAGAACTAAACGGGGGAGCTTTTGCCAGCCTGAATCAACACAAGAGAACAGAACAGGAGATGGCACCAATCACTCCAACAAATTTTCTGTCCTGAATGCATAATCAGGCCCGTAATTCCTCCAAAGGATCCTTCTCCTATGAAACAGGCTTCTGTTTTTCTAGTTTAGTTTTAGGGCGCTTAAATATTTCTTTCTAATTTCTCTGGAGGGCTTTAATTTATCCTTGGAGCTTGGCAGGAGATGTTTCTCCCCCCCCCCCCCGCTTTTTCCTTTATATTTTCTCACCATTCTGCAAACTCATGTTTCCTAATTTGAAAAAAAAATCCCAGTGGGAGGAATTTCCTTATATTACCTTCCTTTGAAGGTAATATAGGCAGAAGGCAGAAAGGCTGCAAGACAGTTGTGGTATTCAGCAGGTTCTCTCCGGATTGCGCGAACCGGTAGCAGTGACTGCGGGAGGCTCCGCCCACCCACCCTGACCTAATGCGCGAGCACTGCACATGCGCAGAAGGCACGCTCACATTTGTGAACCGGTAGGGAAGGTAAGTGAATCCAACCTCTGCTGCAAGACCCTAAAAAGATGACGGACTCGTGACTGACAGACCAGGGGTGCACACCTAGTAACTTACAGGAGTGCAGGAACAGCAATTTTGCACTGAAATTCCTTTCTTGGATGAACTTTGTTTTTATCACATTGATTTAAAGTTCATCAAGCAGGAAAAAAAAATGCCGAGGAATTTCCCCACATGATGCATCACTTCTACGATACTGGAATTGTGTTGTGGTTGGTTCTAACACAGTTTTTAATAACATTAAATGCCGCCTTGAGTCGCCATGTGCGAGTAGGCGGCAATATACATTTTCTAAATGAATAAATAAAATAAATAATTTTAACGTCAGTTTGTTTTAATCTTTTAATTATTTTTTTCACTTGTTTCTATGATTTGTAAGCTGCCCAGAGTCACTTTGTAGGAAAGATGGGTGGCAAATAAATAATAAAATAAAATAAAATAAAATAATAAAATAAAATAAAATAAAATAAAATAAAAAAATAAAATAAAAAAATAAAATAAAATGGAAGCAGTGACCGATTTTATTTTCTTGGGCTCCGAGATCACTGCGGATGGCGACTGCAGCCATGAAACTAGAAGACACGTGGTCCTTGGGAGGAAAGGTATGGCAAACCTGGACAGCCTATTAGAAAGCAGAGACATCACCTTGCCAACAAAGGTCCATATAGTCAAAGCTATGGTTTTCCCAATAGCAATGTATGATTGTGAGAGTTGGACCATAAGGAAGGCCGAGCACCAAAGAACAAATTAAATAAACAAATAAATAAAATAAATAAATTAAATTAAAATAAATAAATAAAATTAATTATAATTAATTAATTAATTACAGGTAGTCCTTGACCTACAACTATTCACTTAATGACCGTTTGAAGTTACAATGGCACACAAAAAAGTGACTTACAGCTTGTTTCCATGCTTACGACTGCTACAGCATCCCCATGGTTACGTGATCAAAATTCGGGCGCCTGTCATATATTTATGACAGTTGCGCTATCCTGGGGTCATGTGATCCCTATTTGTCATCTTCCCAAAGTCAATGGGGGGAACCAGATTTTTTTTAATGATGGTGTGGTTCACTTAACAACCCTGGCAAAAAAAAAAGTCATAAAATTGGAATGAATCACTTAAAAACCGTCTTGCTTAACAAGACAGAAATTCTGGTCCCAATTATGGTCGTACAAAGATTACTTGTACTGCTTCTTTAAGGATCGACACACAGAAGCTATGTGTTCTGTCCCAGCTGCCGAACCGAGAAAAACAACACAAGCAACGTCCAAACAAACCTTGTTTAATACTCTTTAAACTACTAATGCTCTCTTAGCAGTCGTGTTTATTAAAGTCCATCAAATCATAAAGAAGTCCTTTCGGTACACCAACTGTTAATTAACGTCTTAACAGTTGGCAAGAGTCCAAACACGAAGAATCAAAGAAGTCCAACAAATTAGGCTTAACTGATAAGAGCCACGAGAATTTACTGAAGTTGGCAGAAAGCCCAGACTAATGAGCAGGAAAAGTAATGCCGATTTGAATCAAGAGCCGGACAGGAGTTTCAAACAACCAAAGCAATACGTGGATTGAACGGAGTTGTTTCCTGCACATTTAAGTGGTCATTACTTAAATAGGCTAAGGGCATGGCTAATTAGCCCCAAGCCTTACTCCCGAGGCGACCTCCTCCTGAGTAACCATTCTTGCCTCTTGGCAGTAAGAATAGGCTCCTCCTCTTCTTCCTCGTCAGTGATGGGAGCTTCTGGAGGTTCTGAAGGCCCTGGCTGCATCTCTGCCTCTGGCACCGAGTCCCCACCAACCTCCTCACTGTCCGACTCAGGTAACAGCTGCACAGGCCGCCGGCGCATCACCACAACAGCCTCTTCGCTGTCGGAGTCCGCAACCAGCTGCACAGGTCGCTTGCGGGCCACAACACTATGTACATAAACTGCACATGCCAAAACATCCTTTTCCCATTGAGTCTGAAGTGCTGCATGCCTAAAATAAGACTAGTTCTTACTTTAAAGTGAAAGAAGGCAATTTTAACCCTGCTAAGTCTTGGGCCTCTCAGTTCTCCCTCTCAGTCCTAGGAAAGAGACAATGGCAAACCTCTTTTGAAATCTTGCCAAGAAAACTTCAGGGACACGTCCAGGCAGTTGCCAGGAGCCAACACTGACTAGAAAGCATTAAAGTCCTTACTAATGACAGAAACAGAAATGTAATTTACTGACAGGTAATGAATTGGAAGCAAGGAGGTCTCAATAGCTGCATGTGTTTGTCTGCACCTCCCATCCTTACAAGGCCGGCAGCAGAAGAAGCCGTCAGAATGACTAAGTAAAACTGTTGAGAAACCCCACCTGAATGTAAGCTGGCGGAAGGCGAAGAGTGGGTGATTTTTATGGTGTAATGCTTAGTTGGTTTACTCCCTACAGCTCCTGCGGCTTGCAAGTTCCAATTCACTCAGTTAATTCACCTGCCCGGATACTGTGGAAAGAACAATGCCTCAATAGATTCTTCTGGTGTGACATTAAATATGACAAGGTTATCATTTAATATACTATCACTCAAGCATTGATTTATGGCCTCGGAGAAGCATCTCGTTCTGAACACCTCCCTATTTCCTTGGAATGGTACTTGGAAATCACTCTTACTCTGGCCTATGTTTTCATGGCTCAGAAGAAAAACTTGGTAGAATTAATTGCAAATAAATGTTTACATTCTTCTTTTGCTGATCAGATGCTGGGAAGGAAGGAAGGAAGGAAGGTCTAAAGTCACAGGGGTACAAACCTGAGAGTCTCCCTTCTCTATTTTCTACTCTGTCCTCCAAGCCAGGAGGATTCAATAAATCAATCTTGCATACATTAAAAGGCATTAAATATCCAGGTTTAGGATGGGGGATATCTGACCTGGCAACTACACATATGGAAAGATTTTTGGAATTGTGGTCAACCGTAGAAAACACAGAAATGTGGGTATGAGTTACTAAAACAAATAAAAATCATTGAATTGATAGAGATATAATAATATTCTACTTTGTATCTTAAACATTGGACATTCTGTCCGAGAATCATGCTTTAAAAAGGATTCAGACAACATGGGAATGGCTCCCAAAAGGCTAGCAAACATAACCAGGACAGTTAAAATAAAAGTCCTCTAAGGACAGATTGAGGGGAGGGCAGAGGTGGGTTCCTGCCGGTTCGGACCGGCTCTATAGAACCGGTAGTGGGAATTTCCCCCTGCTCACCAAACTGGCAGCAATGGCTGGCTGGACACGCCCCCGAACCGGGTCTCTCGGCGGCGCCGTAGGCACCGCCATCTTGTTTTTTGCTTCTGCACATGCGCAGAAGCTTGGTTTTTAGCATGGCGCCTGTGCCTGCATGGTGCGCAAGGCGCGTGCGCCCATGCAGCACGTGAGGAAGCGAACCGGCAGCGAGGTAAGTTAGAACCCACCCCGGGGGGGGGGGAATCATTATTTTGCCTAAGGGAAGATATGATAGCTATCTTCAGACATACAAAGGAAGATAAAAAGAAAGTCAAGATCCAGGGCACACAAAATGGATTTAAGTTTCAGCAAGGCTGATTCTGCTTGAATGTTAGAAAAAATCTTGCTAAGAATAACAGAAATTCCAACATTGGAATTAATTCTCCAAGAGATGTAGTTTCTCTGAATGTGTCGTAGATTTATTTATTTATTTATTTATTTATTTATTTATTTATTTATTAAATTTGTATGCCGCCCAACTCCCAAGGGACTAGATGGGGCATGTTCTGTTGGGAATGCTTTGATTTGACAGAAAAGAGGGCTGGACCCTGATGGTCCAAGTGTCCCATCAAGCTGCATTTCGTATAAACTTTATAAATTGTATACTATAAATCTATTTTGTTCAAATCTTAATTGTGCAAGTTAATTTGTCAATGTACAAATTCCCTGGAAGCTGTATCTTTCATTCTTTCTTTCTTTCTTTCTTTCTTTCTTTCTTTCTTTCTTTCTTTCTTTCTTTCTTTCTTTCTTTCTTTCTTTCTTTCTTTCTTTCTTTCTTTCTTTCGTCAAGTACGTGTTTGATAATATACATAAGTATAAAATTATTTGAATACATAAGATGGATACAAATAAAAGGGAACATTTGGACAGGGACGGTAGGCACACTGGTGCGCTTATGCACGCCCCTTAAAGACCTCTTAGGAATGGGGTGAGGTCAACAGTAGACAGTTTAAGGTTAGCCGTATTTTCTGCAATCGAGTTTGGAGCGGTTTACCTTGAGTTTGTATCTATTGTGTGTTGTTGCGGTTGGGTTGAAGCTAGTCGTTGACAGGTAGGATGTTGTAGCAGATAATTTTATGAACTATGCTTAGGTCATGCCGAAGGTTCTAAATTTTCTAAGCCCAGAATTTCAAGTCTGGTGGTGTAAGGTATTCTGTTGCGAGCAGAGGAGTGGAAGACTCTTCTCGTAAAATATCTCTGGACACACTCTATTGTATTAATGTCTGATATGCAGTGTGGGTTCCAGACAGATGAGCTGTATTCAAGGATTTGGAGAATCCAATCCGTAGGAGAACCTTGCCTAGTTATGCAATGACTACAAGTGGTTTGTCCCTGGATGGGAGATTATTTTATTGGCTCTGTATTCTGGGCTGGGAAGTTGCAAAAAAAAAAAAAAATTGGAAGAAGATTTGGGCAAATCACATCATATTGTGGCTAAGTAGACCACATAGACCATCCATGAAGTCACCAAGAATGAAGCCTGACTCACAGGACACTTATTTTTCTCAGGGTGTCTGCTCCCACTGCTAGAGCTCCATGCATTTAAGATCAGGAACTCTGATACAACCATTCTCTGTGGTTCCTATTTTTTTTTTTACACAGCACAATTAAGGAATTCATACCAGTAATTTCCCAGTAAATGGGGTGAGACAAGAGAAGGGGTCACTGAGTATCATCTGGATTGTCCCCTCCAGACATTCAATTGCTTTTCTCTGGCGTTAGGCTGGAAACATATTCTGCATTTTTCCCCCCTCCGTTTTTCACCAGACTCATTGACTTTAATAAAAATACATTTTTTTTAAACCTTTAGAAGAAAACACACTATTTGCCTCTGAAAATCTGACTATTCCCATGGAGACAGGGCCAAAGTGGTTGTAGTAATTGAGGATTAGTGTCCTCGGTTGCTAATCTGTGTGGTTTGTTTTGATGCGCATTGTTTTTATCATTGTTTTCAGTTTGAATGCTGCTCAGATTTGTGGTGAGTTGAAGCTAAATATTAGCAAACAAACAAATAAATAAATACTAGCACCATTGATGGGCTGGTAAGAATTAAGAGAGACAGAGTGAAAGAGGACTGCAGGCTAAAACATATGAGGAGTTGGGTTTGTCTAGTCCCGTGATGGCAAACCTATGGCACGCATGCCAGAGGTGGCACGCAGTGCCCTCTCTGATGGCACGCGAGCCGTTGCCCCAGTTCAGCTCCACTGCGCATGCACGCATGCCTCCCGCTGGCCAGCTGGTCTTCGGGTCTCTGCCGTGCATTCACGGGGGACGTGCGGGGGGCCGTGCGTGCATTCGTGGGGGTGTGGCATGTGGGGGGGCACACACGCATGCGTGGGGGCGTGGCACATGCAGGGGGGCCGTGCATGTGCAGGACACATGCAGAGGCTGCGCACACATTGCATTTTGGGGGTTCGGGCACGCGCGCGCACATTCACACGTGCACGCTTTGGGCACTCGATCCGGAAAAGGTTAGCCATCACTGGTCTAGTCTAGTGAAAAGAAAGACTAGGCATGACATGATAGCAGTCTTCCAATACTTGAGCGGCTGCCACCAAGAAGAGTGGGTCAACCTTTTTTCCACCGAAGGCATCAGAAAGCAAGACAAAAAACAATGGATAGAAACTGAATAAAGAGAGAAGCAACCTAGAATTGAGAAATTTCCTGACAGTGAGAACTATCAACCAGTGGAACAGCTTGCCTTCAGAAGTTGTGGGTGCTACAGCGTTGGAGGCTTTTTAAAAAGAGACTGGACATCTATTTGTCTAAAATAGTATAGGGTCTCTTGCTTCAGGATGGGGTTGGACTAGAAGACCTCCAAGGTCCCTTCCAACTTTGTTATTCTGTTATTCTGGCTGCTGAAAGAGTTATGTAAAGAAATTATAAGCACTTTGACAATGAAATTAAAATTTTTAAAAACCCGTAGAAAACGGTGGGACGGCAAATTTTGCTAAAATATTACACAAAGCTTTAAAAATACTATCAGTGTAAAGAGATAGAAAATCCAATGAACGGATTTTGCATTTACAGTAACTGTCCCAGCAGTGTGTTACTTTAGATTGACTCAACGAGGCATCTATATGCTTTGGAAACCAAGTTCACTTCCACCCACTGAAAGGGCTTTAATGAATAAGTTAAATTAGTAAGGAGGAAAGATGTAGGCAGATTTCAGTGATTCTCAGAATCTTGGAGAACTTTAAATTAGAAGAAGTATTACTAAACAAATATTCCCAGCATTTAGGTTAGGGGAAGGAACTATCAGAGTTACACCAATTTCATTCCAAGCTGAGTATAGATATAGACAGCATATGAAAAAGTAGGGATATCACCTTGTTGACAGAGGTCCGTATAGTCAAAGCTATGGTTTTCCCAGTAGTCATGTATGGCTGTGAGAGTTGGACCATATGGAAGGCTGAGCACCGAAGAATTGATGCTTTTGATCTGTGGTGCTGGAGAAGACACTTGAAAGCTCCTTGGACTGCAAGGAGATCAATTCAGTCGATCCTGAAGGAAATCAACCCTGACTGTTCTTCGGAAGGGCAGATCCTGAAGTTGAAATATTTTGGCCACCAAATGAGAAGAGAGGACTCCTTGGAGAAGACCCTGATGTTGGGAAAGATGGAAGGCGAAAGGAGAAGGGGACGGCAGAGGAGGAGATGGTCAGATAGCGTCATTGAGGCAATGAATATGAATTTGGGCAAACTCTGGGAGACAGCCGAGGACAGAGTGGTCTGGCTTGCTTGGTCATGAAGAGTCAGACATGACTTAGTGACTTAGTCACAAGTATAGATATGAAGTGGTCTTCTGACAATCCTTGACCTAATTGCCTTTCATTTGCCACAAAATGCGTTGGTTTTCCTCTTCAAAGTAGCCCTCAGAAATCATCACTCTTCCCTCTGGGGGGCGGGGGAATAGGGATCAAGACATCCTACTTGTGGAGAAGATTCAGCAGCAAGCAGGGGTGGGTTCTAACTTACCTCGCTGCCGGTTCGCTTCCTCCTGCGCCGCGTGGCCGTGCCTCGTGGGCACCCACGCACAAAGCGCGCACTCGCAGTGCCGAAAAATAATTTTTTTTAAAAAAAGCCAAAAACAAGATGGCGATGCATGCACAGTGCCGGAAACTCGGCTTCTGCGCATGCGCAGAAGAAAAAAATAAATAAATAAAAATTCCCCCAAAATTTTTTTTTCAAAAAAAAAATTCCCCCCCAAAAAAGATGGCGACGTCCACGGACCGGCACCGACCGAACTGGCTCCGTGACGTTACCGTGACATCACCAGCGGGTTGCTACCGGTTCGGGCGAACTGATCCAAACCGGGAGGAACCCACCTCTGGCAGCAAGAAACCTGAGTACGCCCCAAATATAAGTTTTCCCATCAGAGCTTTAGTTGGAAGGAACGGACAAGTTGTTTTAAACTAATATTTGCCAAATGCAAAACTGTGAAAAAGGGAATGCTTCCCCAGCCACCAGTTGGGTTTGCAGGTCATCTTTCTACAGTTTAGAAAGGCAAGTGAACTCTGATAACTCCGTTTCCAAATTTAATGAATGACTCTCATAAGATCCTTGAAATCGAGAGCTGCAAATCGGTGCTGTGTAGCAAAGTGGGGTGGGGGGGGGGAAAGGGGAAAGAAACGCGACCGTCTCTTTGGCAAAGCCGGCGAAAGCCTAACTTGTTTATCAAAGAATGCAAAATAACACTCAGCCATACCGTGGTGTCAGTCTGACCTTTGAATGCAACCTCGGATCTCTTCACACAGCATAACAATGTCCCTTTTGTGCAATGGGTGTTAAGGCCAACGGGAGTCAGGATTTACTGCTCTGGCAATTTAATCAGACTCTGCATACTTTGTGGCTTATTCAGTTAACATTCTAAAACAACAGGCTTTAAGATGCCAGAACTTGCCTCTTCCCTCCAGCCTCCGATTTTCATTATCACTTCTTTATCCCAGTTTATTGCAAGCATCCAGGATGAGGGGTGGGGGTGGGGGATGGGGAAACTGTAAGCAGCAGCAGAGGAAAGAGAAAAACATGCAGCAAACGGGTGTGCCTTTGTGTGACGATTCATAGATGGGAATGGAATGGAGTTTTGGATGCTTTCACTAAAGCGCAGACGGTTGAATACAACAGAACTTCAAAGCAGGAACGAAAAGGAGAAGAAAGAATGAGACAAGGAGGAGAATCCACCATCAAGTTTCTTAAAAAGACGTATGGGGATGGAAGTCCTTCCCGTGACAATACAGATTTTCTTGGGGTTGTTTTTAAGTAGGAGATGTACTGATTTTCACTGAACACAATTTCTCAGAGATGCTTCCTGCTGCACTGTGCTGGCTGGGGAATTCTGGGAGTTGAAGTCCACACAACTTCAAGTTGCCAAGTTTGAGAAAAACAGTCCTACTGTGTTTAGTAGAACATTTTATTCTTCCCACAGGGTAGTTGAGGGTCTCTCATAACTCCTTGATATCCACCAATAGTGCACCACTGAACACATCAACGTCACACCGAGCCATAACAATTTTCCCTATGTTTTTTCCCCCTTATAAACTGAACCAGTAATTCAGTGGTACAGATCTCTGACTCTTTTTGAATAGGTAACAAGCAAGAGAGGTGTGTTAGGCCTCAGTAAATCTGAACAAATATTGTCTGTTTTCAACAAAGAAAAATATCATTTTGTGTGTGTGTGCGCGCGTGTGCGCAAAACATCTGGTATTGTAATCGGAAACACTGTACTGCTTTTACAATGTCCAGAAGACATTTCTGAGAACATTTTGCTACCAGAATAGAATAGAATAGAATAACAGAGTTGGAAGGGACTTTGGAGGTCTTCTAGTCCAACCCCCTGCTTAAGCAGGAAACCCTATACCATTTCAGACAAATGGTTATCCAATCACAAAGTTATTTATTTGTTTCCCAGCTGTTATTTTTTTTATAAATAACTCAAATTGAATACCTGCCCCACCCTAAAGTGTGTAGCATCCACAGCACCTTAAAACTATTTCACTTTCTAGGCAGAAACTCCTATCAGCTACCCTCTTTGTTTGACAGTAGAAACACACACACACACACACACACACACACACACACACACACACACACACACACAAAATCCTTCAAACAAAAATACATTCGTATAAATCTGAGCAATTCTTTGTTGATCAACGGTTCGAGATGTAAAAAAATTATCGAAAGCTTTTGCGTTGAAAAGCTCGGTTTTCCTCAGCAAAGCCAGCTGCTGTGTGACTCCGATACTAAAGAAAAATGGCAGGTGGGAATAATGGTGATTTTGCAAACTATGTTTCACAAACAGAGAACATGTGCAACTGTCAGATTCATTCAAATCAACCCGCAACATGTGCAGCACAGATTGCAGTCTGCATTACAGCCAGCTTCTACCCAATGTACAGGTTCTAACTGAATGAGGAAATGAGGAAACAAGAGAAGTTTAACCGATGATCAAATTAAACTAAATTAAGAATTGGTTAAAACGAGAGATTTTCTGATCACCACCTAGGAAAGTGGTTGGAAGTGACATGGTAACTAGACTTTTCTAAAGCCACCGACCTGAAACTCTATTCTTTATAATACTGCGAGAGATTATATTTTTAATGGGGGAAAACCTTCTATGCCCTAAGAAGAAATAAGGTCATCCCTTCACAGATATTAAATGTGCAGCTGCATATAATGTAACAATTAAAAAAAAAAAAAAGCAAGTAGCCGGTTGAAATAGGGGGAGGGAAATGTTAAGAACAGATTAGGCGAAGATGGGATGTTGCTGTGGGTTCTAACTAAAAGTGGAGTTTTCTTTTTAAGGATGATTTTGGAGAATAAATACCACAACAGTACCAAAAAAGAATAGATAAGAAGGATAGCAATAGCAACAGCACTTAGACTTATATACCGCTTCACAGTCCTCTCTAAGCGGTTTTACAGAGTCAGCCTATTGCCCCCAATATAATCTGGGTCCTCATTTTACCCACCTCGGAAGGATGGAAGGCTGAGTCAACCTTGAGCCTGGTGAGATTCGATCTGCCAAACTGCTGGCAGCCGGTGATTAGCAGAAGTAGCCTGCGGTACTGCACTCTGACCACTGTGCCACCGGATGGAGGTAAGAACATAGCAAGATACTTGCAGAAGGAAACCAATGATCCATTTCACTAGAATGGCTAACTAGAGGTCTCTAGGATGTTGGCAAATTCAATATAGCAACCATCTTGATGTGTATGATTCTAGTGGCAACATCTAGCCATTATAGCTCATAAGCTCATGAGTCATAACCCCTAAGATAGTTGTGATGTTCAAATATTTTTACAGTATATTTGCAAGGAAGCATTAACCTTACAATAGGAGAGGATGCCTCTGTGGAATTCTAGTCTAGTGAAAAGAAAGACTAGGAGTGACATCATAGCAGTGTTCCAATATTTGAGGGGTGCCACAAACAAGGGGGGGGTTAGGTCAACCTATTTACTAAAGCACCAGAAGGCAAGGCAAGAAACAATGGATGGAAACTAATCAAGGAGAGAAGCAACTGACAACTAAAGAGAAATTTCCTGAAAGTGAGAACAATTTACCAGTGAAATGGCTTGCCTTCAGAGGTTGTGGATGCTCCATCAATGGAGGCTTTTAAGAAGAGTGGATAGTATTTTCTGGAATGGTGTAGGCTCTCCTGGTTGAGTGGAGGGTTGAAGATTTTAAGGTCCCTTCCAACTCGGTTATTCTATTTTTTATTTTTTTTTTCCTTTTTTTGATTCTTCTCTCTGAAGATGCTACATTTTCCACCTTTGGATCTGATCTTCGTGCACTAGAACAGTATTTTTTACCTCTCTTGCCTGTGAAACCCACCTCCTTCACCCTGAGACACATGAAATAATGTTATATAATTTCAGTTACCTTTGTGGTTTTACACTGAAATTTCAAGTTTCACTTTGAGCTCTGTGTAGAAGCGAAGGCAAATCAGTGTGGTCAATGGAAGCTGTAAGGGCTGACTACTTCCTGAGTGATTATCATCTAAATCAGGCAAATGTGAAAATTAGAAACAGAAACAGAATTTAACCAGTCTAAACCAATCCATGGAAAACTCTTAAAGAGTATTTTTTTTTTCAGATTTCCTGTACATTTCAACTCTTATGAAAATAGAGCTTTGTAGATAAAATGAGTAGTCATGTATGGTTTTCATTATTACAAAAGAAAATGTATGTGTTGTAAATAGCTTGAGTTGTTGATTGGCTTGCTGTCTTTGTCACATCACTGTGTTGATTCTAAATAGTGATGGACAGACGTCTCCATAATCCATCATTTGATTATTGATAATTGATATCAAGATTGTTGATAGAGATTTCAAAATTCGTGTGCATCTTTTCCAAATATTCACTGGTTTTTTAGATTTAAAAGAATGTACATCTATTATTATGAGATTTTGTAGTATGTTTCAAAGTAGGGAGTTATGTTGTTGTTTTTGCCTTTTATTTTAGGGCGGCACATGAGATCTTGATAATGCATCTTGGGCAGCATGTGACATGTATAATTCTTTGTTCTTTTCCATTCTCCACATCACACTGTCATTTGTCATAGTTATTCTTGCTTAATAAGCCATTATAATGTGCTTTGCTTACCTTGTTTGATTGTGCATGGACTTGCAAGTATAGACAGTGGAAATACTGTCTATTTCTGTAGGATTTGCAACAAAGACATCCAGGTTTTGTTAGTAATTGTGGAAGGTTTAAGATCTGAACTTTAAAACTGACCGGTTGATTGGTTGAAGGCAAGTAAAGCAGAGGTTAAAGCAGAGATGAAAATTCATCACGTGATTTCCATGAGTCCTACATGAGCTCTGAAAGTTGTTACCAAATTGTAATGTTTAGTTTAATAGAAGGGAAAAATTAAGGGTATGCCAAACATTCCATCATGTAATGTCTTATCTCTGTATGGGTCATTCTGACTTCGAACAGGCCATTCCAAATCTTCTGGAGGTGGCCCAAGTTCAAAACAGGACATCTTGAGCATTCCCTCACACTTCAAAGTTGAACCACTTCCAGATTACTTATAAAAGCCATTCTAAGATTGGAACAGTCTATTTTGTGGTCAAGATGTTCCGTGATGGAATGTTTAACAAACCAAGGATGAGGCAGAAGGAGGATGACATTGAAATGTAAGTGAAATGAATTCAATGTTCACGTTTATCCTGATCTCACCTACTGCTTTGAGGAGAAAACCTCCTGCCAATCCATCAAAAGCGTGATACCTGCAGATCCCATAGTAAGGTAGTGTAATCCCACAGATGTGCATCACCAATGAGATTTTTTTTTCATTTCCTCAAAAAAACATAAGAGTTAAAACTACCAAGAACAAAGTATGCATGAAGGTGACGGAGTTTGTTTCCTCAACTACAGGAACCATGCAGATGTAGCACGGACAGAAATACAGCTCATCAGATGACTTAGGAAACATTGTGTGATGACTCTTTACCTATTTTGGAAATGTGACTCGGCTACGCTCAGCTTCTGTACTGATCTTCTCTGAGTTTCTGCAATACCACTAGTTCAGTGGAAAGACCTATCTGATAAAGATCTGATTCTTGTCTGATGGATCAGTATGTAAATGAAGTTTAAAATGAACTTTCAAGAAGTATTGAAAGTTAAAGAGATTGTATTGGATAGCAATCAACCAACCCAATCCTTTTTTTTTTTAAGCCAATCCATTCTATTCTCTTTCCTTAGTTCCCTACCCCAAGCAATTGATGGTTTCTGTCAATCACAGAGTTTTCCTAGATCTTCCTAGATCTCTTAATTTCTTAATGACTTCATTTTTCACATGGCCCCATGAATTGCCATCTCTATATCTTTTTATTCAACTTTTTAAAAAAAGTAGCTGAAAATATGATTGCATTTTAGAACATAGAATAAAAGAGTTAGAAGGGACCTTGGAGGCCTTCTAGTCCAACCCTCTGCTCAAGCAGGAGACTCTATACCATTTGGATGTGACAATAACTGATGTTTATTTACTGGTTTCAGTTTCAGAACAGAATGGAGGGAACAAGTGATTTCTAAGTGTGGGAAAAGAGGGTAACCTTCTCTTCAGGATGTTCTGAAAATATCTGTGTCTGGATGAGCTTAATAGAGCAATAGGTAATCTCAATCATTCCCACTAATGTGAAAATTTCACTGCTGATGCGCCTTTGAAATTCTGTTGTACCGTCCATCGAATTTCATTCAGTGGATTTCTCACTAGCTGACGTTTTGTGGTTGCTATATAAAATATTTAACAAATGTCCTCTTCTGACTTTTACATGACCTGCAAAATTCACATGTAAACACACACACAGACACACAGACACACACACAGACACATACCCTTAGGCACATCCAGCACTGCTTTCAACCCATGCTTGACTAATTCCTAACAGGATCTTCCTCCATGTTCTGATCCTACATTAGACAGGAGTACATGAAGCACAAGATATTTCTGAGCACATGCACCCACTAAATACTTGTGTAAAAAAAAAAAAAATTTCAAAACAAGCAACGCAAACACACATTTAGTTCTGCAGAAATATTTCCCTGGATGGATTGCAGATGTAAAACTGTCTTAACAGCATAGAAAACTACGTACGCCTAAATACACACACTCACATTCACACAGTCCTGGCTCTCATTATTTATGTGCCTGGTTGTCTCTACCAGGCTTTTGAAAACCAACCTCTAAATGTTGTCCCACATTTTCTTTACACCAGGGAGTTTTTTGGAGCTTTCTGCTTATGCGTCTGCGTACACTTGCCTTCCGTATCGATCTGTATCCTCTCAAAGCGAATCTTTTGAGTTGGTTGTTGCAAAAAGAAAAAAAAAAGGGGGGGGGAACCCCTTGTCAGACTGATTATGAGGAAGCTGGATAACCGCTCCCCCATTTGATATGCCCGATGTAATGTCGTGCACATTTTAATGTCCTAAATGCTGGATCGGGTACAAACACCAACCCTCCGTCCCTATCAAAACGGCTGCTGTTATTCCTACAGTATTCGGAATTTAGTGAACAGGTAGAGTGCTTTTATCTTTTTAAAAAGGAAAGCTGAGGAGGGGAAAAACCTATTCTGTTGGAGGTCTCTCACTCCCCGATTCTCCATCTGCAAGACTGTGGAATGCCTGGAAACAATTTAAAGTTTTATTGTGGCATTTGAAATCCACAAAGCAATTAGTAGGGGTTTTAAGCTGTATACTAGGCAATCAAATCTGCAGTCGATAGCACTCTGCAAACGTCAATAGAGCTTCTGGCTGGATAGCCCCTATCTGCATACTTATATTTACAGTTGCTTGTGAGAACGTAAGATTTTTTTTTTTTTTTTTTACAGGAATGCCTCCAATCTCTGCTTCAATCGATAGTATATCGCACGGAAATCCAGAGGCTGAAACTAGGTAAAAGAAGCTAATTGGTGACTAAGCCATTGGGCCACACATTCTCTGTAAGAAACGAGACAAATTGAAGAACAGTACTTCTAACTCTTAAAAGAGGCTTTAAAATCTTAACCTCTTCCTCCTTTTCTGCCATCAAGATCAATTCAGCCCAAAGAGTTTTATCACTGGGAAGATTCCTCATGGCGCCCCATATATTTCAGAGGGAGGTTTTTGGCAGTTTTTATAAGACTTTTATAACATACATCCCTGCGTGAATCAACAAGAAAGGAGGGAATAACAAATTTCAGATTCCTAGTTCTCATCGAAAATATGTAAGTTTTTCACGCTGCTTAGAACTCATGAATAAATTTGCCAATCCTTGTCAAGAATCAGTTGTGATAACTGGCTGGTTGGGTTGCTTTAGAAAAAAAAAATGAAGAAAAAAAATTCCTGTAAAACGATGCCAAATTGGACAATTCGCCTTCCCTGGTTGATCAGAAGAAATTGCCAAATTCCATTGCAAAGGAATGATGGCAAAACCTGTCTTATAATTTGAAATCTACATCTCCAACTAAGAACAGAGAAGTGGCTCTCGATCCCAAGACTGCTTCCTTCCTTTTTCAATAATTTGGCAAATATCGTTTAGCAAAAAGGAAAAAGAGTCTTTCCTTTGGATCTGAGACTTTTTGCAAGTTTTAAAAATAAAGTGTTGAAAGCTTTTTTTCCCTCTTTATGAAGAGAGGGCTTTGCAAACATTCCTATGTCTTTAGGCAAGAGAAATTTTCACTCAGAAAACCAGAAATGAATGAAACATTTTGGATTGCCCCATATGCAATGTTGCGTCTTGGCTATGCCAGAGAAATAGAATTGGATGGCTTTCTTAGTGCAGATTTTTGTTGAAAAACCAAAACGACAACTCCAGGGTGCAAAGATCCCAAATGCTGCATTCAGTTCACATGATTCAGATATTCTGCTAAAATGGATTTGTCTTTCCATTGTGTGTGTTTGTTGTAAATGTGTATATAGGAAATCTATAAATACAGGCTGCATTTTTTTGATGGGATAGTCAAGGCTAAGCAGGATGAAAGTTGCTAGAGATAAAGGCATAAGAAATAAAACAGCACACTCAAAAGCAGTTCTCCACTCTATTTTTCCTTCATCTTAGTGTGTTCTACCCCCAACTCTCATCATCTCCAACCAGAGATTTGAAAGGGTTATTAGTCCAGACTTCCACCCAGGTTGCACGATCATTGTAATATATGGGAGGAGGCAGAGTATCAGAACTGTAAATAAACATCTGTGTTGATCAGTTCCATCTGTACAGGAGATTGATTGTAATCAATAGTACTGATAGTCAACTAGCTGACTATTGATTTCTGCCCACACCTTACTAATTCTTCTTCTCTAACAGAAATAGGATGTTTACTATTCCATATATATAATATATATTTATATATATTTACCGTATTTTTCGGACTATAAGACGCACCTAAATTTACAGGAGGAAAACAAGAAAAAAATAGTTTTTGGCCTCCGCGCGGCCTGTTTTCGGCAAAACGGGCCCGTTTTTGGGCTCCCAAGCCCTCCGCACGTCACGTTTTTGCCCTCCCAGGCCCCCAGAAGCACTCTGCAGTGCTCTGCACGGCCTGTTTTTGCCAAAAACACGCCCGGATTTTGGCCTGCAGAGTGCTTGTGGAGGGCTTGGGAGCCCAAAAACGGGCCCATTTTTGGTGAAAACGGGCCCGTTTTTGGCAAAAATTGGCCATGCGGAGCACTGCAGAGTGCTTCTGTGGGCCGGGGAGGGCGAAAACACGACACACGGAGGGCTTGGGAGGCCAAAAATGGGCCCATTTTTGGTGAAAACAGGCCCATTTTTAGCAAAAATTGGCCATGTGGAGCACTGCAGAGTGCTTTTGGGGGCTGGGGAGGGCAAAAACGCGATGCGCGTAGGGTTTGGGAGGCCAAAAACGCCCGTATTCGGTCTATAAGACACACCTAATTTTTCACCCACTTTTAGGGGGGGGGAAGGTGCATCTTATACTCCGAAAAATACGGTATATATCAATATATATTTATATTTAAATATAAATATGTATTTACCGTATATATACAGATAGTCCTCAACCCACGACCACAATTGAGCCCAACATTTATGTTGCTAAGTCAGACATTTGTTAAGTGAGTTTTGCTCCATTTTACGACCTTTCTTGCCACAGTTGTTAAGAGAATCGCTACAATTGTTCAGTTAGTAACACGGTTGTTAAGTGAATCTGGCTTCCCCATTGACTTTGCTTTTCAGAAAGGCGCAAAAGTGGATTGCATGACCCCGGGACATTGCAACTGTCATAAATATGAGTCGGTTGACAAAGTGGCCAAATTTTGATCACGTGACCATGGGGATGCTACAACGGTCTTGTGAAAAAAGGTCATCGGACACTTTTTTTCAGTGCCGTTGTAACTTCGAATGATCACTAAATGAACAGCTGTAAGTCGAAGACTACCTGAATATAAGTATATAAATATATAAAGACACACACACACACACTCACACACAGAGCTTCTCTGTATGTAAAGTAAAGCAGAATTCTTTGCCATGCTGTTTAAAAAAAGCTTTGATTAATTCTACCGCACTAGCTCATCAAGTTGAATGGGAAGACCAAGGAAGTGAAAGACGCTTCATTCTGATGTGAAACTGGTACAAGACATAATAATATTTGACATTATGTACCCGGATATATCTTCATAGAGTTTCATCCATCTGATTCTTTTTTCCCAATCTTAAGGTGCTTGGTCTCATTTCCACATTAAGGATGATTTTAGTGCACAAAAATATTGACATTCATCCGTCTGCATGTTTCTCCTAGCATATGCATTTTAATGTCATGTCGCCTAATACACTTTTCTTTTTCAGCCAGCAATTCCCTTTAATACAAAGTGTGTTTGAACATTATTTTTCACTAATAGAATGCAATATTTTGTGCGCGCTATTCCCTAATACGTATCTTTTAATACACCTGGAGAACTGCATCACAAAAGAGCAAATTTCAAAGCGCAACTTCATTCACCGCACATAGAAGTTCACATCCAAATGGGAACCAAATGAATTTGTCCTCACTCCTTTAATACAACACAGACAGGTTGAAATAAAACCTCCGTACGGAAGAAGAGTGTATTATTGAAAGCGAGCTGTTTGGGAATACCAATCCTATTGATGGTGGTTCAGAAGACAGAATGCTGGATTATGTAGCAGCTATTTTGTACCATATCAGATGACTCTATTATGTTGCTATCCACATTGGTCTTCTTTTTGTCTTGGAATCCGAGCATGACGTTGTCAACCTTGCATTATTTTGCTTGAGGTGGTAGCAAGGTTAATGCCAGTTTGGCGAGAGAGTCTCTCTCCTTCCTGTCCACTCATTCCACCCTCTTCTCCTGCTTTCAATTGCTTTGTTTTTTTTTGCTCAACTTCAATTCCTAAGGCTGCCCCGACCAAATGCAGCATGCAAGCTTTTAATTGTGCCCAGAGGCAGGAAAATCTCACGGAGAAGTTGAAGCAACTGGCAGAAGGGCTCAGAAAACAGCTGTGTTCTGGGAACATGTGCGGAGCTCTGGAATTCCTCTGTCAGCACCTGCACACGCTTAACACTGAGTTACACGCCCGGCTCACATCTGGGATTAATCAGTGCTCTTGCAGGAATTAATACTCCTTAAGTTATTTTTTATTTTTATGATACCTGCAGGAACATGATGCTATATTAAAAAATCCACAGTGGAAAAGACGTATGCAGCTAAAGGCAGTGGTGCTGAAGGGAATAGAAGCCTCCGTTTCTTTTGCCAATAATGAATTGTTTTAATATCCCCAACATTCAACATTATTTATTATTATAGTCTGATAGAGTTTTAGTGAGTAACTGATTCTCCTCTCCTTTTAACCTATTTTTTTTCCCCTCCAACTCTGTCCTTCACTGTAAAATTCTAGCATTTGTTGAAAGTGACCTGGCTCTGGCCCTCAGTGGTTTATTCGTGTTGGAAGGTTCTTAGGAAGCCCACCAAAAAATTCATGTTAATAAATGTTGCATTGTTTCAGCAGAAGTATTTGTTTACGTCTCTGCCCATGGCAGGAGAGTCAGTTCTGCCACGTTAAGCATTTAGACTAGATTTTCATGCTAATTGTCTAGAAGGAAATCAAATGATATGGCATGATTATTTTTCATAGCTTAGGTCGAAATAGACTTAGTAGCACGTTTGTATTTAGTGTATGAGGGCCTGTTCAAACCTAGAAAGTGTTGCTCATAGCTTGGTAATCATTTTATTCAAACTATTTCTATTGCTGCTTCAGAAAGTTCCCAGGTAAGACTGCAAAAATCATATGGAAGACCTTCATGCTATAGCTGTTAGGTTTTGCTAAGAATACTGGAAATTGAAGCCCGCACATTTGCAAGGTGCCCAGTTTGTCAATCAGTGCTGACTGATTCTTAGAATAGGGATGGGCAGTTATGGTTTCTTCTGACCTGTGAACCACGCTGGCTCAGGAACTCTGGGCGTTGAAGTCCACAGGTCGTAAAGGGTCCAAGTTGCCCATCCTGACTTAGAAACAGTATGGCTGAATAAAGTTTATGCATACAGCTACAGCATATGTCTGTAATCTGTCCTTTACGATATTTCATTGATTGCAGATATAAGGACCAACGCAGTAACTGTTCGAATCTCCATTGCCTAACCCAGGGGTTGGCAACCTTAAACACTCAGAGAGCCATTTGGACCCGTTTTCCACAGAAAAGAAAACACTGGGAGCCACAAAACTCTTCCAGTGCCTGACTATTTTCTGAGTGGCCACAAAACTAGCATATATAGTTGAATTAAAGGTTCTGTTTTCTTCTGAAACTTTTCTTTTCTTGGATTTATCCATGGTTGGCCTACCGGGGGTCGAAAAGCTCAATCATTGGCAGTTGTGATACATATTTTGAGCAACAGGGAGCCGCAGCAGAGGGATGAAAGAGCCACATGCGGCTCCAGAGCCACGGGTTGCTGACCCCTGGCCTAACCAGAGACGTGGTTCAGGAGTCTGGGTAGAACATCCCTTGTTCCTCCACATGTATGGGGTAAGTGATTATAGTTCTCTTATGGTTTTAGATCTCTTAAAGGGTTCCTTTTAATATCTAAAGTGCTACATGGCTGGGCTCCATGGTGCTGTCCAAGATTGCTTTCCACTACAATTGACCCACTCAAGGTGTTCTTGTTGTTTGTGTACCCCGTTTATGAGGTATCTGATACTTTAACTTCTGTGGTGGCCTGTACTATGTAGAGTAGCCTTCCTCTGGAAATTAAATTAATTCCCATTCTATTACCTTTCTGGGAATTAATTTCAATGGTTTGGGAAGTAATTGGGATAGACTATCTGTTGGTTTATTGCCCCAAAAGTTTAATTGTGGTTGTGTGTTTCCATGATTTACCATGGATGTTTTATTTTTTTGTTTTGTTTTGTTTTGATTTTTAACCATACTGTACGACTCTAAATAAAGCATATGAAGAATGCCTGCAATCTTTATTTTTAATTTGGCTATTACTTGCTGAAAATAAAGGAAGTTAATAAAAGGTCACTGTACGTTCAACCAGAGCTTATTTTCTTTAAACGGCTTGGCCAATTCAAAAGAAGGGCCAATTCAGATATTCCGCGGGGACCTAAATAAAAATATCATTTTCCCACCAAAATGCAAAATCCTTTCTTTTCTCTCTGTACTGCTACAATATTTCCCTGCACCAATTTTCTCTTCTCATCTCTTGGAAGCCTTCATAATACGGCCCTTGCGTCCTGTAATTTGTCATTTCATTGACTTTGCTAGCCTGTGCCAAATTTCCTTCAGGGCATGACAAAATGATGCTTACATTAAACTCCTTGATTGGCCCTGATTACTGTTCTATTACACTAAGCCAAAAACTCTACAGTCCTTTTCCTGAGCTTTATTTTTCTCAGCTGAGCCCTACCTTTTCTTTAGCTCCTCCAGGCAGACTGTTGTAGAATTAATAGAAATATTGTTCAAGGCAAAAACCAATGTGTTTCCTTCTACCTGAAGTGTAATCTCCACTATTTCATTTCAGGTTTATTTAGGCTGCCCAACTCAGTCCAGCATATAATGAGTCAGTTAAAAATAGAATACTACCAGGATCATATAAAACAAACCCAACACCATGGAATCAAGCATTCATCAAGGGGAATGTCAGCTATTCTAACCCAGTAACCATTCCAAATTAGCCAAAAAAGACACATGGCAACAAATAAAACACAGTTTGTAGTGAAGAATTTGGGAAACACAGAAGTCAACTTCCTTGGATAGCAGAGGTGACTAACAATCAAGTACTGGAGTGCATAACACCAGACATGCCACTAGAAGGCAAAATCACGAAACTGTGTCTCACTTAGTTTGGTCATATTATGCGGGGGAATGTACTGGACGAATCTGACACCGGTCAGAGTGTAGAACAACTCAAAGAAGTAGTGCAACACTGGAAGAAGTGGAGAGATGTAGTCAGACACAACTCAATGGATAGCATCATCATCAGAAGTCAACCAACATGTCATAACCAATAGTATATGAGTAGAACTATCTATCACAGTTAGTGACAAATAAGGAGGACCAAACCTTTTCTTAGTGTCTCATAAGCCGGCTTCACCCCATTGAACTTCTCATTTAAAAAGTCCAGTGTGAAAAACAGTAAGCATTTCTGTTTGCTCTCCATAACGTAAGCAATTTTTGTGTCTATATTCTTGGATAATATTTGGGCAAGCAATTCTCCCCACTTTTTGCATATATCCTTTCACTGATACATGATTTGTTTCTGTATTTCCCCCCCACCCTCTAATATACATGTGTTATAGCGAGTGTAGAAATTATATACGGTATACAATTTCTAAACTTGCTAATACTGAAATATATGATGGATTGTTTGGGGAAGTGTGAATTTGATAATGTCAATAGAATAGAATAGAATAGAATAGAATAGAATAGAATAGAATAGAA